>JAPQVY010000111.1:36827058-37242058 GCA_028535165.1 Quercus tomentella | reverse complement strand
AATAAATAGTAATAATAAATTATTAAATAAGTAAATAATTTTAATAAAAAAATTATTTCAAATTCTGATTGTTTAGAATTTAGACTTTATCAGTGTTTATCTATTTTTATATTTTAAAATTCTCTTTGTGCTTTGTGTTAATTTCTTAATATAAGATATGGAATGAGTTTGATCATTACTATTTGGGTTATGTTTAATTTATGCCCTAACTAGCACAAACAATAATAAACAAAATAGTTCCTCAATACCGATTTTTTCCTAGTTATAGTCTAATTGAAAAAATCAACACACTCACAAATTAAATACAATAACCAAAACCGAAAATCAAAATATATTCAAAAGAGTTAAATATTTGAGAATATAAAAACAAATAAATAAAAACTTACATAAGAGAACCAAGAACTTAAATAAGTGTCCATTATTTTGCTTCTTTATAGTAAACTTCCTTTAATATAATATCCTGCATGCAAATTCAGAAGTAAAGAATAATAAGTAAGATGAATTTATTATATTAAAACATAAGCTAAAGTTGCATTTTGAAAGAAAAAATACGATAACATGGGGTGTATTGAGTGGGATTATATTATAGGAATGACCTATTGGTTACGAAGGATTGTATTAATATTAATTTAATAGGATGCAACTTGAGGGAAAAAACATAAACAAAAACGTGGATTTTGTGGGATTTAAATTTAGAAAATTTTTATAATAGACTTTTTGTTTAAATAGAGTTTAAATTTGTTTTAAATTATTGTTAAATCATGTAACTTGAGAAAAAAAAACAAAAACATGGGTTGTGTAGAATTTATGTTTAGAAAATTTTGATAATAGACTTTTAGTTTGAATAAAATTTAAATTTTGTTTTAAATTATTGTTAAATCTTATCCTTTAGTCAAAACATTTTTTTTCTTTTTTATATAGAAAGAAAACGTGGGTTATTGTGTGAGATTTAAGTTTAACATTTTTTTATAATAGACTTATAGTTTGAATAGAATTTAAATTTGTTGAAATTTAAATGATAAATTTTTACTTAAATTAAAGAGTTGTTAAATATTATCCCCTAATTGAGGAAATATATCCTAACAAAAAATATATAATTAATTTATTAATAAATCTTATCCTTAGTCAAAACATGAGTTGTTGTTTTTTTAAGAAAGAAAACGTGGGTTGTTGTGTGAGATTTAAGTTTATAAATTTTTAAAATAGACTTTTAGTTTGAATAAGATTTAAATTCATTTTAAAAATACATATAATTTAAATTTTTTGAAATTTAAGTAATAAAGTTTTACCTAAATTAAACAATTGTTAAATATTATCCCTTAATTGAGGAAATATATCCTAACAAAAAATATATAATTAATTTACTAATTAATAAAAGTAGCTACTTGGTGCAACCACAACTTCTAAACTCAAATTTTATTATATTATATATAATGATATGATTTTGTTGTACCCTCTACTTTCTCAAAAATAATATACACACACTTAAAGATGAATAAGCACTATACTAGAATTTTTTTTTTTTTTAATAATTTGATAGTTACGATGGAAATGGGGGGATTTGAACCTTGAATGTCTAAATTAGAAACATAAAAAAATGCCAATAAGTTGAACTACAAGATTCTTGACCAGAATAATTAAATTTAGTTAGTCAAATTGTATTAAATTGATGGTATAATTGTCAGTATTGTCAATTTAAAAATTAAAAAGCCACGTATATTCATGTGCATATTAAATATATCTAAAAATAATAATTTTAGTTAGTCAAGTGGTATTAAATTAAATTAAGAATTTAAGATTCTAAAAAAAGTATTAAATTGATTGTACAAATGTTACTTTAAAAATAATAATAATAATAATTGGGAGATGTTAACCAATGCCCTAAGGGCGTTGGTTTTTAAAAGTTATTTTTAGAAACATTTTATTGGGAGAATGATAAAACAATAAACATTGTTGACAACTTTTTATATTTCACATGAAAATAGTGTTAAAACTTTTCTATTATGATTTATTAACAATTGCCTTAAAGACATCTATTAACATAACTCATAATAATTTTCCCAAGCCGTAACATTGTGAATATTGATCTTTTTAGAAGGAAACCTAGACAAACTCCCAAAATAGAAATTTAAATTCCCTTGAACTACCCAACTAAACGACTACTAATCAGTAATTAGAGGAAAAATAAAAATTCCCCCAAGGCTGAATGACAACCTGAATCTTTCTGGGAGTTTGGTGTTGTAGTGGCCTCACTTCATGTAAGCAATGCTCTGATTAAGATTTAAGAAAGTTGACAACAGGGGCTGAATTACAACTTGAATCTTCTTCTTTTATAAGACTTTTTTCATTTAAAAAATTTGATAGAACCAGATTTAATATCAACAAAATTCTAATGAAATCATATCTAACGCAAATTAATATGGTATGTAAACATGATTATACTAGGTTCCTAATATTACAAACTGAAAAATAAACTCAGGCTCACAGTTTTGCACAAATTTGATTCGTTATAAGAAACTCACAGGCTTGATTTGTGCAAGAGCAAGACTTGATAAGAAATTACGCAGTAAGTCGTAGCTAAAATCTCGAGAGGGCAGTTTTACTTCCAACCTGAGAAGAATTGATCCACAGCACAACAAACCAATTTGTTGAAACAATATCCTTACTATATGCCATTTTTCTCTCTTTTACCTATACTCTGCCTTCTCAAATTTCAAGTGTCGCTCATTTGCAATGAGTAAAAATCTTTAAAAAATAGAAAATGCCCAAAAAGAAACACACGGGTTAGGATTTTTTTTTTTTTTTTTTAATGGTTGTTAGGTGATGAGTAATGCATGGCAATGACTTATCAAGAAGAACAAAAAATCACTGCACGCCATTAGCATGATGATCACTCCATAAGTATAGAGTTCTTGTGGGATAGAAGGGCAAGGGCTGAAATTCAAATCTCTAAGAAGAAGCTTCACACATATATATACACTTAATAATAAAGTAAAATTTCTAATAAATGCAAGGCATTATTGTTATTGTGTGACAGACGATGGACAAACATGGCCATGCACATCAATTTCATATGTATACAAACATCTAATGCAAAATTAGTACAGATTAGTCCAGGTTTATCAGGTCCCCCCCCTTCCATCAGGGTGAGGGAAACTAAATGGAATTTTTTTTAAAAGTTCCTTTTTACAATCTAACTTAGCAAATCCACCAGGTAACTGTCTTGGAAATCCCACAAGATGTGGTTTTTAAGGACAATCATCTTCAGATTCACTTCAAGCTTTTGGCTGCACTCTGCTCCTCTTTAGTCTTTACAAATCAACTCCAACTACTCCTACGAGATAACCAGTAAGGTAAAGTAACCTGAGATTTTTTTTTTTCTTTAAATGAATAACCTGACACTTCCTTTTCAATTTATTTTCTCTATTTTATAGCTATAAAGTTGCCTCCCTACTTCATTCACTCTCTTTTTGCGGCTTCGATAACAGGCCACAGAAACCACAAATTAAAAAACATATCTACCAGGACACAGAATTAACTCTCCGAAGAGCACGGCGTGGTTTTCGCTTCTCCACAACTGGAATGAGATTCTGCATGAGCTGCATGTGCATTGGAAAACAACAAAAGGGAGTTGGATGAAATAACACATCAAGAAAAATTCTTGTTTCAAGGGATGAAATCAATAAATTCAACTTTAAAATTGCATTGCATTTTTATATTTTGGGTAAGTGATTTCAGTACATTATATTTTTAAGTAATTCGCTAAACCACCTTTTCAGTTTATTATGACTATTGAACATTCTATAAACCAATCCACCATATCAGCATTTCAGAGGAGTGAATTCTGGAAATAGTGACACAGTACTGCTAACAGTAAAAGAAAACAAGAACCTAGATCAACAAACATTAAAAGCAGCTTTATGGATCAACAAAACCAGAAGGTAATATCACAACACACAAATTCTTCACAACACTATTATAATAGTCACAGCCCTCCTCAAATGCATAGACTACCAATAGAGCCTAGTTTCCTATCTTTGTGAGATGTGATAGCCTTACAAATAATATGGAACCCTTTTCCTATTATACTCTCTCCAATTATAAAATTTAGCATAAAAAATTTAACTAAAGCAGCACACTTGAATCTAGATCCCAAGTATATATACATGTGTGTGTGCATGTGCGAGAGTAAGTCTGCGAGAAACAAATAACATAAATTAGATTAAATCATCACTGGGCCAATTACGCTCAACAAGGAAAGAACAGACTCACAAATAAACACCATTGTGAAGAATAAACACTTTACTTCATATTGGACAGACCATATGACATCATGAGTTTCATCTAAAATATAGGGAATAGAGTCAGGCAGTCAGCTTGACATTGATGACACATAGCAATTTTAAAGAAATTGCTAGACACACCAAAAAAGCACCAAATATTTCACACCCAATGCCTTTTGTATTGTGGTGTTGCCCAAGTGAGGTGAATACTTGTGAGTGGGTGTGAAATATTTGTTGCACTTTTTAGGCGTTTGTGGCAATACTCCAATTTTAAAGTGCTTGAATCTAGGAAAAACTACCCAACATCTTAAAAGTAAGGCAATTCACCCAAAGAAGCTGGATATATTAGAAGAAAAATTACAATAGTTTTATTTTGTATATCCTTGATAAAAATAAAAAGGCTTATTTACCATATTCTACATGAAACAAGTTTGGCAAATGTAAACTAAAAAAGTTTTGAGTCACTGACGAAAACAGTTGACAAGTATGTTCACCAAGGCACATGTAAATTGCAGAGAAGGCAATTTTATAATTTAATATTGATTTTCTTTTTGTAGCACATAGTAATTGTTTCAGTAACTCAACCAAATAATAATCGTTTCAGGATTCATGATGTTTTGTGTAGGACAGTACCATAAATTGTGGCCAACCCATCTTAATTCTGGTCAAACATGCTTAAATGAGAAGGCAAAGAGCATAAAACAACCACATGCAAGTATTAAAAAATACCCTCCTGCAATATGGCTTGTACTTCTCAAAAATCATATAAATTATTACACTTGTCAATATTAAATTAGATAGCTAAGTTAATTTAATGCACTGAGCCACCATTTTAAAGCCTCTAGTGGACCAAGAAAAAAAAATTTCTTGGATTTGGTTATATGAACCTCAATCCCGTGCAAGCGACAAACCAAAAATAAATAAACAAGAGAGTCCTAACACTAATATATTGTTTAACTTCAATTCTTAAATATGGTACCAATTTCTTACCCTGTTCAAGGGGAAAGGGTGGGCGCAAAAAGTAAAATGACAACTCTTCAAATGACCAGAAACATGATTGCACAAATAATAATAAATTGAAATTAAACAGCAAACTATGAGCACCATTTTACACAAAAACAGATTCGAGATGATATCTTTAAAAATCATTGTTTAACGTATTTAAATCAAACATATATCTAACAATTTCATGTCAGACCATCACTTTTATCATTGTCAACTTCCAAGACTTCCCTCCCATAATTGAGAAAGTTCTATATCCCCATTATGAAATTTATAGTAGGCACATAGAACCATTAAACAGTTTTGTGAGTAGAAAGGCATTTGCTTTATATTTATGAATCAAGATTACTGCTAACAAAATATTTCACAAAAATCAAGATTACTCTTAGCAAAATATTTCATCTATAAGAACAAATGAAGTTTTTTAGCTATTGTGGCCCCAAAATATCTTAAGCTCTCCAATATTATTTATAGAGACGAGATCTTTAACCAAAATTTTTTTGACAAGTAACATCTTTATCAATATGGTAAAAGACAGCTAGAAATATTAGTAAGCGAATGGTTAACTCAAAATTAATACTATTTACCTACCAACTTTCTTCATTTCTGAAACCAATTAAATGCGTGTGTTTTGCAATCAATTAACATCATACAAATGCATGGCCCCAAATACAAAGTTTAGACAATATCTGTTGTCCATTCAACATCACAATAGCAGGATCATCATACAAGCATCAATTTGTATTTCAATCCGTTTAACTGAGAAAGTTCCATAAATATATTAGAAAAAAAAAAATTAATGACACAAAACGTGAGTTCCATTGTATTATCTAAAACCATTGATAATATATTGCTTTCTATTGAATTCAAGGGTCCTTGGAAAGGAAATAGTCACAACTCAGTCTTTACTTTAGCCATTGACTCAACAATATCTAATTTAATACATATTTCAGATTTGCCATTCTGAAATAATTCAGTTCCATCCACCTGTAAATCATGTCAAGAATGCAAGTTGAGTTGGTATTTCTCCTCACTACATCAGCTGATCTAAGCCACATATTCATGACCAGAAGGCAGCAAGGTTCTATGTGGTTGCTTACATAATTTTTTTTAATAAGTAGGATATTTTTTGGGGTAAATTATAACTTCCCTCAAGGTTTGAGGAAATGTCATAAACCTCCTCTTCTTTTTAAAAATAAAACTACACCCCTTCAGGTTTTGATTATATAGCAAACAATCCCTTATTAACATTTCTGTCCATTAAAAAATAAGTCAAAATACATCATTTTTAAACTAAATACTCATTCAGAATAACCTCAAAATAATCCTTACTAATCAAATTGGTTCTATGATAAGAATTTTTTTTTTTTAAATAAAATATAAATATTTACCATGAGGAGGTAAGTGTCATTTTCAAAAATAGGAGGGGGTTTCCAACATGACATTTCCCCAAAGGTTAGTGTAATTTACCATACCTATTTTTTTGGATAAACACATGTAAGATATTTTTAAGAAGAAAGGAAAGCTCAAAATGTCAAGCTTCCTTAAAGAATTATAAATGGACATTCATATGGTCCAAAAAATCAACTATAGAGCTAAATGATACCCCCTCAATTGTAGTACAATATTCAAACAAAGATCTCAGAAAACTATTCTTAACATCCTGCTTTGATTTCTCTTCACCTTCAAAGCTGTTTCTCTCTCTCTCTCTAGATGGTCCACATAAATATTTTTTTTGATAGGTATGGTCCACATAAATATAGACTTCATTACTGAAACATGGTCAAAAGCATGTGAGGGAGTTTCATCGTTGACTGATTTCAAATCTAATTCATACAAGTGTTTTGGTTTCTGAAATGATGACTAGTTCATCTTTCAATGTCAGTATGCCACCAACTGTATTATGGCATGGTATTGTCTCATACCATACATAAGCGATGTAGAGCCCGTGATTTCTGATTTCTGATTTCTGATGTAGAGCTAGTGTCCATTTGCCACGATGTTTTTCATTTAACTTTTAACTTATTTTGTTTATGTACAGCTTTTTCTGATTGTGATGCTGGACTGTCCATTTGGCATCAGCTTTTAGCTTTGTTTGGTTAGAATTAAAAGAAATTATTCAATTGATATTTAAATATAAAAGGTCCAACTTAAATTTATAGCCTTAGACCTCAAACTACATTGAGCCAGCTCTAAAATCTGACACAGGACAGACATGGTATTCATTTTGAGAGTAAAATCTTGGTGGACCATCCAGACTCAGTTCTTACCAAAACGTTTAAAGACTACTAAATCTAATAAATGAAAACAAACAAAGGAACTGCCATCAGAACTACTAGAGAAATCTAGAGTCCTAACAAGACAAACTTCGAAACCATATAGGAATTGAGTGATGCAGATGTGGACATCACACATACAAAAACCCAGAATATGCAAAATCAAAATATGCATAAAAAATAATTAAAAAAAAAAAAAAAAAAACAGACTTGGGAAGATACATGATAAACTCTCTCTCAAGAAAGCATATCAAGACAAAAATGATTTTAGGCGATTTTTTTGTCAGTCTTTGTTTCATATATGTCGATCTCATTTTAAAATGCATAGCTTGGAAAAGCAGACATGAAACTAGAAAATGCATACCAGCTCAAATCTCTCCTTCTGATGGTCAGCCTGCATTCAGAATTTTAATTTGTCATAAACTTCTGAACAAATGACAATCTAGTTAAAAGACACAAATCTTAATGGCAAAATCTTAAATGAAAACAGGTGTAGGTAGGAAATGAGTGATTATCAATAGTACAAATAAGGATTTAAATATAACAAAGTTTTTAGCATTAACTACGGCATTAGAACATGAAAAGGAAAAGCAAAGGGGAAAGGAACACAAAGAGGGAGAGAGAGAGAGAGAGAGAACAACCAGCATTAATAGACTAGCGCCTGATCTCCCCTGAAAATGGAAAACTTGGTTCAACTGGTGGAAGGGGATGGTTAGGAAGTCTATCCTATTGCTATTTTTTTGTTAAATCTCTCTTTTTAAGAGAGGGGAGGGGAGAAAGAAGATAGAAATGAAGAAATTTATTAGTGATTCCTGTTGTCCTACTTTGAGTGTAATCATATAGGACAACAACAAAGCCTTAGTCCCAAATTTTTTGGGGTTGGGTATGGATCATCAAACACTCTCTATTACAGTGTAATCATATAGGACAGCACATATAATTACAAAAAATGGTTAAATACTGAATAATATCAAGATTTTGAATCTTGGAAAAACAATAGAATGGATGAGTTTGTATAAAAAGAAAGTCACCTAGATAAAACTATAGACATCAAATTGATGTACTGATGAGTTCTCTGATACAATTAGACTAATATGCACTTCAGAAGTCCATCCATATGGAAATGCTATCGAGCATATCCTTTTGCTTTATCTCAAACTTCATACCATTTTTTAATGTGGGTCCACAAAGTTATTTTCTCATCATTATAGACAAATAAACCTGAAATGTCTAAATTCTTTATTGAATAAATGCTACATGATTCTCCCCATGGCCCATGGTTGATCACATAAGAACTCTCTCTTTTTTCTTTTCTTTTTCAATAATTGATAAGTTACACACACCTAATGGGTTTTGAATCCATAAACTCACCATGGGACCTTTCTTTTTCAAGGGGAAAATATGCTCTTTGAACTAAAGCCCATTGGCAGAGAAAACTCTCTCTCTCTCTCTCTCTCTCTCTCTCTCTCTCTCTCTCTCTCTCTCTCTCTCTCTCTCTCTCTCCATTTGTTTGTGTGTGTAAGCAATAATTTTAACAATTAACATGTCTACTGACTCTATTCAATGTGACAACTCAAATACACTTTACATCCGCCAAAACCATGTCATTAGAAGCCATATGCTAAAGCTTAAGAGCAAGCTACTGATGTGCATAACAAGAACAAAATGAATTTAAACACCATTTTTTTGCAAATATTATTTAGGCTAAATGCAAAACACACCCAAGTGTCACTAGAATTCATTTTAGTTCTCTAACTTTGCTTTCGTTCGTTTCAATCCTCTAACTTTTAAGTTTATTCAATTAAGGTAACTTCCATTAATTTTTTTTTTTTTTTTAATATGGAAAATATTTTTCAATCATTAATGGATTAATTAAAAAGAAATTTGAAGACAAAAATTTAAAATTTGGACAATTAACTGCAATATTTAACAGAATTTGATGGAGAAACCTTAATTGAATAAACTTGAAACTTAGAGGACTTAAATGAATTTTGGTAAAACATTGAGTGGGTGTTTTGCATTTTAGCCTATTATATAACAAATAAATAAATTAATAAAAACCGATCATCTTACAGGAATCATGCATTTACTAATTGTTACAACTTGGAGGCCAAGATATTCAGGACTATACCTCTTCCTTTAACAGCTTTGCATTCTCCTCCTCTAGATTGGTCACCAGAGATTCAAGCTCAACAGTGTAAGCCTAAAAGTGAAAAGGAACTAGTTTTAGAATCATCAGATAGAAAAGAAAAGGAGAATTACCCACAGACTACTGAAAGAAACAATTTCAGTTGGAAAAGACATTAAACAAAGGATTCAAAAATTTCTCAGGAACCAAATAGAGGGAAATAGTCAAATAGTAAGTTCCAAGAGGAATTTAACCAGAGAAACATATAACAAGAAGAGGAACTAAATTTAATCTAGTATTTTCCGGTCAGACTTGGGACATAAAGAAGAGCAAAACCCACTACTGACAAAAGAATGAGAAATTAAATAAATAAATAAATAAATTTCTAATTTTCCATTATATACGATCTGAAAAAACAAAAATTTCCAGTCCTAACATAGCCAATGCCACCGCATAAATTAAATTCTCATTTTTTAACACAAAAATACAACATTTCATTTTCATTTCTTTTCCGCCATTTTTTTTTTTTTTAATTTATTTTTAGCAATCAAGCAATGAGAAATTGAAAATCAGATTAATAAAAACACTCTCATAAAAAGAATTGAAACATCCATTATTTGTCATCCTATAATTAAAATAAAAAATAAAAAATCCTAATTTTAGATTCCTAGCCCATTTTCTGGCAAAATCTCCTGATAATTGGATGGGACGGATTCCAATTAACTCAACTGATAAAATTAGATCTGACGGTAAAACTAGCCTATACCAAAAACCAAATTGGCCTACTATATAAAGAGCTATCATCTCTATTCGTTTAATATTATGGAATAGGGAGTTATGAGTAAAAAATAAAATAGAGAATGACGAATGATGATGGATGACCTGCTTGCGTTCCCTGGACCTGGCAGCAGATTCACGATTCTTGATCATGCGTCTCTGTTTTTGCTGAGTGGCTTTATCAAGCAAAGGTTCCTCTATTGCTCTCCTCTTTCCTCTTCCTCCTCCGCCACCTCCACCTCCACCTCCGACTACTGATACCTGCACCTGCACCGGCACCGGCACTGCTACTGGCACTGCACTCACTCCTCCACCAACCACCATTCTCCCATCAAACCCAACCTCCATCCCAAACTGCCCACCACCACCACCACCACCACCATTCACCCCATAACCCCCCGCCGCCGGAACCAACGCTCCACCACCACCACCACCAAGTCTCACGTCCTCCTCTCTCACCGCCCCAGCCTTAGTCAAGAAATCCTCCAAAGTCATCTCCTCCGCCGTGTTATTACCATTGCTGCTGCTAATCTCCTCCACCTTGCTGTGATTGTCGGCGTTGGTCGTGGTGGTACCGGCGGTGCCGGCGACGATCTCTTTCCAGACCTCATCCACAGTCTTGTCTGCTCCTCCTCCTCCTCCGCCGGCTGAGGTGGTTCCTTCAGCGAATTGGTCAGACGAGGTGGAGTAGAGATTCTTCAAGAGATCGTCCATGTTCATAGACTGATTTTGCTGCTGTTGTTGTTGGAGATCAGCGAGCATAGTTGAGAGTGAACAAATAGAAGACTGTCGTGGCAGATCCGGATTCGTCGTTACAACTACCTTCGACGACGCCATGCCCTCCCCGGATTTCTAGGGCTTCCCAGATTCTTCTCTCACACACACACACTCTTGAGATTTAAGATTTTCACACTCTCTCTCTCTCTCTCTTTCTCTGTGTTTTTTTATTTTTTATTTTTGCGGTTTTCTTAGGATCAGGACGAAGAAACCGTGTGTGACTATTTATTTTATTTTGAATTGTTTTTTTTCGTGTTTGTTTATTGGAAGTGAAATAAGCTAAAGCTAAATAGAGCGTGAGTCTCGCGGAACAGTTTGAAGAAAGCCTACTCTATAGCTGAGAGAAATATGGATTTATATAATTATGATGTCTACTCGCTTGGTTTTTTATATGGATCTGAACTCGCTAAGATTCCAACGACATTTGTACACATTTGAAGGCATTTTAGTCTTTTTACGTAACTTATAATTCTGCAGGACAGTCGGTAAGGAAATTAAGGAAGTGTGTATTAAAAAAATGCTAGAGATAGATACTTTTTTATAAATTGTTGATGTAGTGAGTGATTATTGGTAAATAAAAAAAAATGTTATTGGTAAGTCTAGATAGGAACTAGTAAGAAGTTGGTCGTAACAACAGTTTATAAAAAATTGACAAAATTTAAGTACGATATCTTAGGTGTTGTTCCTTATGTCCCTCTCTTAATATTCAACAATATGACTACTTAACTAAAAAATACACTTTTATCTCATAAGAAAAAATCCACATGACAGAATCTTAATGGGAATCTAAAAAACAGTACCTAAATACTGTACTAAGTCTTGTCCATATAAAAATATTGTAAAATTATTTATGGTTACAACATTATTATTGTTAGGGTCAAGTTAATATGTACTCTTAAACACACATTAACCATCTATTTTGAAAATAAAAAATAAGAAATTGAAAAAAAAGGTCAATAATTACTTTTCTATTTTTCATTAAAATTTTTTTAAAATAGTTTAATAATATATGCACGTAAATCTCTTATTATTATTATTATTGTATTAATCAGTCTAATCTGATACTGGTGCTGCAGTAGGGCAGTGCGTGTGTCATTTAGGATCTACTCTTTTTGTTTCTGTTTTCTTTTTTGGGGTTGTTTCATTTTTGTACTACTGTATGGAAATCAAAGCAGATAAAGTCATAAAACTTCGAGATATTCAAAAGCTGCTTTCCGCAGCTGCTGCTTTCATTTTTTACTTTTTTATTTTTTTATGGGGCTTTAATTTTTTACTGATGCTTGCCCGAATCCGACCGTTGATAATTAAAAAACCAAAGAGAAGGATAAATGGATAAGAGCATTCCCATCAGCTCTCTCATAAAAAATGTCATTTTGACACTTCAAAATCCTACTTTATCATTTTAACACATCATTTTACAACATACCATTTATCAGATGTTCTATACTTCAATCCTATACATTAAAATAATATTTACAACACATTAAAATAATATTTACTACACATTAAAATAATATATTAATTTCTCCTTATCATCTCATTCTCATCGTCGTCAACAACGGCACAACCCCCACTGCCGCAACAACGGCCACCAACAACCACTGCCGCAACAACACCGACAGCCACCACCGGCACAAACTCACATCCACCAACGCCACCTCAAAAAAAAAAAAAAAAAAAAAAACAAAAACAAAAACACAACCAGAGATCTCAGCAAAACCCCACATTTACCAAACCAAACAAACCCACATCCCAAACCCACCACCGGCACAAACCCACATCCACATCCACCATTGGCACAAACCCACATCCACCGGCACAAACCCACAAACCCGAGATCGGCGATTACGAGATTGGCGTGGCGAGATCGGCAATTGCGAGATCGGCGTGGCGAGATCGGCAATTGCGAGATCGGCGTGGCGAGATCGGCGATTGCGAGATCGGCGTGGCGAGATCGGTGATGAGAATGCCAGGCAGAAACGTAAAACGATGGCGTACCGTTGATCGGTGAGGCCGCCGTACCGTTGAACGATGGCGTACGTAGAACGATGAGACGGTGAGGGAGGGTGATCTGTGATCGACGGCTTGATCGGTGAGGCCGCCGTACCGTTGTTTTGAGGGTGAGGGAGGTGATCTGAAGAAGAAAGAGGGAGAGAACGTGGGTCGGAGAGAGAGAAAACAGTGAGAAGAGAGAGAAAATATTGAATTAAATATTGAGAGGAGAGAGAAAATGTTGAATAAAATATTATTTTCCGGAAATGGCATTTGTGTCCGTACCGTCTCATATTTGAGACGGTACTGTAGCATGTTCTAAAATTATAGAACATATAACACACCTCATGAAGCTTGAATAGTAGTGTTTGGTGTGCCAAATGCCAAATATTTGGCATTTGGCACACCTGATGAGAGTGCTCTAATAATGCATATTGTATATGACAGCATTTGTAATTTTCTTTTTTTTTAAACGGTTGGGGAGTTATGTTCTAATTAGAGTTATTTTATTTTATTTTTTAGAAATAATATTGATATATATATGGTTGATATATATATATATATATATATATATATATATAAGTTGGGTTAAGTTACATCTGATGTAATTCTAAGCGATATTACACCCCTTAATAACTTATTATTAGATGCGAATTTTAACAAATCTACCGTTGGATTACATTATATTCATATATTATTCATGCTTGCAAAATTTTAGAGTGATCAAAGATTAATAGTCATGTTATCAATTAATTATTTAAATTCAAGTTTTTGTAGTTTAAAATAATTCATAAAAGATGAGTTTATGGATCACATGCTAAATAACATCCGATTGGCATAAAAATTGGCATGAAAATTGGCATGCATGTTAAGCACATATAGAACATGTAATTTAACGGTGAGATTCTTAAAATATGAATTTAATAACAAGTTATTGGGTGGTATAACATTACTTAGAGTTACACTAGGTGTAACTTGAACCTAACTCTATATATATATATATATATAAGATGATTCTCCTTTTTTAACTGGACTTTTATGTGATTCAAAAATACCCTAATTAATAAAAGATAACTTTATAAATGTCAAATAATAAATTTTATTTTAAATTCAAAAAGAAAATTTCTAAAATTTATGATTTTTTTTCCCTTCATGTTTAAAAAAGAAATTATAGTTACTGTTTATCTCTAAAATTTATCATTTTTATTTGTTTGAAAAATTAAAAATATATATTTATAAATTATAATAGATACAAATTATTAATGTTTACCCAAAAAAATAGAAAAACCTCTTAGAGGCTAGTGTGTTTGTATATATAAATTGGTTTCAATTTTAAATTTTATTCGATGGTTTTGTTTTGGTATTAATAAGAAGAAAGGTGTGTATAAATGAATTTTACTTAGGAGATACGCGCGCGTATATATATATATTCTACTAAATTTTTTCTAGGCATGTCAATAATATTCCCCTTTTATTATTGTACTATTAAAGTATAATTTCATCCACTACCATGCACTTTTTTCCCCTTTTTTGATCATTTTCAAGTGGAAAGGGGAATTCAAATCTTCGATATCTCTGTTGTAAATATCAAATGATGCTATTTGACTTAAAAATCATTAGTCACTATCCTGCAATTTTAATTACAAGTGAAAATATCATTAGATCCAAAATCATAAAAATATTGGCTTTTAAAAATAAAAATAAAAAGGAACGGAGTGTTAAAATACAAATTACACAATTTAAGTTTGAGTCAGTTGCCAATATCACCGTTTAGTTCAAATTTTGTCATTTACATCCCTTACATTGACACTTATTATCAACATTGAACCTTTCGTCCATAAAGTTTGGTTACTCATTGTAAAATATTTTGATATTAAAAAGCTATTAACATTTATTTCTAATAAAGTCTAAAAAAAAAAAGTATAAAAAAAAAAAAAAAAAAAAACAAAAAAAAAACTAAGTTTCATCAAAATCAACCTAAAAAAGGCACCAAACCATCCATGGTCAAAACCTACAAACATTGCAACCAACACAATATTTGGCAACGCAACATATCAAACACAACCATATAAAAATCAAAGAAAACCCAAATATAAAATCAATCCTTTACATGTGGGATTAGGGGATATTAAGGACAAAATTCGCCTCTGTCATTTTCAGGCAAAATAAATAGCATTCTACCCATTTTCCCAAACTAATTAGGGAAATGCCCCTCTTTTGAAAATCGACTTTCTCGAAATCGAGTTAAAAAAAAAAAATCTAGAGCCCTATAGTGGCGTTTTAAGGAACCTATAGTGACGTTTTAATGACTTATAGTGGCATTTTGTAACTCGATCTCCACGAAGTCAAGTTACATGCAATTTTTTTTACCTATAAGTCTATAACTCGATTTCATGGAGTTTGAGTTAAAAAACGCCACTATAGGTCCTTAAAAACGTCACTATAGGACTTAACTCGATTTTGAGAAAGTCGATTTTCAAAAGATGGGCATTTCCCTAATTAGTTTGAGAAAGGGGGTAGAATGCTATTTATTTTGCCCAAAAAGGGTAGAAACCAATTTTGTCTGGGATATTAATGATGTGTAATTACTAGTGTGCAATATAGATTTGTACATTACTAGCATATGTAGGGTTGTCCATTCCTAACCGAGACCCAATGAATTTTTCTGACTCGGAGCCACCAAAATCAAAACAGTTCTATCCGAGCAGGGAGGCGGCTCGTAGCAGGTCTTAGATTTTAACAACCCACGCCAGCGGGTCTCCTTCTCCAAAACCCAAGCCACTCGATCCAACTGGCCAAACCCTTGAAAAAGGTCGGATCTACCCAAATCCGAGCGACAACATGGTAGTTTTTGCTTAGATTCGGTGAGGATTTCTTAGTTTTTGGTCAAATTTCGCTCATATCTCATTGCTTTGCTCAAATTTGGCTACGATCCAATGGTTTTTGCTCAAATTTGACTCAGATTTGGTGGTTCTTATTCAAATTCAGTGAAGATCCAGTGTTTTTATCTCATATCCAGCAAAAAAATACAAATCGCCGCCAAGAAAAACCTTCACAAGCATCTTCATTGGCTTCGATTGACTCGACCATCGTCCAACTGAGTCTGATCCAACTTCACCCGTGGTTTTTTTGCAGTCGGCGATGGGTCTTTCAGCTGGAAACCTAATATCATCGGGTCGATTGCAAATTGGGCACAAGCCTGACCTAGACCAACCCATGGACACTCCTAAGTGTATCCCACATTCTCCACATGGGATTTATTAGCTTATTACTCATGTGACTATATGTCTACACATTAGGAACCTTACGCGTTTCTCTGGGTCTCATTAACATGTTTGGCAAGCAGGATGGGTTTAAGTTGGATGTTGATAGAACAGATCCAATTCGATGTTAAGCAATAAATATTTCTTTGCTTGGTTTTACTATATTGAAAACTCACTTAGAATCCATTGTTAGACATTGCCACATTCACACAAAGATTCAACTAAATTTTATTTTATGTTGTGTAGATAGGTAGCTGGTCGTCCATGCCACTAGGTACCAATGAAATTTCTAACAACTAATATTCTCTAACCCAACAAAATATCATACCAAATTAGGCTTGAATTTGTTGAATTATGTTCTTATGGACCCTTTTAGTGTGGTAGAAAATGCTCACCACATTATCTGAATGATTACTAATCCATCAAAGTTTTGAAGTTCCCTTATAATCTAATTGGTCTTTGTCCCATCAAATGTTTCAAGTTGAGGCATCTTAAACTTCCATCAACTCCCTTAAAACAATAACATTCCACATTTTTAACATCTTCTGTTGTTGTTGTTGTTATTATTATTATTATAATTATTATTATTATTATTCAACATTTAATGTTCTTATTTGTAAGCCATTTTTCATATCCAAGCATTAAAATATAATTGCACATGTAGCGTTTTTCTACAGTACTTTAGCAAAAAAAAAAAAAAGAGCTTAATTTATGTCTCATTTGTCTTTTTTTTTTTTTTATATAATAATTTTGTTGGGGTTTATGCCCTAAAGTCCAATTTATTGGCATGTCATAAATAATTAAATTGTTTAATTATATGAGACTATTTATAAATGAACTAATGGGACATTATCATAGTCCTTAAGATGCATTGTATGTGATTTGTGTGATTTAGTCACAGAAGATATAAATCACAAGTTCCTTGTAAACTCAAAACGTAATTCGTAGTCGGTGATGAAATTGGGCATTTCATCTGCGAAGACTATAACACATCAACTAAGATGGTTTGTCTTGATCATGGAAGTGGAGACTTCTAGTTGATGTGTTGATGTGTCTTAAGTGTTAAGGCATATTGAACTGAATCGCTGTGAGATTATTTATTTAATCAACAACTGTCACTTGAATAATTAATCTCACGACTTCTAATTTCATAGACTCTTAATCTTGAGAGGATAGTGAACCTGATAATGAAATGTAGGTTACTTTGATATATTAGGAGTGAGATCTAATATTCACGGTCAAAATCTCAGTATGTTGGGTAACTACACGTAGTGTTGAGGGAATATATATTCTCAAGATGGAATCCATAATCTCTTTTTATAGAGACACAAAATATCCCCTTAAAATAAGTTTAATGAGAACTGGTTATTCAGGGTGCTCACTTTAGTAAGGAGTTACTAAAATTTATATTTATTGAAATCGGATTTCAATAAATATGAATAACTAAAAGATTAAACCGGGTATTGATCAAGGATGAAATAGTTGTTTACAAAGTGACAGTTCATTATGACTTTATTCACTATGGATATTTCATGGAGGCTTAAATGATATCATTAGAGTCTTGGGATATAATTTATTAATAAGGCCTAGAGAGCAATTATATTTATATAGTAGTATTAAATATAATTAATGGTAACTTTGGACTTGTCAAGAGTTGACAGATAAGTCCAAGGCCCATTGGAGTTAGAGTCTTATTTGTTATCTTTGGTCTCATCCCAAGCCACAAACTAAAACCCAATTGGGCAAGCCCAAAAGGCTAACCTAATTAGATAATCAGTTTTTATTTAATAAGAGTTATTAAATAAAGAAACTACCAAGGTAGTTAGTATGTACATATGATGAAAAGAAAAGAAAACAGCTTTTCTCTACAATGAGAAGAAGAATTTTCTTTGAGAATCAATGTACAGAAAGACTGATTGAGAGACCACTTTTCTTGGGCACCATGTGGAATTAGGATGTTGATTAGAGGTATTCTCAAGTCTTGTTTTTGAATTTCACTGCATCAAGGTACACTTTCTATTGTTTGTTTTAGAATTCAAGATTATATGTTATCTCTCATGAATAAAGTAGATCCGTGTTTGTTGCTTCTGCTGTGTGTTTTGTATGAGATGCAAAACCAAAATTTTCAACAAATTTATGCAAAACACAAAACTCAAAAAACTAAATAATTTGTTCACAAACAAACACTTATTAATGTTACTAACAATAGATTTTGTAGGGGTTTAGGCCCTTGAATTGGGAATAGCCCATATCACCAAAGCCCAACACAAAGAAGGGCCCACGCGGCTAAGGCTTGTTACAATGCGGTTGGCCCATATGGCTAAAGCCATAAACGGAGGAGATGGGATTAGCTCGCTAACAAAATGGGCAAGTCCTCGGTAATATAGAGTTATGCTCGGGCCAAGTTGGGCCCAAAATCGACAAGCCAGCCAAAGGAAAGACCAAGGGAGAACAGCCATTTGAAATTGGAATCGAACATTGTCAAATAACTTTGGGGAGTTCACTGCCGAGTACTAATTGGCGACTAGAACAAGTTCCAAGGAAATCCTTTGAAGTTGTGAAGATTCCTGGGGGTTCAGACAGATGTGGGAAAGTGTGTCAAATGGGGAAGTAATGATATCTCCCCCACTAAGGAGAGACTATAAAAGGGGGAGAAGGTGAACATGTTAAGGGGTTAAAAAAATTAGGGTAAGAGAGAGTGAGAGTGAGGGAAACATAGGGAACCAGTGGGAAACGTAGGGAAACCGGGGGAACTACATTGCAATGACGGTTGGGGGAAGACAAGTCAGGTGAGATTCAGGGCCTAATCTGTAGGATCGTGACATATCCCACATATAAATAAATTGGGGCCCAAATACAAATTGATAACAAAGTTTTTGGCCGCCACAATTGGTGCCGTCTGTGGGAATCCTACTTTACTTCAGGCGTTGAGCAAGCTTGGTACTGTCCCATTATGGAAGGTTCGCATGTTGGAGAGGGTTCTGCGAGAGGAAATCAGTCGAGGGCCTCCTCAAGGGGTTGTAGGAGGCGGGAAAGGGAGCGTAGAAGGGAACATTAGCACATGCATGATGGGCACGAGATGAGAGTAGACTCTGATGAGGGATCTTCCCATGGGGAACAAACGGTATCATATATCCCCGAGCGGCCTCATTGCAGTGATCGGCTGAGGGAGTTGGAGAATTTACGAAAGCAGGCCAATGATTTGGAGATTGAGCTGAGAGGCCAGAACCATAGAAGAGACCGGGAGGATTCATCCGATGATCCCGACTACGTTGCCAATGAGTCATCTTGACGCAGTGGCTCGCATCAGTCGAGAAACCGATCATGTGAAACTGTAAGGCGTTATCGCGAATCCCCCCATCATGAAAGGCACGGACACCGTAATGCCGCTTTGGTTGCCATGAGCCAGGCATTAATGAGAGCAGCCTGATCATCGTTCACCAATGAGATCAAGCGTACAAAAATGCCGAGATGGTTCTCACAACCTCCATTCACTATCTACGATGGAAAAACTGACCTAGTGGAGCACGTGAGTCACTATATACAGATGATGTCGCTCTATTCTTATAATGATGGGTTGATGTGTAAAGTGTTCCCACCTAGCCTTGGACCGATAGCAATGAGGTGGTTCAATGGTTTGAGGAAGGGGTCCATCCAAAATTTTGGGGAGTTAATGCAAGTGTTCGGAGCCCGATTCATTACATGTAGCAAAATTCCTCAACCGATAGGTTCTTTGTTATCTATGAGGATGAAAAGTGGTAAGACCCTCTGATCTTATTCGAACAGGTATTAGGAACTTTATAATGAGATAGGAGGGGGGAATGAGCAAATGGCAGCTAGCACCTTTGGAATGGGCCTCCCCGAAGAGTCAACGTTGAGAGATTCTCTAACCATGTGACCTTTCGAAGACATGCACCAGCTAATGAGAAGGATTGAGGAGTATAAGAGACTGGAAGATGACCGATTGCAGGGCAAAGGTAAAGCCCTAGCCTCATCTCAGTGTCATAAAGAATATCACCCTGAAAAGTTTCAGCAAAGAATTAGGAGAAAGCCAAGGGTGCCCAGGGAAGGCTCAGAGCAACGTGCCGAGGGAATTAACGCTACGTTCAAGGAACCGATTTATAAAATCCTGGAACGCATTAAAAATGAGCCTTATTTCCGATGGCCGGGAAAGATGGGCAGAGACCCAGCGAGAAGGAATCAGAGCTTATATTGCAAGTACCATAGAGAAAAAGGGCACACTACTGAGTAATGCCGCTTGTTAAAGGATCACTTGGAGCAGTTGGTGAAGGCTGGGCATCTTAAGGAGTTCTTAGTTGGAAGGAGTACATATAGGTCAAGGGTCGGGAGGCATATGTGGGCTCAGGAAGAAGAAGGAAACGAAGTTCTAAATTTGAAAAAGGAACTAAAGTATATAATGGCACGAAGAATGTTGGTATTTATAGAGACAATGACCATTTAATGAAATTGCAAAAATCAATCAATGCTTACTGTTGTGTCTTTTCACATGTGCCTCGGTAGTCGAAGCGCCAGATCATCTCAACCATCTAATGTTGAAGATGTTGTCATGTGCATGTTCAGGATGAGCAATCATGTCCACTGCATTAATTGAGCAACGATTGACATTGCCGAGGTGTAGCCGTCGAATTTGGAAAAGAGAAAGAGAGAGAAATCGTCGACCACATAGTAAAGAACCCCGATCCTATCTCCATTTTATGAAAATGGGATCGTGGGTAGGCTATTGTAGGGGCTTGGGCCCTTGAATTGGGCATGGCCCACGTCACCAAAGCCTAACACAAAGAGGGGCCCACGCGACTAAGGCCCGTTACAGTGCGGTTGGCCCATATGGCTAAAGCCAGACATGGAGGAGATGGGATTAGCTTGCTAACAAAATGGGCAAGTCCTCGGTAATATAATGTTACGCTTGGGCCAAGTTGGGCCTAACATCGACAAGCCAGCCAAAGAAAAACCGAGGGAGAACAGCCATTTGAGGTCAGAACCAAACATTATCAAATAACTTTAGGGAGTTCGCTGTCGAGCACTAATTGGTGTTTGAAACAAGTTTCAAGGAAATCCTCTGAAGTCGTGAGGATTCCTGGGAATTCAGACAGATGTGGGAAATTGTGTCAAGTGGGGAAGTAATGATAACTCTCCCACTAAGGAGAGACTATAAAAGGGGGAGAAGGTGAGCATGTTAGGGGGTTGGAAAAATTAGGGTAAGAGAGAGTGAGAGTAAGGGAAACACAGGGAAACACAGGGAAACACAAGAACCAATGGGAAACGTAAGGAAACCGGGGGAACTACATTGCAATGAGGGTTAGGGGAAGACAAGCCAGGCGAGGTTCAGGGCCTAATTTGTAGGATTGTGACATATCCCACATACAAATAAATTAGGGCTCAAATACAAACTGATAACAAAGTTTTTGGCCGCCACATATTTCTTAACAAAAACGAATGTAAGGGTCAAATTGACAACAAGTGTGAAGTTAAAAGATGAAACTTACAAAATTTAAATTTTTAAAGGACTAAAATGACAATTGACCTAAATTGAAAGGGTGTAAAATAATTTTTAGAATGTTATAATTGTTCCTTTATAAAAAAAGCTATATTTTTGGTTTGTTAATTTTCCTAAATGTTCGTGTGGGTATTTTGTAGTTTCTAGTAGCTTATTTGTATAATATTCATTAAAAAAATATAAACTTTGGTAGCATTTATGTTAAATGTGTGACAAAAACTTACAAACTGGTTTATTTTAAAAAATAACCCCTAGGGGTTGGCTTAGTAGTTTCTAAAAACTCATAATATTCATGAGATCCTGGATTTGAAACCTCTCGCAAACATCTTAGAGCCACCCTCAAGAGATTCCTTCCTGTAATAACCTGGTGTATGGGGGACGGAGGGATTGCATGCATCCATGAGAACGTTGGATATTCAAAGAGGTCCGAATATCCTTGTTTGTCAAAAAAGTTAGTTTTGTTAATTTTTTTTAATGCTAAAACAAAAAAGCTAAAAAATTTTGACAACACAAACCTTAATTTAAAATAAAATAAAATAAAATTAGCTGGCCTTAAAAATTAGGGAACCAAACGCTTCTACATGATAACTAACAGAAAGGATAGGATTGGTTTTAATAATTAAAGAAAAGAATAGGAGTGGCCAAATAAAAACCAGACCTCCGGCTAGTGGAAACTAGAGAAAAGAATATTCCTTTGGCACGTCACCCCCCTCCAGGAGGAAAGAGTACGAAGAGAGTGGAAAACACGCGCTATAATGGCGAGTACGTGATCGAAACCACTTTAATAATTTGTTCAGCTACCAGAAATGGCAACAAGTCAGGCTGCCGCTTGTAGGTCTGGATCTTGCAGTTTTTGGTTTGACTCGGTTTTCAGCTTCTTTTTGCCGTCCCAACTCCCAATACGACACTGTTTCTTTTTATGTAACCATTAATTTTTTTTTTTGAACTATTAATTTGTTAACTTAAAAAAAAAAAAATGATAAATGAGGATATTTAGTATCCGTTTGGATATTGATTATATTGGCAACATCTGCGTTTGTCTGCGTTTCACCTTATTTTTTTATTTTTAGAAGAGCATTAACTGAGTTCTAGTAAGTTTCGTCACTATTTACGAGGCTCACAAATTTCTATTTTCATTAAAATTTTCATTAAAAAATGGTCACACGATACTATTTATACATTTAAAAATTATTTTGCTATAATGTTTTCAGTTTTCAGCAAAATAAGCAGCATTCAAACGAACCCTTAATCCTTCCCGTATTTAATTATTTATGTATATGCTGTTTTTCCATTTCACATTCATCAAGTTATTAGAGAGAGATGAATTTGTTAAAGGTGGCCGAAGATATTAACAAGAATAAATGAAATCTTTTGTTAATGAATTCATTCACGCATCCGTTAAAAGAAGTTTAATGAGCTTCATTCCATTGGAGAACCAAAAAAAAAAATAAATAAATGCTTTTTTTAATTGATTGATGTATGACTCCATCTAAAAAAAATCAGTAGATTATAATTAAAATCTCAACTATAATTACTACTTTCAGACACTTGTTAATTAGACCATAAATAAATGGTATCAATGACTAATCGGAGAAAAATACATTGTTGATGAGTTCAATAGATTTAAAAGATGTGTCATAAATTTGAAAACCTTAAAGTTTTATCCATCATTCTATTAGTTAATGAAATTTATGAGATATTTCATGAGTAAATGGTATGACATTACTATTTATTTATGGAAAATGTTAATCTAAGGATATTGGTTTAAGAACTATTTTTAAAAACATTTTTATAGAAAAATGATAAAGTAATTAATTTTGTTAACAACTTTTTATATTTCTCATAAAAATTGTGTCAAAACTTTCCTATAATAGTTTATTAACAATTGCCCTAAAAGCTCCGTGAACCTTTATTTATTGGGTCGTGTTAACATGAGCCCTTAGGACAATGGTTAACAATCTATTTTAGAAAAGTTTTGACACCACTTTTATGGAAAATAGAAAAAATTGTCAAAACATTAATTGTTTTTTTTATTTTTTATTTATTAACAACTTCAACCCCTTTTTCACTCCTATGCTTTCTCATGCAGCGTATTTCTTCTTAAACGAGGGAAATGGTTAACATCCTTTTCTAAAATAAATAGTGTGAGAGACTTCACTACATCCCAAACCCCCACTTAACTAGGTCCAATAGATTCCCTTTGTCCACCTTAGGAAAGACATTCATCTTCGCAAGAGACAAGGCCAACATTTTGGTGGAAAAAGCTGTAATTCCTTGGAGATAGTAATTTAGGTGACACTGATTTCAGATACATCGTGACCGACTAACACAACAATATTTGATTTAATATAATGGGAAAAATTATCGGATGTTTAGCTTATAAAATTTTTCTCCAAAAAAAAAAAAAAAAAAAGAAGCTTATAAAATTAAGGGCTTTATTTGATAATTTTTTTGTCTTTGTAAATTGTTGTAACCCATAAAGAGCACTCACATTTGATTCAACAAACCAAATATTTAGCTAAACTCACCCAAACAGCTATGCATCAAGCTTAATATTATAGTGTGCAAAACTAACAAATAAACAGTACTTCAATACTGTTCATCAATCCACCAAAACAAAATAGTTTTTTATTCTCTCTCTCTCTTAAGTGGAGCTATCAATTGAAATTATAATGGTTTTCTCTCACAGTCTCATGACGGAGCTCATGGATTGGGGTTGGAGATGATAGGTTAAAGCTGATCTTTGTAGATTCGGATTGATACGTGATGATTTTGGTTGCTTGCGATGGAAGAGCTCGAAATTGAAACTATAGATGACAGATTGGAGCTAAGACTTGCAAATTTAGGTTGACATAGGTTAACGTGAGCTACTTGCAATGCTAGAGCTCACTGGTTGTTTAGGTTACAGTGGTGAATCTCGCTAGTTGTTTGGGTTACGGTGGCGAAACTTATGGGTTGTGATGGTGGAGGATAGGAGCAGAGCCAAGAATTTGTATTTGGGAGGGCCAAGTAAAACTATCATATTGATTTTGAGCCAAATGAAAAGTTGGTTTTGTTAATGGCGAGTGCTAGAGAAAAGCAGTTGATTTACAAAGGAGAGAAAATGAGAGTGTCAGAAAATGATGAGCGTAAATATGAGTGTAAATAATAATTTAAAAAAAAAAAAAGAAGAAGAAGAAGAAGAAGCAAGATGAAAAGGTTAGAGAGGGGTAGTAAAATAAATAAATAAAAAGATGAGAAAGATGAGATGTGAAAGTTATAGAAAGTGTATTGTGAAAGAGAAAAAAAAAAGTAGAGAAAGAGAAGTAACGGTTGAGAAGAGAAGAAATTGTACTGAGAATTGAGAAAAGGAAAAATAATATTTTCAACCAAAAAAAAAAAACAAATATTGATTACACTTTTCCATATTTCTCCAATGTGGTAGGTTATGATTGGCTATCTATTTTTATAATTGTCCTATGTGATAGTCTGTAAATGGTTATCTGCTACTATCACATGGATTACCATTTTTTTTCTCAATCATTTATAGTCTACAACGTAAGACAATTGTGACAAAATGTGTAAAAATGTGTGATACTAGTATTATTGAGAAAATAAAAAATAAAAAACATATAAAGTGGAGCTACAAAGGGGCAAACATCCACGTGGAAGGTAGATTTGTTTATAAATACTGTTACACGTTTTTTTCTATTTACAAAAATGCCTCTTTTGTTTTTTGGAAACAAAAATATGGGATGTTGAGGAATGGAAACTAACAAAACAAGTGCAAAGTTGAGATTTTGGAAGCCAAATTTGACCGACATGTTGGAGGTGGGCGGCCAAAGCTTTGTTCTTGGAGGGCCAGCTCTTTAAAAAATTGAGTGGGGTTCTATTTTTACCTATTGTTAGAATATTTTTAAAAAAAATTTAGGGACCAACTCACTACATGGCTCCACCCTTGGTGGAGGAGGTCGTGGGTTGTTCGGGTTATGGGTTGAGGTGGCAAAGCTCATGGTTGTGATATTTTTTTTTCTCTTCTTTTTTTAACCAAAAGATAAAGGTTCATGGCAGAGCTTGTGAATTGATTTGGGAAAAGAGGAAAGGAAAAAAAATTAAAAGAAAGAAAAAATAATGTTTAAATGAAATAAATATAAAATATTGAGGCTAGTATAAATAACTCTATTTATATTACAAATTAACTAAAGTAACAAAAGTGACCAAGTTTGACTATATTGTGAAGAGGCTTATGGGAATGCTTCCTTCAATTTAAAAGCGGCAGAACACGGGCACTTTACGTGTGAAACTTTACTTCTTCTTGTGAAGAGTCTCATGCGCGCACCTTCTTTTTTTTTTTTTTTTGGATAAGCACCTTCCATTTTTTAATGTCTCGTGCATGCATCTTCCTATTTGGTAACCACGTGCTAATTCATTTTATTTGTCTTTTTCTCTGTATATCTTTAGCTCTAATTCGTTTATTTGTATTAAATTAAGGAAAAGAAAACGTAGGAAAAGTTATTACTTTTCTCTCTCTTCCATGGGCCAAACAATAGAGGTTGAAAGGATTAAAAAACTATGGCTGGTTAAACATTGAATCTACTCAACATTTCTCACAAGCCAATCTATGGATTTGGATCGAGTTTCAAGCCTTTTGTTTTTCCTCTTGGATTTTTTAAAATAATTTTTTTTTTTGAAATAAAACTCAAGTATTGTATTTGCTAATACGCACACCTGTGTGACATTTTCACTAAATGTGATGTCGTGAAAACTTGAAGAAAGCACACATGATACTCTCTTGATGGAACACAAACTAAACTATTAGCTTCTGATAATAAACTTTGAATCCACAAGATGATAAATTGGAATTCACCAAAGAAAAGTTTGATAAATACTTTACAATTTTATTGATAATAATATTCGAAAAAACATTTACAGACTTAAGGGCCTATTTAAGGGCCCTGTAAAAGTTTACCGACAAAAAAATATATTCTAAAAAAAAAAATAATAATTAATACCTAATTATAACATGAACCAAATTTGATCTAAAAAACATTAAAAGCACCTAAAAATAAAGAAATAAATGCCCTAAATCTAAAATAATGAAAATTACATAAAAATACAAAAAATAACAAATTACATAAATTAATTTGGAGATTTTGTCCTACATCAAAATGGGTGTTGCCCATGTTGAGGTTCTCTATGGTAAGTTGTAACCTTTAAAGATAGTTAATTGGAAGCATAAATGATCATGATAGAGAAATAACTGACCTCAATTATGCTCTGAATATAATCAAAGGCATTTAAAAAAAAAAAGAAAAACTAAACTTAGCTTTAATCACCTACACATTAAACAAATAAAATTATGATTTAATTTATTTTCCTATATAATCCTTTGGTGATTGAGCTATATCCATTGATATTTCATAAAATACCAATGAAAAAAAATGTCTACATAATAAAAATTAAAGAAAAAAGTTAAGAAAAATGAACACAAACACTACTAAAAATATTTCTCATTCCTATTTCAAATCTAATTATGCTTATGGCTAGTCTTTAATTGTTGGATAATACAAATAAAGAGAAGGCAATGCGAAATCATTAGCAAGAAGTTTGTAAGTATACATTAGTCTAATTCAGGGTTGATGCATTTTTGATCTCCAAAATCTCAAAGAGTGTGATGAGAGGTAGCACAAAATATAAACACATTTGGAAACACTTAAATCTCATCACACACCTTGGTATTTTTGTGATTAAAAAATACATCAACCCCAAATTATGATAAATAAAAATTATTAACTTTTTTTTAAAAAAAGAAGAGCCTCATGCACATGCTCAAATGCTAGTGTTTATGTATGTGAGTGTGCATATATATATATATATATTACACGTATTTATATACCTACAATTACTTATTTGCTTCCTTTTAAATATTTGGGCTAACAGTACTTGTGCTAACACTATTTATGTATTATTTCTATTATGTTTTGGAGTGTGTTATTTTGTGCACATACTGGTTCACATGGGCCCATCCTGCGGAGAGAACTAGATCCAACTCCCTCAAACCTAAGCAACCTTAGCCCAAGTCCATGGACGGCACAAAAAAGGCCCTTACATATTTTTTTTGCTACTAGGTACCATATACAATCCAAGGATAGTCAAAGCAAAGCATGTCCAATGTGTAATGGTTTGATAACGACTAGGAACACAATAGGATCTTTCAACATGAATAATGTGGCCAATTTCAGTAATAGCCCAGACAAGAACAATCACGACGACCACACCACCGAGTTGATCAGTCCCAACTCGGTGGTGGCTTCAACCTCAGCAGGCAACATGTCACGACGCTACATTAATTCGACATCCCTGTCCAAGCCCAGGTGAGTGACAATCCCTCGAGTCTCACCAAGCTCAAGCCACAAGTCCAGCAAGGTCATACCTATTACCTAGTGCAACATTTACTATTCCAGTTTTATATATATGGAATTAGCCAAGATGACATGGATATGAAGTTCAATTGATGGCTCAACTGCTCAACCCCATCTTTGATGATACTCACTTCTAGGGATGGCCATACCCATTGGGTAATGGATATCCAACCCTACCCGATCCAATTATTCTGGGTAATACCCAGTTCTTAATGGGTAGAAGGTAATTGGGTAGGGTTTGGATATTATCCAAATATTTTGGGTAGGGTTTGGATATTACCCATTATTATCCATTTAACTAATTAGATCTAACTCAAACCCAACTCAATCAAATTATTATGGGTAAACCTCAACCCACCCAATTACCCAATAATCAAAATTACCAAATTACCCCTAAAACTTGAAAATGACCAAATTATTCCTAAAATCCTCTAAAATTGCTGAAATGCACTCTAAACCTAAAAAATGACCAAAATACCCCTGAAATCTAAAAATTTCCAAAATATCCCAAAAACATAAAAAAATGACCAAAACACCCCCGAAACCCAAAAAATGACCAAAATACTCCCGAAAACTAAAAATTACCAAAATACCCCATAAACCTAAAAAATGACCGAAAAACCACCAAAACCTAAAAATTACCAAAATACCCTTTAAACCTAAAAAATGACCAAAATACCCCTGAAACATAAAAAATTACCGAAATACCCTCTAAACCTAAAAAATGACCAAAAATACCCTTGAAACTTAAAAATTACCCAAAAACCCCCGAAACATTCAAAAAAATTATTAAAACACCCACGAAGCCTAAAAAGTGACCGAAATATCCCTGAAACATAAAAAATTACCAAAATACTCCCCATAAACTTAAAATTATCGAAATACCCTGTAAACCTAATAAATGACCGAAATACCCCTGAAACTTAAAAATTACCAAAAAACCCCCGAAACATTAAAAAAAATTATTGAAACACCCACGAAGCCTAAAAAATTACCAAAATACCCCTTGAAACCTAAAAATTTCCAAAATAACCCGTAAACCTAAAAAATGACCGAAAGACCACTGAAACCTAAAAAATGACCAAAATACCCTTGAAACCTAAAAATTACCAAAAATACCATCAAAACCTAAAAAATGACCGAAATACCCCCGGAACATAAAAAATTATCGAAATACCCCCCTGAAACCTAAAAATGACCAAAATACCCCCCAAAAACTTAAAATTACCAAAATACCCTCTAAACCTAAAAAATGACTGAAATACCCCCGAAACCTTAAAATTACCAAAATACCCTAAACATATAAAATGACAAGAATACCCCCCGAAACCTATAAAATAACCGAAATATCCCCCTAAATCTGAAAAATGACCAAAATACTCTTGAAACCTGTAAAATTACCAAAATACCCCGAAACCTATAAAATGACAAAAATGCTCCTAAAACCTATAAGATGATAAAAATACACCCAACCCTAAAAAATGACTAAAATAACCTTGAAACCTAAAAAATGACCAAAAGATTCCAAAACCTAAAAAATGACCGAAAATACCCCCAAAGCTTAAAAAATAACCAAAATACCTCCAAAACCTAAAAAATGACCAAAATACCCCTGACACATAAAAAATTACCCCTGAAACCTTGAAATTACCAAAATACCTCCGAAACCTTTATAGTTACCAAAATACCCTAAAACCTATAAAATGAAAAAATGCCCCTAAAACCTATAAGATGATAAAAATACACCCAACCCTATAAAATGACTAAAATAACCTCGAAACATAAAAAATTATCGCTATGTTTGTTTTAAAGTAAAAATATTTTACGGTGTTTGTTTTAACGTAAAATGTAACTTACTGTAAAATGTTTTATATAGTCAAATTGTAAAACCAAGCCTAAAACATGTAAAATGTTTTATGCTTAAAACAAGGGAGAAAATGGGCTTTTGTCCTTTTTTTTTTTTTTTTTTTTTAAATATCTAGCAAAATGCCTCATATCTGAAACTATTTATGAAAATGTCACTGTTTTGAAACTCGATTTTTTAAAAATCAAATTTCAATTTAAAACTCAATTTTTGGACAATTGAGTTATAACAAAGTGAAAAATAAAATAAAATATTTTTTTTCCTAGAACTTGAGTTCGTAGAACTCGAGTTCCTTGAAAAAATTCAAGTGGAACTCGAGTACTTTACATGGAACTGTTCATGGAACTCAAGTTCTAGAAACCAAAAAAAAATCTAAGTCCACGTTTGTTATAACTCGATATTCCAAAAATCGAGTTATATATTTGAAACTCGATTTTTAAAAAATTGAGTTTCAAAATAGGAGCATTTTCTTAATTAGTTTCAGATATGTGACATTTTGCTGGATATTTAAAAAGAAAAGGTAAAAGCCCATTTTCTCCTTAAAACAGGCATAAACTTTTCTCCAAATTGGTTTGTATGAAAACTATATAGTTTTTAATTTTGATTTAAAAGTGTAAAATTAGACAGGCCGGATCTGGTTGGCTAAATTGGTTAATCCATGAACATTGGGCCATGAGTTTAAACCGTTAAAAATCGCAAAGCACAATTAAGTGGAGCCCAATTCAGCAAACGATATCACGGTTTAGGCAAGTGGCAGTTTCGTAATAAGTCGGCATAAAAAGAAAGCCAATGACCATAACTAACCATAACTAACTATATATAACAGAATCCACACCACACCCGCGAAACTCACAAAATCAAAATAGACTAGTACACTACACTGACTCTCAAGAAGTGCAAAAATGGCGACCAAGATCGTGACTCTGACTCTGACTCTGGGCGTGGTGATTCTGCTACTGTCACTCCCCGGCGGCGTCAAACCGGTCCACTGCATCTCTAGCGGCGACATGGAGTCGATGCTTTCCGCCTTGAGAGCCCGCGGCTACAACCTCTTCTCCAACGCCATCGCCACCTCCGACCTCCAGTTCGACCTCCTCTGCGCCCACTCCAACACCAACTCCAACGACAGCGCTTCCAACGACGACTACTTCTTCACCATTTTCGCTCCCACCGACTCCGCTCTCTTCGCTCTCGACATGACTCAAACGGCGCCGTTTTTCACCGACACGCTCCGCCTCCACGTCGTCCCTAAGCGGCTCTCCTTCTCTCAGCTCCAGCGGCTTTCTTCCGCTAACCTCCGTACTCTCCTCCCCTCGCGTGATCTCCACGTCACCACCAGGCATCTTTCTCCTCCTCCTCCTCCTCGGCATCATCATAATCGTCGCCGCCGTGTCGTTGTCGTCTCAGTCGACGAAATCGAAGTCGTTTTTCCGGGAGTGTACTACGGCCGATACGTCGCCGTTCACGGCCTCAACGGAATTCTCACTCTCCGTGGACCTCCTCAGTACTCTTCGTCGTCTCCGGTCCGTTCGGTTCTCCCTCAGCGAACCAACGTTTGCTCCAACAGTAACCGTACTGCGCCGCCGCCGCCGCCACAACAACCACCTGAAGGGTTTCGCGGTTATTCTCCGGCGAATTCGCCTTCGTATCTTGGCGTTTCGCCAGGTCTTGCTCCGACGATCCAGTCACCGGAGAGTGAGAATACGGCGTCGCCTTCTCCGTCGATCGGCAATTGTGGTCAGGATGATCAAGATCATCAACTCGGACAATTATGGACCATTGGATGGTGAGATTTTGGCGCCCAGCCACGTCAGCGGGTCGGAGTTGTTATTCTTCGGGTCACTCACAAAATGTGGGTCCTACGTCCTACGTGGATAACACAAGCATTCTTTTGTTTCTTTGGTTTTTGTATTTTTGGATTTCGCAATTTCAGATTTTAGAAATGAAAACGGAGACATGTTTTGTTTCATGCACGTATCCGATCTGATCTCCTATAATTTTCACCTATGATTTACTTGTTATTTTCTTCTACTACTATGCCTATTTCATTTGTAGCCATATACCATAATAATTTAGTAAAGTCAACCCAAAAAGAAAATACTAGTGGAGAGTAATTGGCTAAAAGAAAAGTCATAGATCAAAACTTTCTTTGAAAATTACTTCAAGTCAATATCATTATGTGACGAGTTATAAAATCATTTACGTGTCTTTGTATTTTTAGTTACAACATTTTTTATTAAGTTACGTAACTTATTTATAGACAATTTTATGGATTATCATATAGTGGGTTGGAGATTTAAAAAAAAAAAAAAAAAACTAATTTGAAGGAAAACTTTATTTGACCTTGTTTGATTTTGATTTTGGATCACAACCAATTTGTAATCCAAAAGCATAATGAGAAATGCAAAAAGGATTTTTTTGTGATTAACAACCCCCTTGTGACTAAAACTACAAGTAGCACAGCTTAGAGTTTAGTTGTAATCTGTCAGTTTCCTATTGGCTAAAGCTTGTAACCTATTTAGGAGGGAAACTTGGGTATAGTTTGGAGCTTAGTTAGAGGCAGTTATGGATGTCTTGCATTATTAGCATATAAATACAGAGTGTATGTAAATTATTTTTCATTCATTGCAATAAACAGAAGGTGATCAATCTTTATAAATATCCTACTCCTACTAAAGCCTACTTAAGCGGAGGGACTATAAATAAGTGAACAAAACGAGAATTAACATACGCATCAAAGGAGCAAGAGGACTTTTTATCTACTTTGATGTCTGTGTAAATGCGTAAAAATAAGCTCAAGTGTGGATTTATTATAAACTACCTCAATCAAATTGCACAAAATGTTACAACTTACAAACCCCACAGTCGAAGTTGCAAAGCGATTTCCAAAGCGATGCACCGATATTAACCGATACTTTAGTATTTCGTTTTCTTCGACCATAGATCAACGAATTTTGGTAGTTTAGATAAAACAAGCTTTCTTTCTTGCTTTCCTTTTTTCTTTTTTTCTTTGTAATTTATGAGGGTTGTTAGGGTGAATGACTAGGGATTAAATCCCTTTCATTGTAATTATTATCAAATTACAGCATGTGTAATAGAGTCGCTATAAACATCATCGGAAATTCCTCCAAATTAGGAAAGGAGTGACCATTTAGAGTGGCAAACGTTCAATCTCTTCAAGTGTACACTGGTTGCACTCTTTCCAATAGTTCTTGTGATTGCATAGCATAGTGCAATCGCACCCATAAGCTTAAAGCATAACCCAATGGAGTCAAAACAAGCAAAAATCAATGACTAGAGTGAGTTTATGCAAAATCACAATGGATCACTTTTATCGCACATGCAACATTTACCAGAAGAACGCCTTAATATGAGAAATTTGTTAGCCACAACCATGGTAAGAACATTTGTATCCTGAAATGCTTGGTTTACAAGAATTAAATGTGTCTAGTATGGTTCTTTTGTAAGGAGACATTGCATCCTTGATATGCTATAATGGACAGCCGAGGAAAGATTAGAATTTAGATCGATGCATGAAATAAAACACTTTTGGAGGCACATATACTTTGGGCAGGTATATCCACCCGGTGGTGAGACAGTTCAAGGTTAATTCTAACATGAACACAAGATTGTCAAGTTTTGCTAATGGTTTAGCATGGAGAGAACTAGTATATGATTAAGTTCGCTTGTTCAAGCTTGATAAGGGGTGCTACTTTAAACATAGGTACAAAAATTCACCAAATTGAACACAATTACAAGAAGCATCCCACTTTTTGCTTTTTCCTGAAAAAAATTTGACACTTCATGAATTGCAAGCAATTCTTTATCCCAGAGCAGAGTGACAGACGCACAATGGCTTTTCTTGTGATTAACACAACCAGGGCTATAAATGAAAATTTCTTTTCATTCCCTATCTTTCGCCTTTTGTCTTTGTTTAATTGGTAAAAGAAAACAAGAAAATCAATGACATTGTAGAAAGAGTGGACTGATACATTTGAGACCTAGAAAATACACTAACCATTCTAAGGGGGCATTGCTAAGAATACCCTACTAGCCTACTTTTTTTATATTATAAAAGGATCTTACAAAATGTGAATTATCATGCATCAAAGGAGCAACATGACTTCTATCTCCTTTGATGTTGTGCAAATGCGTAATAAGTTCAAGGGGATCAATCAAGTATCTCCTTTGATGTTGTGCAAATGCGTAATAAGTTCAAGGGGATCAATCAAGTACCTCGATCTTGTGAAGCCTCTATACATAATACTCCCAATCCCAATAGCCAGCAAAGGAGCATAATCCTTTTAACATCAACGAAGAGTTTACCTTGTATAAACAGTTGCCATTCTGATGTAGAAATTCCCCCAAAAGGATTGTTTCAATGAAAAGTACACAAAATTGTTGGTGGGTTTCAACTTACAAACCCACACCTGCAGTTTCAAAGTGATTTCCAGAACTTTGTGGTTCCCAGCCAGATAATAATCATAGTAATAGGTGGACTTAATCATCTCCAAAGCCTTCCATATCACCGTCTTCATCCCCATAGTCAAGGTCATCTGCCACCTGCTCGTGGTCAACATCCCCAAGATTACCATGAATGTTTGCATTATTATCTACCTCATCATGTTCTCCAGTTTCCAATTTCATGGAACCTAGATTTTCATCAGTGAAAAATGAGGTATAGGGCTTGGAAACCTGCAAGAGGAAATTAAATGTCATGTAGGAATTATGTGATCCCAAGAAATATTTCAAAATTCAGAAAATTATTGAAAAATGTATTGAAAATGTGGGAATAAGTATAAAATCAGATGATATGTATTGGGGCTAAAAAGAAAAGCATAGAATGTGTAGGTTTTAATGAATAGCATAAAATCAGATGATACGTATTGGGGCTAAAAACAAACTACTTTATGCCAAAAAAAGCCACAAAGTAGCCAAAAGAATTATGTACTACAAGAAAGAGATTCTATAAACATTGGGATGGACTGTCTAGATGTAAATCCCCGAGCACAAGACCAATCCTCAAATGTATGACTGTTACACTCGCGCTAAATGATCCATATCAAACATAACGAGCCAAATGACAAATATTCGACAAATGCTTCCCTAACTGGTTCCTCCACCCAAACAAAAGGACAACCACTCTCTGATAAGACCCAAGAGACCCAAAATGATCTAAAAACAAAGTTCTACAACTGATCCCCCCCCCCCCCCAAAAAAAAAAATGAATGAAAAGATGATCCACTACACCGGCACATGCAACACCAACCCACTATAGTATAGCCTCTTCTCCTAAGATTATCGCCAGTGAGTATTTTCCCCCATGTCACCACCCAAACAAAAAAAGAAACTCGCCGATGGGCCTTCACCACCCCAAATACCTTTTCAAGGGAAAGTGACAGAAGAAGACCCCTCAAAAGATTATAATAAGAATGAATGTCAAACTCCCCATTTTTCCTCAACCTCCACCTCACCCAGTCTCCACTCTCAATAAAAGGAATATGAGACTCTAGAAGATGAAGAAAGGCAGCCAACAAATCCAACTCCCAATCATTAAAATCTCAATGAAACATAACATCCCAACTCCGCCTCTCCCCCTCAACCTCCCTCACCAATAAAGACTCCACTGAATCCTTCTGATTGTTGGAGTTCTCTTACAGAATTGGGAAAGCCACTTGGAACCAATAGGCCGGAAATATCTAATATGGGAAGCATTGTTCTTTTTGGGAATTAAAGCTATAAAGGAATCATTGAAGAATTTGTCAAACTTCCCATACTGGTATAACTCCTCAAAGAATATCAACACATCTCTCTCCACTACCCTTCAACAGTGATGGAAGAAAGCCATAGTAAACTCATCTGGTCCTACGGCTTTATCCCCCTTAAAATCCCTAACAACTTGTATGGAAGAAAGCCATAGTAAACTCATCTGGTCCTACGGCTTTATCCCCCTTAAAATCCCTAACAACTTGTAGTATTTTCTCCTCAAACCTCTGCTCAAGTAACCACTCTCCACCACCCCAATATGACCAAATTCCAACCACTCAACTGAAGGTTTCCAGTCTTCCGTTTCCTGATACAAAGACGGATAGATTTGGACCACCTGATCCGTCATCTCCTACTCCTCCTCATACATCACATCCACATCCAAAATACCCAAATGGTTATTTCGTTTACGAGAGTTTGCCATCTTATGGAAGAACTTAGTTATTATCACCCTCCTTAAGCCACATGACTCTCGATTTGTCTACAAGAAATCTCTTCCATAGAGATGAGATACAACTTAGCTTTCTCTTCATCCCTTACACTCTTCTCCTCATCAATGAGCCCACGGATTCCTTCCTTCACATCCAACCTTGCCAACTCCCCCAAAAATTTCTTCTTATTGATTCCTAAGTTCCCAGACTTTCTCTTATTCCACCATTTAAGATCTTCCCTCACTGCCTTCAACTTTTTGGCTAGCACAAAGCTAGGGGTCCCACTGAATGAGTAACAATCCCATAACGACTTGACTCTCTCAACAAACCCTTCCGTCTATAACCACATGTTCTCAAACCGGAAAGGGCTTTCCCCTCTCACCATTCCCCCTGTCTCCAACAAATTTGGACAATGATCTGAGATTGGGTGTGGTGAAACCTGTTAGATCACATTTGAGAAATGCTCTTCCCAATCCGAAGAGAACAAACCTTATCAATCTTAGACATTGGAGGCAGATCTGTACCACTTGTCCAGGTAAATACCCTTCTCTCCAGTGGCAAGACAATCGGATTAAGGCCCTCAAAATCAGAGAATTCCATCATCGTCGGGCTAAGTCTAGGCATCCCAATCTCTCACTAGAAAAGTGAATGACATTAAAATCTCCTATACAACACCAAGGCACCCATGTTCCACTTTGCCGAATCTCCTATACAACACCATCTTTGCCGAATCTAAGCTAATTCCTCTATTGTCATTAGGGCCATAAAGCCAGGAACAAGCCCACTCAAACCCATGTTCCACTTGCCCCCACCTACAAGACACTGAGTACATGTCAACAACAGACTCTAAACTCTCAAGCACCCTTCTATACCACATAATCACTGCCCCACCTGCACATATTGGAGGCATCAAGAGCTACCCAATCCACATAAGAACAACTCCACAAACTACGCACCATCTGCCTGTCCATCCCATCCCATCCCATCCATCCCTCAGCAGATTCTTCACCACTCAGAAGGTTCCAAGTTACACTTAATATAATACTTGTTAATATAAATATAATTAGACTAATAATTTAACCATCTCATCACTGGAATTTTTCAAGCTTAACACACACACACCAAATCTCATATTAATTGCATATTATTTACTATGTAATTCATAAACTCATTTTTTAAAATAAAAAGAACCTAAACTTCCACCGTTTTATAGATGAAATAATTATTGATCTCTCCATCTCTTTATATTTTGTAAGCATAAAGGGTATAAGGAGATCAAATAATCTAAAAATGGATTTGTAACAATATATATATATATATATATATACATATATATTTGATAAGTGCATTTGTCAAATTACTTTTTTTTTTAAAGTTATTTTTTATACAGATAAAAATAATGAGTAAATGGAAGGTGTTCACATATAGAATAAAAAGTTATTGAGTGACTTAACATTGTAAAATTTTTCTTGGCTTTCATTTTTTATTTATTTATTTTGATTGGTAATGACACTTGGCATTCATTAAATATAAGATACATTCCAGAATTTTGGGACAATAAAGAATAATTTGATTTTTTTTTTTAAAACACAATAAATTTGATTTGTGATGGTCAATGAAAGGCTTAGGTATAATTTCTGTCTTAGCAAATCAAAAGAACCTTTTGAATGCATTGTTAAAATGAAATTCTTATATAACTCAATGAAGAAATATTCACCTGAATAAAACACTTTCTGATCTCAGCACTTTCCACTAAGTTATTCCAGTGCTCATCCCTCCTCAACGTTGAGGAAGACCCTACCACCTAAAGAAACAGCTAAAGCTTAGCTTCCATGAGCAAAGGTGAAGTGAGTGAGACAACAAAAGTCCTGTTGAAAATATCCAAATGCAGAATAATATCATACCAGGACAGAAGACTTTGCTCTGGTGATCCCAACATTCATTCTCCGATAATCAGCCAGAAATCCAATGCTTTTATCTTTGCTTGCCCTAACACATGAAAATATGGCAACATCCTTTTCACGTCCCTGTAAAGAAGATGAAAAGGTTTGCCTTTATCCTTCAACATCTTAGTTTCCAGAACTAGAGCCAAACAAGGGGAAAAAAAGTCCACAAAGAACTCAATTTTTTTAATTGGTAAGTTACATACAACCAATGGATTTTGAAACCACATACCCACCCTCTACTCATTCTCATATGAGGATGAAGTGCCATTTGAGCCCACCAAGAACCTAATGATCTTAGTCATCTAAAATATGAGGAACTGCAATGGGTTTAATTGAAACTTTAAATCCTAGGGCTGAAACCAACTTTCAAGTAAGCTACCTTTTATTTCTTTTAAAAGATAAAAATGTTCATATTACTCTACCTGCTCTGGGTCAATCAAATCAAATGCTAGTCAAACCTGTTGACTTGTAACCAAGTTATCAAATGGGACAATAACTGGTTTGAGTATGGTTTAGACCAACTCATCCTTTATCCCAAATAAAGAAATGTAACAACATTATAGAAAAAGAATGAAAATGGGTAAAATATTTTTATGTATCATTTCTCTCTCTCACTCAATCTCTTCCTTTGATAATATAGTCCATTTGATATAACCATTGCATGGGAAATCAAGCTTGCGCAATTCTATGCATTATACATTCCAACTGACAATTCACTCTTGGAAACTACCAGAAAGCCAACTCTTCATATGTAATCGTGGTTTACTCCCCAGGGGTGGGTCTAAAGGGCCCTGCCTTGGTGAGGTTCCATGTCATCAAAAATAAAAATAAAGAAAATAACAAAAAAAGCAAAAACAAAGCCATCTCTTCAGATGTCCTAAAACACTAAGTTCAAGATACTATCAAAAAGCAATTCTAATGAAAGTAAAATTATACAAGGGAATATAGTGTACTATACCTGGCAACCATCAACAGTAGTAATATCCACTACTGTATCTGAATCCACTCCAAAAGTAGTCTTAAAGTGGTCTTTAAGCAGTTTTACTTGTTGGCTATAGGGGGATATAATTGCAAACTGAGAACTTGACTTGAGCTCTGGGTACATGCTCACCAACTTACAATACAAGAGGAGAACAAATTCAACCTCATCAACATTTACCCAAGATTCACTTCCTGCGAGCTTGGACTCTTTCCCTTCATGTAAATCAAAGAAGCAAAATGGTCCAAAGCAACGGTATGAATGCCAGTCACGACTTGTATGCACTTCTATATTAGGCCCATCCTCCAATGACTCAGCATAAAACTCCCTTGAAGGAAAGCTTCTAATCTGGTTGAAAAGAATGGTTTCGAGAACTATTATTTTTAATAATAATAAAAAATAAAACTTCTGAAACTTACTTTCTCAGTTACATGATTTCATTTATTCTATTTTACTCCCAAAACATGCCATACCATATCCAAATTTATTAGGATTCACCATGTTGGTTTATGTATATCGTGATGTGCTCCCAAGTATCATCAATTAACAATTTCTCTAATAAAAAAACCCATTAGATAAATCTGATCTAACCTCTGGATGCATTCGGTATTGAGTCTTCAGCATTGTCACAGGATAACCAGCCCTTTGCAATCTCTTGAACAAACTTGTCCCATATCTTCAATTTTGAGAGAGAGAGAGCAAAATTATATGCACAGAAGTTTTAGGTACAAATCAATTAAACAACACAACATTCATAAACTAAAATGTCATACCCAAATTTCTCTGCAATAGGAGAAATTACAGTTGCTGGCAGTTGAACTGGATCACCAACCTAAAAACAGAACTAAACATGAGCTAAAACATAAACATTTCCCAAGTGCCAGCCCCTACGCAAATAGGTAAACAGTTTGCACATAGGCCATTACGATAAAAGGAACCATGATATAAACATATGATGTGGGACTTCCATAGCATTAGAAAAAGCACCAGATATATACCAGAAATACTTGTTTGCATCCATTGGCCAAAGGAATGAGTGTTGCTGGTTCCACCTGTAGACGTGAAGGAGATACTGATAAATTTTTCAATGTTAATTATAGTGCAGTCAGCAATAACAATTTCATGAGGAAATCTATATGCACCATCACTATACACAGAGTTCTTCTAAAGTTTGAGTCTGGAAATCAGCCCCTCCAAAAAAAAAAAAAAATTTGGGGGTAAGATTGCCTTCCAATCGCCTCTCCTAGACCCCACAGAAGTAGGAGCTTTGGGCATTGGGTACAAACTCATTAATAAAGTCTCTAAAGGAGGGAAACGAAATTATGAACATTGCCAAAACAAGTAGACCACTAATACTTGGCTGCAAAAATAAAGACTTCAGCTCTGGAGTAGACAACCAAATTCCATTAAAGATGCAAAAATTCCTCTCACCATATTGTCTACATATGGGAAAACTGCTTCTATGCCTTCCACTGATACAAATTAGATGTGTGCTATATGTATCAAAAATTCCTTTCAACAAAACTGCTTCTATGCCTTCCAAACTAAATTATGCCTCAGCCACTTTCTGAGACATCAATCATTGAACCTTGGAATTACGGCCTAGTTGTTGTTGTACGAACACGTATATTAAGCTATGCCAAAGTTCATCACATACATGGCTAATCAACTTCTTGAGGTAAGTAGGTAACACTTCTCTCTAGAAATACAAATGATATGAGGAGCATCTCTCACATTTTTTTGATTTTTAGAAATCCTAGGAGGGAGTTGTTATCTCTATGTTTCCAGTGTGTAGCTTAGTAACACTGTCAAGTCTTTGGAGGTCTTATTGAAAATATGGAGAGAAAGAGGCATGTTTTGACTTTTCTGTTACAAAACCTTTTATGTTCAAAGTCATTCCCTCATTCTACTTAGGCCTATGAATATATTTATTTCTATCAACCAGTGATCAGAGGCTATGCAAGGTGGGTGGGCTAGAGAGCCCCACTCCCCTAGGGTGCGTGGGGGCAACAAAACCCACCCATCCTGGAAGTTGACCTGTAAAACTCCCCCTTCTCAGCCTGCTTTGGCTTTTGATAGATGTATTATCACCATTCAAATGTTGCAGCTAGAAATTCCTCTTTATAGCTACATCAATTTACCACCTAGCTTACCTTATTGTTTGCAATCTACAGCAAAGAACCCATCCCAAATAATGGTGAACATTGGACATGATCTTGATTTAATCAGGATAAAGGGAATTAGGAGTCGTTTGTAAGCTGCATATTGAAAGAGCAAAAGACCATGTCAACTATGATACTTTAATCTATCTGTGTTGGGGAAAATGGGATTTAGGGATAAGTTTTGACGTTATATTCACTCTTCCATATCTACGATATGCATCTTGCTGTTGGTGAATGGTTCCCTATTAGGCATTTTCAACAGTTCAGGGGGGCTAAGGCAAGATGATCCTTTCTCACCATTACTTATATTACGGTTACAAAGGTTTTGAGTAAAATGTTAAGAACTGAGGAAGGATGATTCATATCTGCCTTTAAATATGGGGATGGAGCAAATAATAATATGATGGTTACTTGCCAAGAGCCTTGTAGCTCAACTAGTTGGCACTTCCTGTGGAGGCCTCTAGGGTTAAAATCCCCCCACCCAAAAAAAAAAAAAAAAAAAACCCTATCAAATTAGCAAAAATAATATAATGGTTGCTCATCTTCTCTTTGCTTGCTCTCTATTTAAAGAAGCATGGGTCTCTGATTTGGTAATATCTACTTCTGAAGGAGGTAGAAGGAGCTGGAATTTACTTTTCCGTCATGGTCCTCAGGATTGGGAGGCAGACACTGTTTATTCCTTTTTTGAGCTTATTTATTCCTCTATGCCAAAGGGTGAGGGGGATGATCACCTAGTTTGGAGATAGACTACATCTAGGGTATTTGATGTGCGCTCTTTTTATAAGCTGTTATCTGGTCCTAACAATGATGAATTTCTTTGGGAGTGCATTTGGTGTGCAAAGGTGCCTAAACGGGTGTCTTTCTTCTTATGGACAGCAGCTAATGATGGGATACTCACCATTAATAATCTTGTTAAGAGAGGTCGGTTTCTGGTTAATAGGTGCTGTTTATGCTGCTGTGATGGGGAATCAGTAGATCACCTTCTTCTTCACTGTAAGTTTTCTCACGCCTTATGGTGTGAAGCTTTTGCAGTGTTTGGGATCCAATAGGTAATGCCAAGGTCAGTCAACTCCTTTTTCTTTATGTGGAGAAACTGGTTTGAAAAGCATCGTTCAACCATTTGGAATATGGTCCCGGCATGTTTAATGTGGTTAGTTTGGCAGGAACGCAATACTCGCACTTTTGAAGAAAATGAGAGAATGTTAGATCATCTAAAATCTCTCCTCTTTGGTACTCTGTTTCTTTGGGCTCGTATTTGGGGGTGTACGAATTATATTTCTTTATTTGATTTTTTAGTCTCTATTTCCTTTAGTTCTTGATTATATTGTATCCGTTTCTTGTTCAAAGTGTTCACCATTGTGAACATGATGTTCAATTTTTCAATGAAAGTCTTATTACCTATCAAAAAAAAAAAAAGATTTTGTTTTGTTTTTTGATGCTAATGTGGAGCACTTTTTTATATTAAAATGATATTGACTTGTTTTAATGTTATAATTGGTCAAAAAGTGAATTTGAATGAAGTGGTCCTAGTGGAGGCAGTGGATTCTTTGATAGCTGTCATGTACTCCAACATCCCAAGTAGAGAGGGTCTTACTTAATTGAGATGGAGGTTGAAGGGCAATGGTAGGTTTGATGTTCGTTTATTGCGAGGCTTTGATGACGTATAGTTTCCTTGGAAGGTCTTCAACTTGTAGCCTTATGGATGGAGCCTACTAAAAATTGGGCCTAAAGACCTACCAAACCCGGCCATTTAATAATAAGGTTTCTTTATGCATTTTGTTTTTTATTATTTGAGCAAAATTTTCTATTTTGTAAGACAGTTTTGAGATTAAGAAAAAAATGTGTTTTGTTTTTACACTGTGCCCACTCCAATCTCGCTTGATGTTGACTCCTAGGATTTTATCCTTGTTTTCCCGTTATTTATTTTTCCAGTCACAATATCTTTGGTTGTCCTGCGTCACTTTCATTAGGACATTGCTTTGCTTGAATGGCCCTATATTTTGGGTCCTAGCAGTTACCACTCTATCTTGGACTTTGATTCTCTCTTTTTTTGATTGTAAATCTTTAGGCAATCTTACGTACACACCGTGTCTGCATGAGGTAGTTCATCTTCCCATCCTCCCCCCCCCCCCCCACCACCCAGAAAAATGTTATTACTTGTAAATAAAATTTTGAGCCTAGTGTATAAAACTCCCACTTCTTGAGGGGTCCGAGAGAGGTCATGGCAAACAACCTTACCCCCAATTTGTTTTGAAGAGGGTAATTCCCAAACTCAAACCCGCGATGTATCACTTTTAGTAGAAAGCACTTGCCATTGAACCAAGGTCCGACCTCTACAACTAAATAAGAAGAGGAAAGGCTGCACAGCTGTCGTATAGCCCTTTTTTGAAAAACCCAGATCAGCTGTTTATCTACAACTAAATATAAACTATAGAGGATTATATCAAGTCAAACTTATTGCAGAAAACAAAAAGGAACAGGATAGTACAGGGAAAATTCATAAGCAAAGACTTCCTATTTTTAATTTTCCAATCGTAGAGAGGTTACTCTCCTTGTAACTATCCCATATGATTATTTAAGGGGAAATTACAGTAAACCCACCTGTGATTTGGCCCGTTTTCACATTGCCTACCCGTGGCTTAAAACTTAACACTTTGCCCACCTGTGTTTAGCTCCGTTTGGTCTTTGTTACCCACCTCTGGCTTTTCCGTTAAAAAACAACTTTTATCACCAAAATATAACATAACATGAATCAAGAGGCTAGGGTTTGAATTTTTTGAAAGAGCTTGGGGAGGGAAGTTGAACTTACTGTTTGGAAGTTGAATTTAGCACATGGCTTTCATTAAAATGTCCGGAAAAGATTGCTCTTCAAGGAAGGATCCATATATCACAAGATCAGCCATGCTTAAAACATTGTCTGCATCCTCATCAAGAGCTTTGTGCTTTACAATGCCGCTGGGATATGTCAAGTTAATAGCAATTTCCTAAGGACAACAAGATAGCCAATAAGATGATGACTAAATCTATCCAAAAATACCATGCCATAGTTACTTGTTGAATCCCCACTTAGAACCACAATTTTGAGATTAGAATTGGAATTATTATCTAAAGGGAAGTCTGAAAGAACTGGTAATAAAGCCTGTAAAATGATGGCATGCTCCAACCACAAACCCCTATACATAAATTGGCTTCCCCCAATGGCTATAACAGCATCTTCAAGCTCATAACCCATCTTGACACGCAGATTATCTTTGTGTAAGGCCATTATAGTGTCCGCTTCCCATGCTTCAGCAAGAGTACCTGGAATAACAAAAAAGTTTCCAACATCTAAACTCTCCACCACCACCAAATGCCCCACAATCCACAACCACCGCAAGCCATAAGCCACAACACCACAAAAATCAGATCAACCACCACTAGCAAACCAAATCAGATCAAAACCACAACCCAAAAGCCAAAAAAAAAAAAAAAAAATGAAAACCATGAAATGGCATAGTCCAATCGGCCTCCTCAACTCTAGGTGTTGCTGGGTTTTCTTCTGATCAGCCTCCTCAAGGCTGGGTTAACTAGGTTTTTGCTGTGGTGCCAAATTAATCTCCTCAACGCCACAAAGAGAGAAGAGATGAGAGAATAAAATTAGAGATCTGAGTTTGAGAGAGAGAGAGAGAGAATGGGAGTTTGAGAGAGAGGATGAAGCATATGAAAATTGATACCCAACTCTATCTATATAGTTTCTTTACAAAATTCTCTATTTGATCTTGTTTCTTAGTATATTTTTGTTATTTTTATGTTTTTGGAAGAGAGAGATATAAAATATAAGCAAAAAGACTTATTTACCTATGTTTTTAACAGAGGTGGGTTACAGAGACCAAACGGAGCTAAACACAGGTGGGCAAATTGTTAAGTTTTAAACTACAGGTAGGTAAAGTGAAAACGGGCCAAACCACAGGTGAGTTTACTGTAATTTGCCCATTATTTAATGTAAAGCGAAAAGCAGTTGTATGTTAAGCTTCACTACCTCCAGCCATAATATAGCTAGAATCATCAAAAGACATGAGCAAAAGCAATACACATAAAATAATGCAAACTTACAGCTTGTGCTGCTTCATCAATTATAACAACATCAAAGCCACGATTCCATTTACTGAAAAGAGTTGAACCACTGAAGCTAAGGGTGCAGAAGACCTGCCAGTTATACAGAAATCAGAAAGGAAACTACATAATTTCACTTAACACAAGGAAAAAGTTACATACAATTACAGCCTCATCCAAAATTGCAGCGCGTATACTATCCTTATCCCTTTGTGGAGCTCCATGTTTATCTTTATCAGCACTCATGCTTTCCTGCTTTTGTTTCACCTGCAAAGGAAATTGTTCATGTCAAAATTTTGACTCGCCTTACCACTATATATATTGGAAGATATAATTTGGTACCAGAAAAACATTCAAGATCCATCATATACAAAATAAGCAACCATTGTCTTTCATTTTATTTTTTTAATACTGTAAAATCAGTCACCATTGGCTGAACCTAATAATTTTCTATTTGGGCAGTTGATGTATTGGGTTACACCTTTGGTTCTTATTGACTTAAAAGCTCAGCCTTGCCTTTTTGTTAGATATTTTTAAGGAACTGTTAATGTTTTTTTTTTTTTTTTTGGGTGCTTTTCACTGTTATGTTGATTGTGCTTATGGTATAATTTTTCATAATTATAATTTGATTGTGCCTTTCAGGTTGATATTAATTGTTCTATTATTATCTGAAAACTTAAAAGTGATGTGTTTTTTTTTTTTTTTTTTTTTTTGATAAGAAATATTTGAAAGTGGTGAATTAAAGTCTTTATTTAATATCTATATAAAAATATAGGAATACTTTTTATTTTATTAAGAGCGAAACACCGAAAAATGTTTTCTGGTGCATTTTCAGGAAAACAACCAAACCAAATAACAAATGGAACATTTTACACCAAAACAAATGCAGGCTAAGCAACTCTTCATCTTCTATGAAATCAGAAACCCTCCTCTCTCATTCCCCCCCCCCCCCCCCCCACCCCAAACTATGTGCCTATCAACTCACTCTCTACCCTGTTCTTATGGACCAAGGATGTGCCATTTGAGCTAGGGTTCTTTGGCCAACCATCCTCCTTTTTTAAATAAAGGCAGTTCTTTTTTGCACCTCCAATTCTGTAGGCATAAGGTTTATGTAGATAGTATATCAGCACCATTGAAGGTATATTTAAAAGAATTAATTTGCACTCTAAGGGAGTCTCGATGAGATTCGAAGGAAGTTACTCGACAGGAATTTGATTGATCCTTCAAAGGTTATGGATCTCCGTTTTTCCATTAAAGAAATTGCCAGTACCTGAGAATTAGAATATAGAAGTATTTCAATGTGTTTGGAAATATCACTGCCCTGATACCAAATTTGAAGTTTGAGTCCTGAAATCGACAAAATTTAGGCAAATTCTCCAGCAAAAAGAGTGAAAGTGGAGGAGCAACCCATTCGTAAGGTCTTGTTTGCCAAATCAAAGCTAAGTTCATTAGTGATCAAATTTGCTTCATTGTGTTTATTACTTATCAAAAAAATTTGCTTCACTGTATGCCTCTTCTTGTCTGTATTACATGGTTTAGACATTTTAGATCTGCCTTTGTAGATTCTAAAAGATTTGTGTTCTTCTGGTCAGCAGTTTACCATAAACAGAGACTGTTTTTAAAATTAGTAGAATTAACAGTTTGGACAAAAAGAAGAGGACAAAATTAATAAAGTGAAGTTCAATATTGTTTTACGATTGCTGAATACATACAAGGTAATCCATGGAGACTGCCCGAACAGAATGATGCTCCTTAAGACCAATACGCACAATTTTAGGATTATATGCATGGTCATTTTCATCACGAACACCTGAAAATAACTCGAATACATTTGAAGAAAATATTACATCAAGGAATGGCCATGTGGCACTAAATGTCCACTAAAGAAAAGTACATATAAAACAATAAGAGCTCATAAACTACCTTCAAGTACTTAAGCAAACTCTGTAACTATGGGACACAAATAAATAAATAAAAATGAAAAAATGGGGTCTGCCAAAGAATGTGCTCTGACTAGGAGAGTGCATGGGTCGGGTTGGTTCAGGTTGGAGGGTTTTTTTCAACTCAACCCGACCTTGTGGGGTTGAGAAATTCCCAATCCATCATGTGCAGAAACTAACCCTACCCAACCCATATAGGTAGGGTTGGGTTGGGTTAGTGGGTTGTGCATACATCATGTATTTATGCCTTTTATAAAATTGGGATTTTATCAATTATATAAAAAAAAAAATCCAATTAAAATTATTACAATTCATATAATATGCTTAAATTATATTCAAAATTTTCAAATTCATCAAAACTAATTCTCAAAATACCAAAATCAATCAATCTAGAAAATTTAAGCGTAATAAATAAACTTATATACATGGTGGTTTGGGTCGGGTTAGATGGGTTAACTATCAACCCGACCCAACCTAAGGCTCAAAATAAAATTGCAACCCAACCCACCAACCCAAGGCGTTGGGTTGGATTGGGTTGGTTTCATCAGGTTGGTGGATTTAATGAACTCCCCTATTAATGACTGCCCTTAATTTGATAGATTACTCAGTGAATAACATGATACAGCAGATCACATAAGTAGACCACATAAAGCCTTTTCTACGACATTGTATAGCTCAAATGACACTTCCTTCTCCAATAAGAATAGGTGGAAGACTGGAAGGTAAGTACCCACTGGGTGTATGCATATCTTACCAATATAAAAATAAAAAAGAAAAGAAAGAATGGGCAACCCAATTCATAGCACATATTAAAAATTCCTAGTTCTAATACTCAATTCCCATGTCATACAAACACCAGTACATGTACTGATGCATATCATGGATTAAAAGATTTCATGGAATAGGTGTGTCAATATAAAACATGAATCTGGCAATAATAATTTTGTTATTCTACTGGAATGAAATCACACAGAATTTCATTTTGAAAATTTAGAAAGAAAAAACTTGTACCAGTGTTTAAAACACGCAAGACAATCTCATCAAGTGCGGAGTTTGATGGGGCACATACTAACACACGAACACGATATTTACGACAAGAATTGACTACTTCTGGTTTCTGCAATATATTCAAAGTTAGCAAACATTATTCTTCAAGATCACAAATTCACAATGGTACTAGTTATGGATCAAAACTTACCAAATCATTTCCTGAGGTAGGGAAAAAACCATCATCACCATCAATGGGCATTATGCTATCCCTAGGATTACCACCAATTAACCATGGAGATGCACTCACCCAGTGATTGTATCTGCAAAATGATGCAGGAGAGATCAAAAAGGAATAAGAAGGTAAGATAATATAGGAATGTAAAGGAAATGATATGCCCCAAAAATCAGCACTTAGGTTTTACTTGGAATCAACACCAAAGTTACTAGAGATCGACACTTAGAATCACAAAAATTACAATATAAAACTTCATTCACAATAATCTCTTTTTTTCTTTTTTCTTTTTTCTTTTTTTGTTTATTAGAGCCTTTCTTAAGTAGGTTTTCAAGGACTACATCAATAAGGAAAATAATTCTAAAACAAAACATAATCCCACATAATCTTCAGTTAGGATAAATAAATTAATAAATAAATAATAGCACTAATTTTGAGCACTAATCCTGGTGTAATTTGCACCACTTTTCCCAGGGTGGGAGGGACTCAAGCTCGTCAAGAATAGCTTTGGGTAGTACTTAAATAGATCAGGGCTTAGTTGCTGCCACACTTCTCAAGTGATCCAGGTATGGTTTGACTTAAGTGCTAATGAATAAGGTTAACACTAAACTCCTCCATCCCCAGTAGAAAAATAGCATCAACATTATTTTCTTTACATGCTGGCAAAATGTTTGATGGTGTTGGATGAGTCATAGGGTTTGTAATGAGATCATGGGGAGGCTGATTAACTTATTAGCTTTTATATGTAACCAAATCCTCATTGTTAAAGCTGGAGCTATTTTTGTAATCAGTTGGAAAATCATTAATATATGCACTTGGTCGAACCCATTTCAACACTTTTGAGTGGTTCAGCACTACAGGCTAGCAGATGCCTAAAAGAAGTTTCAAATTTTGGTGTTTGCACAATGGTTTTGAGAACAAAATCTTTAATTGTGTTTTTGAAATTAGTTGGCTAAACAAGAATTTTTTAGTGTGGACACCACCTTTTTCTTTTAAAACAGGCAACCATACAGCCTCTAAACTTTTTGAATCATATGTTTATTTTAAAACTGCACTTGAAACTTATCTGGACGGTAAAAAACCTGTCACGTAAACACTTAACAGTATTTTAGTGCAAAAAACTCACAAAATGATGGTATCTTCAATTGTTTATTTGGCAGGGTTTTTTAAGTCGTTTTGTAAACTTTTTTGGTTCCAAAATATTATCCAAGATTCGCTTAAGAAATTTTGGAGTTTAGAAAGGTTCTAAGTATCACTTAAGTAATTTTTGCTTAATCGTCTTTTCCTTGGACGAGCCTATGGAAACCTAAGGTGCCAATAAAGGCCATTTTTTCCATTGGACATTAGCGTTGGGGGAAATCTTAACTACTAATAACCTGTGAAGGTGACAATTAATTGTGATGGATTGATGCGTCAGCGGGATGGAAAAATTCCTGATCATTTACTTTGCACTCTTGCTAGAGAGTTGTGGAATATGGATTTTTTACTGTTTGGTGTTGATTGGGTTATGCCGAGGTGTTGCGGAGCTCTTAGCTAGTTAGTTGGGCAAGTTTAATTGGTGCAGTAATGCTGTGATATGTGATATGGAGCATGATTCCTCATTGCCTCATGTGGGTATTTGGTAGGAGAGGAATGCTTGGACTTTTGAGGGGTGTGAAAGATCAGTTCATGACATAAAGCTTTTATTTCTCAAGAATTTGTTTGAGTGGGTAAATGCTTCAAGTTTATTTTTCTTTTGCTTCATTGCCTGATTTGCTTGATCGTTATACTTTCCATGTTTAATTTTTGTGTACCTGTTGTTGTGTACATGGTTGGCACTCTTCAGTTAATTATGAAATTTTACTTATTAAAAAAAAAAAGAACAATCCCAAATGAGAATGATCATACTTCTCCAAATAATATAAAGCAATAATTGGAATAGTCAACATGTGAAAACATATAGATAGATAGACATATATAATATTCAAGTCAAATATGAAAAAAATATGAATGTCTTCAAAAAGAAGAAAAGGGTTAGTAACAACACATACTTCTCCTGAATAGGTAATTGTGGCCCACGCTTCATTTCAAGGAATTCACCCCTACATGAAAAAGAAAGCAGGAAACATAAATGAATATATGAGCCATAGAATGAACTGTATGATATATCCCATTCTGCACTCCTCATAATTACAACAGACACCATAACCTAGGAATGATATAATACTTATGCCAAATACTAATGGAGGGAAAGAGAGGGGAGGGGGGGGGGGGGGGGGGGGATATTTTTACTTGGAGAGCACTCTTGCTGGAGTCGCATGCAAAATGGCACTTAGAAGTCCAAGGATAGTCTTTGTTTTTCCTGTTCCTGGGGGGCCCTAAAAGGATGCATATGGTCAGTATCCACGTTTTACAGTACCTAAATACATAATTTAACCAAACCAGAATGTGCAAAATAAAAAATAGTTCTTGTTACATAAAACAAAACACTATTTTCTGAGTAAAAAATGACAGGATGCTCTTTGTTTATAATTTGTATTCTCAATGTTCAAACAAGCTTGTTCAATTTTTTTTATTGGTAAATTAGTCAAGTATCTGTTGGGTCTTAAATCCATGACCTCACCTTTGACCTTGATCTTACAAGGAGACAGACAAAAAAGACTAGAAAAACAATCTTTCCTACTTATGTATGTAACCGAGTGGCCACCTTTTGCATTTATTTTAAGGATATTAAATTGAAAATTGATCTTGAGACATTAAATGCTAATTCATAACTAATTTAAGTAGCCACTCTGAACACTTCCTGGTGCTTTTGGGAAACAATTTTTTAATTCAATTTACAATTATAACTACGGAATATTTCTTTAGTGCCTCCATTATGGTTTGAATAACTAAAAGATTAGGCAATTTTACACACCAAAAAAAAAAATAGGCGATTTTTTTTCTAAAAGTCGTTGATAATGGAACATGCATAGAGAGAGGTGACACGGGACAGCCATAAGAATTTCCCGCTTAGGGGTTTCAGTGAACAAATCACAAAGATAGTGGGATTGCTGGACAAAAGTGAAAATCTGATACAATATAAAGCTGTAAGGGGCTGGTGAGGAAGAAAATAATGAAAACAAAGATAAGGGAAGAGAGGGGAGAGATAGAAGCTAGCATCAATATCTTCAATAAAATCAAATCACTTCCATAAATCAAACTATGTTTGGGTACAACAAGTCATCTTCATAGACTCAAAAACTTTCCCTGCTTCTAATAAGATTAAAACAGTCAATCACATGGAATTCCTAATATGCTCATCATATACTTGGTTAAAACTCTAGGAACTAGAGTTATTTAAACTCAGATAAATCACAAAAATATCCATAAAGATATCAAAAATAAAAATCTTCACAGGTTTTCCAATAATATTACAATCAACCACTACACGTAAACAGATCCATGACTCATAAACCAACTTATAAACTTGAAACCGACATAACCCTCGGCGCTTTGTGAGGTGACCAGTGACCTCCCAAACCATGCAGGAATCTTCTCAATCAATGTCTGAAGTGGGTCTAACACATTAAAAAACCTCAAATACTGTAGCATAAAAAAACAAAGAAAACAGATTCTAGATCCTGTTCCCATGGCTACATTGATAGCTTTGGTAACATGCACTAACTAGAAAGCGCTAGTAGCAATCTGACATCACCAATCTATAATTAGAAGTTTGGATTAACGACTATGGCTATCAGTGTGGTTGTCTGTGTGGCTCCTCGCAGTTCTCCCTATAACACCAACAGTAGATAGGAACTGAACTGTCTCACAACATTCTAAACCCCACTCATGTACCACTTGAACACAAAAAACCGAGTAGAAGATAAAAAACGGAAAAGCATGTCGTAAATAAATCTAGAAGAAACTCAAGAAAACATAATACGAACCTGAATCAGAACAAAAGCTTTACGTGCTAGACCAGCCTGCAACAGACAATAACACTCAAAGCAACAGATTAGCATAATCCTTAAATATTAAATAAAAAGATAATGAAAAAAGATGGGGACAGAAAGAGAGTTGAAAAACTGTCATGGGTTGTTGCAACATGTAAGCAACACCATGTTAGGGTAGTAGCAATCATATTAAAAATGCAAGCAATTGATAATCCTATTTAATCATTTGCATAGTGTGTTACCTGTATGGCTTCTTGTTGGGTTTCATTATGATTGTCTTTTATATATTCCTCTAGGAACTTAGAAATTTTCCAACCCTGGTTGTCAGAACCAAGACCTTTTTCAGTAGCTGATAATATTAGATCCTTAAAAGGGAGAGAGCCAATTGACCACATAGCCAAATATTCACGAGCAATAGTTGATAAACTGCAGATCTGCAAGATGTATTCCATTCATTACTTGATAAACGACCAGTTCACCAGTAAGGATGCTAACAAACTTCATATAGGATAAAGTATGGTTCAATGAATATTTTGATTGGCTATGTACAAGGAGAAAAAATATCTTGCCAGCCTGATGGACAAGATCAAACAAAACTGCTTAAAATATTAGGGTACTGTAAGCAAGAAGCTGAGCTGTATCAACAACAAATAGAAAGATCACTACAAGCATTATATTAGTCTAAACTAAAAATCAGTAAAGCAAAACACCACTAATGGTCATCCTTATCAATCAAATTCCATATAAAATTAACAAAGCAACAATTATGTTTGGGTTTAATTACTACAGTTCCCATTCAATATTAAATCAGTAGATTTTATTTTTTGGTTGAGGAATGGTTTGCAAAGTTAAATTACAAAAACAATTAATTCATTAAATCTTATATGTTGGAGGTTCTCATTCAAGAACAACAAGTAAAAACGAGACCCAAGGAACTGAGTTTTGAATCTCTCTATAGAAAGTTCCGGTTCAACAAACGTCCTCCTATCCCTTTCCCTCCTTACATGCCATATTAAAACCAGAAGGGGCAACATTCCAAGTTTATTCCTGAAGTCTTGGAGCTTCTTTGTCAACAATAAAACAATCTTTTCATCTTCTTCAGCATCACTCGCTTCACTACAAAAGCTACATATAGCCACTGCACAATGCAATGGCAAATGGTCCACATTTTCACCACTTCTTTTACACAAAATACACCTGTTTCCCATCACCATACCAGTTTTGATAAGATTATCCATAGTTAGAATTTTCCCTGGGCCATGATGCATACAAAGAAAGCTACCTTCATAGGAATTCTTACTTTCCAGACTGCCTTCAAAGGAAAATCAGAGTAAGCAACACCACATAAAATATCTAACATTGAAACACTTATTAAGTCTCCAATGCACAATATCTTTCATACCTACTTAATTCCGCACTGAGTATACCAATTCAAAGTACTTACACCTAAGTAAATCACAAAATCTTCAAAATGAGGACCGCAACATATTTGTCCTTCCTAGTCCTTCTCAAAAGGCTTATAATATCACAAATTGCTATCAAATCTCTGTGAAAAGGTTGGCAAGAAAGAGTTCGAGGAAAAACAAGACTAAATACCAAAATATTCAAGAATTGTGGTTGAGTTTCAATGTGGGGCCTTCTTGGCACCTTTCATAGGCTACTTTATTTATTATTTAGTCTTGGTATAAAGTTTCTTTAGGTTCAATAGTTGCTGGTTCAGTTTAATAAGTTTCAGGGAATAAGGCTGTACTAAAGGCCGATGAGTCTTATTTTATTTTTTGAGCCCTTTTTCTATTGGGTTTAGAAGTTCTTAATTAGTTTTTTTTTTTTTATATATATATAAGTAATTTTTATTCAAATAAAAATTACTTATAAAAAAATGCACCAGACAGCATATGGGATATTTACTGTACCACAATAAGGTTCAAGAGAAGGTACGAGAATAGTGAAATCCAAAATATTAGAAGCTGAATGTCCACACAAATGAGCCCATCCAACTGAACAAAGTACATAAAAATTGGAGTTTCACATACATCACAGATTGTTCCAAGCCTTTAAAAGTCCTTGCATTCCTCTCCTTTTATATTGGTTTTCTTTGTTATTAGGAATCCTAGGAGTAGTATTGACAACAACCTATAAAAGAGTCTTGTATATTCAATAAAGGAAAGACAGTGAGACTGATTTTAATAAAACTCCAGGCGCTTCTTTTAAGCCTTTGAGGGTGTGATTACCTTCTCCTACCCAAGTGTGATTGCTTAGCAAAACCTAGATGTGATTGCCTAGTATTTATCTGCCTCTTCTCGTTCAATTCACTGCTTTAATACCAAACAGCCATCAAACATATTCAAAAAAGACCCAATCTTTTTTACCTAAACCTACATAACATGAAACCCTATTCAGGACTTCAAGATCTGATCACAAATTCTAATTTAGTGCTGAATCCCTAGAGATCCTACATTAAAATTGGTATCAGAGTTCATTCAAGCTTTTGTCCAGCATCAATTTTAATCCGTATATATATTCCATGGCACTTGCCCTCCTCACTCTTCTTTGCTTTAAGGTTTTACTTCTAAGGTTAGGGCACAAAACACCATCCACGATTATAAAGGTTTCATATCCACTTGCAAATTTGACACTTTTCAGCGAAAACACAGTGATAAAAAAATAATAAATTTAATTTCAAATGCTTGTCAACAACTCTCGAACATCTCTTTGTGAGGGCACGTCAATCAAATGGACAAGATGATGAAGATTACAATTTTAAAGAGAGAACAATCACAATCATTTTCATATAAAAATTTGTAACCAACTTGAGCTAATATTTTTGTATTAAAAAAATCTTTTGTCAAATTTTTACTTGTTATCTTTTGTCATTTTTTTCTGGACTTTTGATAACAATTGTGTAAAGACAGGAAAAATAAACAGAAATTTCCTAGAATTAAACAGTTTCATACTCAGGATTCAAAATTTAAAACAATAATATATAAATAAAAAAGAATCTCTTCAGAATAAAGGACTGCATATAAGTAGCTGATCTTAAAATATTCTCTAACTTAATGAGAAAAAAAAATTACCTTTAGACTGTAAAAGAGTTTCTCCACTTCGCTAGTAGGAGAAGTAATCAAAGACCGCATATTTAACAGCCTTTGACAAGATTTAACTACATCTGTATTATAATGCTGTACTTCTCCAGCCAGAAACATTCTAAGTCTAAAACGATCATTCTGGCAGTTCTCCACCAATGCAAATGCATATGTTGTAGGGAGTCTTGTACCATCTTGAAACTGCAATAAGCAACACTCCAATCAATGAGAGCCCAAGCATTATAAATTAATTTCAGTTACCATATATAAAGCTACCTTTCAGTTACCAGAATTCAAGAGGAGAAGAGGAAAAACACAAAATTCGAACCAATATTTCAGTTTATCTGATAATCTTGAATTATATCTTGCAATCAACCAAAGCTAACTAGTTGTTTTTTTTGCAGAGAATTAACCTTGCAGTGCCCCAAGATTAATTTTTCCTTTTTCAAAAATTTTCTAAGAAACAAAACATGGCATAATATACACCCAAATACATTGTTTCCCAAATGTGCCCTCCCCTCCACCCCCCCAAAAAAAAAAAGGAAAAGCAAGTACACTTTTTCAAACAACCCCATTTTCAAAAGGCTGTAAAATAAGCCATAGCAAACGGGCACTAACGCAATGAGATAAGCACAATGCAAAACCACCAGACAAAAAGAAAATGCTCAAGAACTGTATGTTAAAATGCATGGAGATATAGAAGTTGAAAGCAAAAACGATCAGATTTCATTTTACCTTTTCTTTTGAAAGAAGCAAAAGATCATTATGTGATATGGACTCTTTAGCATTGTCAGCTGCATAAGTAACTGCCGGTAAGTGAAACCCATCAACCTCATTGCATTCCACCACCAGCCTCCTCTCCCATTCTGACACTGCAATGCCCAAAATACAAAGTTAAAAGAGTGTGCATTTGTGAGTGTATGAATTGCTATCAGTGTCACATTCCATACTTCAAAAACTTATCAAACAAAGGCAAAAGCAACAAATTTATTGACCATTCTGTGGAGAAAACTGAGGGAAAAGTTAACAGCTTTCTGGGTCATATTCCAAACCACCCCAACAAAAAAAATTATCAGATACCCATTTGATTGATAAATTCAAAGGAAACAAACAAGATAGAAAAATACCCTCATCTTCATTTGTCCTCTGAGTAATCTGAGCTTTGATTTCCTCGAAAAGAAGTGGCTCAAACGTAGAGATATAATCGTCCATGTCCTTGTAAGTGTCCTTAACTTCCTTGAGCCCAATAGCTCCATCCGCTGCCTTTTCCTTGTCTTTCTTCTTGCAGGATTCCTTTAGGAGGCGGAAATAGTCCCAGCCCAGAACAATTCTGTAGAAACGGAGCATTGGTGATTCATCTTCAAGCTTGTCTCTGTCCACAGCCATGGCTGCCTTCAATTGAGAGAAAAACAAAAAGCGCGGGTTTTGTTCTGCCAAAAACAAAAGGGTTTATGGGGTTGAAGAGTTTAGACGGCCGGGGTTTTGAACTTTGAAGGCCAATGTTCTCTCTCTAATTGGATAGTTTTATTTTTTATTTTTTTTAATGTAATTCTATTGTTATGGTGTGGATTTTTGAACCCTCTTGTAAATATCATAAAATGTATTAATTAAACTATAATGATCTTTCCTGGCTGCTTTTTTTTTTTTTTAAGAAGAAGATCTTTCCTGACCTAGTATTAATAATCGAAAAAGAAAAAAAAAATTATCTCAAAATTAGTTTAGAGTAATTTTCCTAAGACCCACTATGTAGTGATACCAATGGCATGTGCTTTTAGCTATGTGATCTTTTTAATTGTAATAAGTTATGCAACTTATTTAAATAACACACGTGGATAATTTTATAAATCGTCACTTAATAAGTTTGAGGAATATTTAGTTCATTGGAAAAGTGTTGGCTCCAAACACGTTTAAAACTATTTTCTTCCAACTTATTATTTAGCGATTAAAGAGATCATCTATGTGTAGTTTAAGTTACACTTTTTGTTTAAATAATATGCATAGATAGTTTTATAAATCATTATATAATAAATTGAAAGAAATAGCTTCAAGCTAGTTTGGTTGGCACATTAAGGAACATAGTGTGTATTTTAATTAAGATACTTTACATGTATGTTGTTACTTGTTACTAAACCAAGACTTTTTGAGATATGAAAGAATTTTAACTTATGTATTCTGCTCTATGATGATTACTCTTTATCATCAGACTAAGATATTAATTAATTTTTTGTATAGGTAGGGTTCAAAACTCGGATATCTTATTCAACAATAAGAGACTTTACTATTTGTTACTAAACCAAGACTTAATTTAAGTAACATATGTGCAGGGGTGGCGCTACACTATTCTCAAGGGGTTCAAATGAACCCCCCGACTTCAAAAAAAAAAAAAAAAATATATATATATATATATATATATATATATAATTTTTGTTAGTTTAATACTATAATTTTTTCTTAAAAATATTTTTGCACACCCTTACTTAAAATTTGCACACTCTTATTACAAGTATTTCCAACTCTAAAAATAAAGAGTAAGTGTTTGTGAATTGTGTCACTATTTTTTATAAATTTATATTATGTGTGTGAGTGTGTCTAATATTGATTGTGTGTATTACTTTTTGTTATAATGTTATTTGTGTGAATTATGATGTGGGTGGATGTTTGTGTGTACAATATAAATATAATATAAATTTATATAATTTAATAATTAGGAAATAGAGATGGTTTGTTACATGTTTGTGTATCGTTATCTGTTATAATAACTTTCTGTTATAAAGTTAGTAAAATTCAAGAAAAAAAATTGAAAGTTAGTGATTGTCCAAGCATTTAATTGGTTAAGTAGACACTAGTGTATAATTTTATGTATGAATGAGTGTGGTCTTGTGCGTCAATAATTAATACAAAGCCAATGAGTTTAGTTTAATCATTTAGTTTAAAATATTTTTTTAAAAACAATAACAAATAGATAATAAAAACTGCATAAAATAAAAAAGTTAGATAAACTTAACAAAATAAAATGATTATAGGCTCATAGCTACCCATATTGGCAATAGATACTCATAATGAACTATTATATAACAATTCAACATTTGAATACTTGTAGAAGGAAATTGTAAAATTTCATATATTAAATTTTTTTTTTGTCGGTAACTCGATATATTCAAGTTCTTTTTTTATTACAATTTTTTAATGACCCCCCAAACAAAATTTATGGAGCCACCACTGCATATGTGCAACATTAGGTTGCATTGACAAATAAAAGAACAAATATTGTTATCTTCCTTAAGGACAATAAAATTAAATGTATAGAAGCCTAATCTATTGTACCTAAAGTATTATACATAAATCATGTCTTATATATAAGGATATATATAACATTCATGTTACACGTAATAATTTAAGTTTCATCATTCAATATTTTGTTGTTGGACATAAATTTTAACAAATTTACTATTAGATTACATTTTCCTCTTATAGATTTTACGCTTACAATTTTTCAAGATTACTTGATATCAATAATTATCTCATCTAAATGCTTAAATTTCAAGGGCACTTCTTAATTTTATACTATGAATTATAACTCTATTTTACTTCACGTGCCTCACAACTAGCTCGTTAGTATTATGACCGCGTGAATTAACTAAAAATTTAATGTAAAGGAGAAAATATTTTACAAATATTATTAAAATAATCTAAATAATTAGTGAGTCACTTGAAACTTTTTTTTTTTATTTAGAATACTAAGTATTTTAACACATATACACACAAGGGGAAAGGGGAGAAGGTTTTAAAGAAACTAATAGTGGTGTATATCTAAAATGGCCTAACTCTTGGATACTGAGTCACTTGAAACTTTAATAAAATTTACATAAACCAAATTAATATCATAATGTGGGGGTGACAGACCAACGAGCCCATACCAATATATACGTTGGGCCAAGGGTCCAGTTCGAGGACAAAGGGAACGGCCTGCCATCGAGAGTGACACTCCGGACCGTTCCATGGAATAGGATAAGTACAAAGAAAGAAAATGACAAAGGAAGGCATGCAAATATCTAAGGAAAAGCTGCTACTATTGCATTAAGTGCTCTACAACTAACAGAATCACGCTTTTCAACCTTTACAACCACTCCCAACGACTTTGGGGAGGGTATGATGGAACAAGTATCAGCACTATCAACCTAAACCTACATGTGGATAGTGGAAATGGGAGGGAGATAGTATAAAGTAGAGGAGAATGAGAGAACAAAAGGGGGACAGGATTGGTAAAAGAGAGGATGACGAACAATATATGAAGAATCAACCTCCTCGAATAAAATCCGAGGACGTATCTCCCCAGTAAACCAATGTTATCTTTCTTTTTTTATTACTTAGACCTGTTGGTTAATCGTCTGATTCACTAAGGTTCAAGTTTCCAACCCATTCTCTATAAATTCATTGTATTGGGTTCATTGAACCAAGACTCCATAAATTTTGGGCTTGGGCCTCAAATTGTGACCCTACAATTGGCGCCGTTTGTGGGAACCTGGTGTTTTAGCGAGTTGAATGCCCAACATACCAAGGCGATGCAACGATATATCGACCATTGGTGGAGGAGACCATTTTGGTCGTGGTGCATGCTACGCAGAGGATTGCTCCGTACGGAACAATATTGGGGGCTTTCAACATCAAGTATACCTCTCGTGCCTCCGTCAAGGGCCAGTTTCTCATGAACCTGGCGGCCGAGACCGCTGAACCCTTGCCAGACGAAATGATAGAAGCACAGCACGTAGATGGAAAACTAGTTGGCGCGGTCTTGCTGCATGGAATCCTTCGCTTAGAATGGTGCATGTTGATAGCACTACAAATCAAAGATGATTCGAAGTGGGGCTAGCTGTACCATCTTTACAAAGTGCTTAAACAGAACCCAAAGCATGCCTGAGTCCTCGGACCAGATGCTTGGGGGAAATTAACACTATGACATCTCTACAGAGTGCTTAAACAGAATCCAAAGTATGCCTGAGTTCTCGGACCAGATGCTTGGGGGAAATTAACACTATGACATCTCTACAGAGTGCTTAAACAGAACCCAAAGTATGCCTGAGTCCTCGAACCAGATGCTTGGGGGAAATTAACACTATGACATCTCTACAGAGTGCTTAAACAGAACCCAAAGCATGCTTGAGTCCTGGGACCAGATGCTTGGGGGAAATTAACACTATGACATCTCTACAAAGTGCTTAAATAGAACCCAAGGCATGCCTGAGTCCTGGGACCAGATGCTTGGGGGAAATTAATATCATCATAAATGTTGAACAAAACCTTAGTACACGATGGTCCCCTCGGATCACTTACTTTAAAGCTCCGCATTCTTTGATGGTTGCATTGTTCGCAGTATAGAGTACATGGTTATTTTCCTGATTAGTCCTACATAGTTAACTTATTTAAGGTTAGCGGTCGGGTGCCACTGTCAACTTTGATAAAGTCAGGGTGACAACTTTTTATTACCATTGACAGCATCAATTCTAAGTCCTATTCGAAGGAAAAATACTAACACACCCATTCATGAAACAATTATTGCAAGAAAGGAAAGATTCATAAAGTAAAAATGCAGTTCTCTTTTTATTAAATAAAGGGAAAGTACATTATATACAAAATGGCCTAGGCAGGTCTGTTTCAAAAGCTAACTATAAAAAAAATTAAAAAAAAAAAAAAAAGCTCATAGGAATGGTAGATCTACAATCTTGTTCTAGCAGCAATCGAGCCAGTATGGATGGTACCTGTCACGACCCAAACCTGTACGTCAGAGTTTAGAGCATGACCGGCATGTTAATATCAAGTTTACCTTAATACTAACACGAACCAACCTAAACTGAAGATACTTATCAAGAATTGTTTTTTGAATTCCTGCTTATTGTCTTGCATAAAAGCCAATATATACAAAAATGATGGCAACCCTGACATTTCATTTCCTTCAAACTTGGAAACAAATACCACCTGTCTGAAACTTAAGGTATTCACGTAAAAATTTACATAGCTAAACGTTTAGCAAAACTCTTATTACAAACCTAACCCCAAAGACATACAACTGGGGTTCAAAACAAACTACAGCACCAAATTACATCTGTGCTCAAAGGATCAAGTACATCTTGATTCCTTCTATACAACAAAAGAGCTAACTACTATACAACAAAACCTAACATTCTAACAAAACGAGAAAACACAGAATCCTTGCCACCTCTAATACTCTCGCTGCTTCCAGGAAGAACCTGTGCACTGAAATATAATAGGGTGAGCTGCGAAGCCCAGTAAGGTTTTAAAGCTCCATGGGCCTTTAATAAGAATGCATGTAAATCAAATAGTTTATGGATATGCTAGATTTGATAAAATAGCCTTCATACTGTTCATATTGTTCTTAAGAATAACTTAAGAGTTTTAGATGAGAATACTTCATTTTCCTTTCATAACATAAATAAAATGACATAACAAGGAACTTAAATATAAGTTCAGTAATCTTATCTTTGAATGGATCATCAAATACTTTATCATAATTTCTCATCAAATTTATAACACATTCAATATACCTTTCACATAATTTCCAAATAGCTTTATACCTCATTTATAATACAGATTAGTTAATCCAATTGTAAGTCTGTCACTACGTTGGGAGGCTTCCAGCACAGAGTGCCAGGCATCCAACATTCCCCACAATGCTAGGTAATTCCGGAATCATAACATAATACATACTTTCAACCATGGGGGTAGGTTGACATCCTCCACAAGTTGGTTGTTACCAACAAGGGCGGGTACAGCAGAGCCAGTCCCACTTTTAATGGCCAATCATAATTTCCATGGAAATGCCAGTACTATAACCCCTACTGGCTGAGTTCAGAACATAACAATGGAATAACCCAAAACTATATTTTTCTGATAACTTTGCTTTTACATAAATGTTTCACAACAGTAGCATATCCACTTCGTTTTTAATAATATGTTCGTGATATAAATCATAGCATCAATATGCTAAAACTATTATGTATATAATATTGAATAACTCACGAACACGTATTTTACTTAATTCATGCATATACGTAATATCTCTAATTAAGAGCTTTAATACATAATATTTTTCTAAACAATGTTTTATACTTATCAAAAGCACATGTCACAAGTCCCTTACCTGAAAACAGAAGGCGCGAGAGATTGTACACGAGGAGCTCAAGTGTCCGTGTTCTCGTTCTCGCCACCTAAACGAAAAGAACCAAAACTTATTACGGACAAACTCTTCCTAATATATAAACTCATACTTCAAACACAACCTAACTCTCAAACTCAAGAAAATCCTAATTCCCATCACATAAAGTTTCCCAAAACATATGATACAATCATCAAATACATTTTGCAGCCAAACCATAGAGAAACCAATCCATAAAATTTATAGATGCTTCAAACATACCAAAGGATGAGCGTATTAAATTATAGCTCAAAACATACACCCTAACTTGAGAATTAAATCCACAACTTTAGGTGTAGCTTATATTGTTCACTGCTCATTACAGCCACGTATGTTCCATTTGTAAAATACAAACGGGCTGTCCACACACCTCCAATTGTCATGAAATTTTACAGGACTACTCCCCTGTATGTCCAGGATAAACCATAAAAATTTCGGAGTCAAAGCATTAACCCATGATTTATTAAAAATCACGCAAGACAGCATACTCAGATCTGTCCTGACAGAAAATCATGCAACTTAGAATTTAAACCATATTTTTTCTACTCGTCCAAATTCTGTGAGACCAATTCCGTAACAACCATATATGTCTTAGAATTCATAAAAACTACTCCTAGCCTCTTAATTCACGGCATATAATTTAATACATAATTTTCTTGTTGTAAACATCAAATCTGTCACAGAGACAGCTTCAGTACACATACTTATAAAATCATCAACAAATAGCCATAAGCCTTAATTTCACTTGGGTATTTTTTATACCTATAGTATACATATTAAAATACCCTAATAAGCATTCAATTGATCAAAATATCATCAAACTTTCAATCATTAAAACAGAATCACCAATTCAACTTCCAAAATCAGAGTAGAGAACAAAGAGGGAAAGTAAGCAAATAACTATACTATCCAAATACACAAAAATCAGATGAGGATTAAATTACTTACCCACACACTTGGAAGATGAAACCTTAGGGTTAATTGTTTAATTTCTTCTTTTAAGAAACTAGAATTTTTTGATGAGAAAGGAAGGGAGAGATGTTGCCGTGTAAGAAGGAAGAAGAAAGAAGAACAAAGAAAGGGGAAATAGAGGAAGAAGAAAAGCAGCTGCTGGACTTCAGAAGCAGCCAAGAAAATCAGAAAAGTAAGAAGACTTTGGGGCTTAGGTACGTGTATGGCTAGGGAGAAACAAATATCACAAACACCTTTTCCAAATTTTCTTGCATTCACACTTATATATATATATATATATATATATATATATATATATATATATAATCTTTACATTCACACTTATCTACAAAGAATAAATATCACATTACACACACACACATATATATCCTTACCTTTATAAAGTTATATGCAACACATTAAAATGGCATATATGTTCTATAATTTCACAAAATCAAAGTTTCATGCACTTAAAAGTAATTAAGATAATGACATGCATATAAACCCATAAATTAATTAGGCAATTAGGTCGGGGTGTTACAGTACCAGCGATGAGAAAGAAGAAGAAGCGGAGACGCTAGATCCACAATCTTAATCTAGTAGCAATCGAGCCAGTATGGATGGTACTGGCGATGAGGAAGAAGAAGAGGCGGGAACGCTTGATGGACCCCTCTTCTCCTAATTACAAGATGTTCTGCTATCAAGGTTGAGAAACAGGAAATCTGTCTATCCATGCTCTTGTTGATTTGCTCGATCAACCTTGGTCCGTCTTCACATCTGCGCACACATGATATACCTTGACAGGTGAAACCCAAATTTTGTTGCACCAAAAATCTGATGCGATCTACGCTTGCTTTGGGTCTTGGCTGAAGGGGGAGGGACTCCTTTCTTGCTCGGTTAAAAGGAAGAAATGTCTTTGGCCTCTACTTCCCTTGCCTTAACTACATCATCCTAGATCTTGGCAACATCCTTGGCTTCTGAGGAGGGCTTGGTTTCCTTGCCCTCACTTTTATCCTTTGGCCACTTCATTCCCTAGGCTTTGATCACCATCTTGGCAGGATCCTTGGGAATGCCTGAAGAATTGAGAGCTTGAGATTCCCGCAGAATTCAAGGATTTGTAAATGAGGAAAAACGACTCCCCCAAATGTGTCTTATATAGAAGGCAAAATCTTGTGGAAATTAATTCACTCGAATCTCAAAGAAAAAGTTACAAGTGAGATAAATCCCGCTCAATTTTCAAAGAGGTCTTCAACCGTTGGATCTACGTCACTTCATAAAAAACCTTAATAAAAGTGCGCCTTGTGTACCGAAATGGCAGGAACGCGACCTGGATAAACTAAAAGAATATCTTGCAATAAAAAATGGTGTAAAATGGGCGCGAAGGGGCTATTATCACATCGAGATCCTCCTTTCCTCCCATGGAGAAGAAAAGAAGAATCCCAAGGGGCTATTGTGGGGGTGACAAACCAATGAGCCCATACCAATATATACGTTGGGCCAAGGGTCCAGTCCGAGGAGGAACCCCTCCTCGGCCAGGTAAGGCCGAGGACAAAGGGAACGGCCTGCCATCGAGAGTGACACTTCGGACCGTTCCATGGAATAGGATAAGTACAAAGAAAGAAAAGGATAAAGGAAGACATGGAAATATCTAAGGAAAAACTGCTACTATTGCATTAAGTGCTCTGCAACTAACAGAACCACGCTTTTCAGTCTTTACAACCACTCCCAACGACTTTGGGGAGGGTCTGATGGGACAAGTATCAGCACTATCAACCTAAACCTACACGTGGACGGTGGAAATAGGAGGGAGGTAGTATAAAGTAGAGGAGAAGGAGAGAACAAAAGGGGGATGGGACTGGTAAAAGAGAGGATGACGAACAATATATGAAGAATCAACCTCCTCGAATAAAATCCGAGGACGTCTCTCCCCAGTAAACCAATGTTATCTTTCTTTCTTTATTACTTAGACCTGTTGGTCGATCGTCTGATTCGCTAAGGTCCAAGTTTCCAACCCATTCTCTACAAATTCATTATATTGGGCTCATTGGACCAAGATTCCATACATTTTGGGCTTGGGCCTCAAATTGTGACCCTACACATAATATATACATATATTGAACCAAATGGCGTAACAACGATATGAAGTTTATTTTTGAAAAAAAGTATGAAGTTTGTAAGTTTTACCATATTAAAATACACATAATGATAGATAATCAAGATAAATATTAAATTTTATTTTTGATTTCTTGATTTTTGGTAATAAAATTTAGTTGGAGTAGAATTTAATTTAACTTTTTTTTAATCATATTTTTTGAAACTTAGGTGATTGGATTTACCTAAAGTAAACTATATTGACAATTAATAAGATATAAACTATTTTAATAATAAATGAGAGTGTATTGACTTGTCATAGAAAGAAAATAAATATCAAATATTATTTTAAATTTTCTTGAATTTTTGTAATAAGTTAAACTTATGTAATAGAGTTTATGCTAGTTTCAGACATAGATTAATTAAAAAATTTATGTTAAAGAAATAAAAATATTTTAGAAATATTAGCAAAACTACATTTTTTATGAAAATTAATAAAACTATCTAAATAATTAGTGTGTCATTTGAAACTTTATTAGAGTGTTTTTTATGGCCATATCTGAAGGGAAAAAGAAAAAAATCTACAAGCCATTGCAAGTAAAGCTCAATTTTGTTGGGCCCATCAAATTCACACATTTATTTCTTAATATTTTATTCTTTTATACATGACTCGAACTCAAGCAACCTTAATGAGGAATTTAAGAGAATGTTGTTTAGACTTTTCCATAGACCCAAAGCATGGATTTTGCTAAGTAGGTTAGAGCCACTTACAAAATCTGAGGATCCATGAAGGAAGTCACATACTGGCCACTTTCACGTAAATTTGTTGAAGTAATGCCTGGTTGAACTCTCTTAGGCCTTAGCCCATAAAAAGCTTGATTCAGGGCCAACCTTAGGCTTAGGCCAATGCCTAGGGGCCCCTTACTAGAGAAGGCCCCAAATTCGGGGGCAATTTTTATTTTATTTTTTATATATAAATATTTTTGGAAGATATTAAAAATTTTAGTTTACATTTTTTTTTTTCACTATTAAAAAGGCTCAAATAATTAAGTAATGCTAGAGATAGAGATAAGACAAATTTAAATAAATAGGTCTTACAAATAAACGTGTTATTAATCACAAATCATTCAAATAGGAAAATGTTAAAAATACTATAAATTTAATTGCATAACTTTTATTTATTTAATTATTTTTATACAAGATAAAAATTATACTCTAGCCTAATCTAAGTGTATATGTGTGCGAAACTCTCTTCTAGAGACTTAAATCTCGACCATTGCCCCCCACACCTCACAAGAACTTATACTCGTAGAGTAATCACTGCACCAAGGGTGCATAGTGGTCCCCATAACTTTTATAATATGATGTGACAATGAATATGATAGGTAGATTTCAACAAACTATTGAATGCATTTTTGAATGAATATTTGTAATTAGTGATATATCTTCGTAATTCTCATGTTGTAAATTTTATAATATTTCTAGTATTTTTGTAAGCCTCATGTCATTGATCACATTCATTACAACACTAGTTTGTACTTTGTAGTAAAATTTGTTATAACTTTAGCATTTTCTCAAAAAAAAAAAAAAATCATATTAAAGAGTAAAAAGAATGGATTTAAAAAAAATTATTATATAAAATTCTAGTTAAATATTATTTAAATAATAACATAAATGCCCCATTTGAAAATTTCGCCTTAGGCCTCGGAAATGCTTGGGCCGGCCCCTATATTGAGTTCTAAAGAGTAAAGAGGTTTATCACATTTAGCAGCTTCCCTAGGTGCTGTTTTAACTCAAAAACTGTAGCCAATAAAGTCTAGAATCTTTAGATAGCAAATTTCCTTAACCGTGACTAAATTAGTTACTTCTTAGTTTCTTTACCTAAGTTAAAACAAAACTAAAGTTTACCCTTTGTTTGACATGGCAGTCAATAGCCTCAACCGTTATTCAAATCAAACCTTAAGGACATCCCAAACCTGCTATAAAACTTCACATCAAGTCTTGTATAAAAAATTCTCGTCACTCCTTCAACTACCATACATATGTCACTAAAAAACCTCATGAGCAACTTAAGAGTAGTAGAATATTAAGACTTTGGTGTGAACACGATAATAAATTTGAGTCCCTTGTCTCTCACTTGCCACATCTCTTAAATTTTTCATATTGCCCTTTGAAAAATGGGGTCCAAAACCTACTACCCAACAATTTAGGACTAGGGTTTTTGCACTAGTTCTTTGAATTTTTGTCAAACTTCTCATATATGTTTTTTGTTCGCCAGCTATATATTCAAAGACTAACCTTGCGTACATAGCCTTGAAGTTGCTATGCATGAATGAGCCTTGTGCACATAGTTTTATACTTAATCCCCTAAACTATTGAAATGCATAATTAACTCCCCAAAGTTAATTATAACTATGTTTTAATGTCTTCCCTGCCATCTGTTTTAGTGTTAAATATGACGAAATCAAATATTGAAAGACCAATTTTTTCCATCTCCAAAATAGACAGTAAAAGGATAAATTGACTTTCTTTGTGGCAAGTTTCAATTGACTTTGTTTTCACATGGGAAAAGCATTTGCTTTTGAGTACCCTCCATAGAGTTCTTCATCGAGCTACAGATAAAGCTTTCCATGGTTAGGATTCATATTATCAACAACATTTTCATCCACTTCCAAATTTCCTAAGGAAGAGAAATCACTAATTAGAATCTGTTTGGATACTACTTATTACTAAAAACTGAAAATTGAAAACACTGTAACAAAATAATTTTTAAATGTATGAATGTGCTGTAAGACCCAGTTTTAAAGTTGTTTTTGTTGAAAAAAAGTAGTTTGTGGGTCCCATGAACAATGCACGAGACCCATTGTTTTTAAACGCAGACACAAACGTGCACTGAATAATCTGTATCCAAACTCCACCTTAGTATAGATTAAGCCACATGCACTCCTTAGTCTAGAATAGCTAGTTTTTGTTGTAGGGAATTAACACGAAATTCCCAAAACTGTGAGAAACAAAATAGAGAAAACATTAGCTAAAAAAAAAATAATCACATGCACAAGACAGTATTTATGTGGTTTAGTAATTTGCTTACGTCTACGGAGTTGCAGGGATTTCACTATTATCAGGAAAAAATACAAAGTGCGGCAGTACCCAAGCCTCCGCTCCATGGACTAAGTCTCAAAAAATCTCCCATTAAAAATCACGCAACATTATATCGGGTCGGGTCGTCATTTGGATCAAACACAACTAACTCCACAAAGCCCAACAAATCTCCCACTTGGAGACTAGTTCAATCACCAACATCAACCGTAATCCTCCAAAAACAATCCATCATCCCTGCAACTCATCTTCCTGTCCTCAAGTTAGAAGACCAATTGAAGCTGCACACAGCTTTAGCTTCTCAACAATGACACCCTCAGTCAACATGTCTGTCGGATTCTTAGATCCACAAATTTTCTCAAGTATTACCAACTTATCTTCAATAAGGTAACGGATAAAGTGGTATTTTGTCTGTATATACTTTAACTTTGAATGAAAAGCCGAATTTTTAGCAAGAAAAATTGCACTCTGACTGTCACTGTGTAGAATGCCCATCTCCTGCTTCTTACCCAATTCATCTAAGAAGCCATGTAGCCAAATCATCTCATTTTCAGCTTCAGTTGCTGCAACATACTCAGTTTCTATAGTAGAAAAAGTAACAATCTTTTGTAGATTTGAAACCCAGGATATAGCTGTACCACCAAAAGTAAATACAAACCCAGTAGTACTCTTTCTACTATCAATATCACTAATAAAATCAGCGTCTACATAACCTTGCAGTTTCAAACTTGCACCTGTGAAACAAAGACATGTATCTGATGAACCCCTCAGATATCTCAAAATCCGCTTGACTGCCTCTCAATGATGCTTTCCTATCCTACTCATGAATCTGCTCACAACTCTCACTGTATGTGCAATGTCTGGCCTTGTACACACCATAGCATACATCAAACTGCCAATAGCTGAGGCATAGGACACCTTGCTCATCTGGTCCCTTTCTTCTTCTGTATTCGGTGACTGTTCTTAGCTTTATTCATGTTGAACCCGCTGAGAATTTTCTTCACATACTCTTACTGTGAAAGTTTCAATGTACCATTAGCCTTGTCTCTAATGATTCTCATACCAAGGATTTGCTTTGTAGCTCCCAAATCCTTCATTGTAAATTGTTTTGACAATTGCTTCTTTAGATTATTAATCTCCTCAATGCTAGACCTTGCAATAAGCATATCATCTACATACAACAGTAAAATGAAGTAAGAATTGCCAAAGAACTTAACATAGCAACAGTGATTAGTTTCACATCTCTTGAACCCAATTCTATGCATAAAACTGTCAAATTTCTTGTACCACTGTCTTGGAGCTTGTTTTAGGCCATACAAACTCTTTTTCAGTTTGCAGACTAGATTCTCTTGTCCCTAAACAATGAACCCTTCTAGCTGAATCATGTAAATGTCTTCCTCCAAGTCATCATGAAAGAATGCCGTCTTCACATGTAAATTTTATGCAGCCACCATTCCCAGTACCAGTCTGACTGTTGACATCTTCACAACTGGAGAAAATATTTTTGAGTAGTCAATGCCCTTCTTCTGTTGGAACCCTTTGACAACTAATCTGGCCTTGTAACGCTTGCTATCATCATGCTCATTCTTTATTCTGTATACCCACTTGTTGTGCAAAGCCTTCTTTCCTACTGGCAATTCAGTCAATTCTCATGTCTGATTCCCCAATAAGGAATCCATCTCATCCTTCATGGCTAACTCCCACTTGCTTGAATTTTCATCCTGCAAGGCTTCATCGTAACATTCTGGCTCACCACCATTAGTCAACAAGAGATAATTTAGAGCAGGTAAATAATGCGGTGGAGGTCTAATGGTTCTGGAAGATCTATGGACTTCAACTACAGGTGTACTCTGATCTACCTGTGAATCTACATTCTCCTTAACTTCTTCATCCATTTTCTGGACAGTACTTTCAGTCAATTCATCTAAGTTGACAAACTCAGATTTCTTTTGATCTGTCTCTGTAACATCTTGCACTACAGTTGACTTGTCCTTGTACATAACCTGTTCATTGAATATCATATTTCTATTTCTGATGATTTTTCTGTTTTGTTCATCCTAAAACTGATAGCCAAATTTCTCATCACCATAGCCAGTGAAAAAACATATTTTAGACTTTGCATTAAGTTTACTACGAGCAACAGAATCAATATGAACATAAGAAACACAACCAAAAACTTTTAAATGGAAAAACTTTACCTCTTTACCACTCCAAACCTCTTCAGGAAGTCTGAACTCCATGGGAACTGATGGTTCTCAGTTTATCAGGTAAGTTGCAGTACTAACAACATCAGCCCATAAAGTTTTTGGTAATCCAGTCTGCAACCTCATACTCCTAGCATGCTTATTGAGAGTTCTATTCATGCGCTTAGCCACACCATTCTACTGTGGTGTCCTAGGAATAGTCTTTTCCATCCTGATTCCATGTGCAGCACAATACTCACTAAACCCTCCATCTATGTACACTCCTCCATTGTCTGACCTCAAACATTTTACTTTCAGATCTGTTTCTGTCTCAACCATAACCTTTCACTTCTTAAAAGTCTCAAATACATCAAATTTATTTTTCAAAAAATAAACTCATACCTTTCTGCTTAAATCATCAATGAAAGTGATGTAATACCTTGAACCTCCAAGGGATGCAACCGGAGAAGGCCCCTACAAATTAGTTTGTACTAACTCTAATTTTTCAGCCTTTGGTGTCCTGCCAGTTTTCAAGAAGCTCACATTTTTCTGCTCTCCTAAGATGCAGCTTTCACACATTTCAAAATCAACGGACTTCAATTCTGTTAGTTTCCCTTTTGACAGCAGCATCTTCATCCCTTTCTCACTCATGTAACCAAGTCTGCGGTGCCATAGGCTTGTATCAGTACTTGCTTCAGCAACTGCAATTATGTCTATTGGACTTGAAGTCATATATAGAGTACCAGTCTTCTTTCCACGGGCCAATATTCTAAATCCCTTTGTAACCTTCCAACTACCACCAACAAACAGTATTGTATGCCCTTCATCATCAAGTTGTCCAACAGAAATTAGATTCCTCCTCAGTCAAGAATATGTCAAACCTTCTCCAGTAAACCAACAAACCCATTGGGCAACAATATCCGGACGTCTCCCATAACCATAACATCCAAGGCTGTACCATCAGCCAAATATACCTTACCAAAATCACCTGCAACATAGTTCTGTATGATTTCTTGGTGTGGAGTGGTATGAAACGAACTCCTGAGTCCAAAACTCAATCATCGAGTGGACTGTCTATTGCAAGAAGTAATGCATTCTGTTCCTCTTCTATTTCAGTATTAGTAGAATCATCTTCATTCTTCTTCTTAGGATTTTTGCATTGCCTTCTAAAGTGACTCGTTTTCCCACAGTTCCAGCATTGTACTTGTTGGCTTGATCTAGATTTACTTCTGTTCCGATTAGAATTTCTGGATTTTGATCTACCCCGATTTGAATTTTTGTCATTACCTCTACCTCTTATCTCAAGATTTAGGGCAGAATCAGATCCTGAGGTTTCACCTGCATCTCTTCTGCGAATCTCCTCAGTCAGAATTAAATCTCGTATGTCATTGTACTTAAGCCTTTTTTTTTTTTTTTCCTGTAGAATTGCTTACTGCTATCCTCATTACCTCCCAACTATTTGGCAAAGAAGCAAAACGATTAGTGCACGAATCTCATCATCAAAATCAATTTCTACAGATGACAATTGATTTGTGATAGTTTTAAATTCGTTCAGATGTTGTGCTACTGATGCATTCTCTACCATCTTCAAATTGAATAGTTTCTTCATCAGATGCACCTTATTGTTTGTTGACGGCTTTTCATACATACCAGACAAAGCCTTTATCAGATCTGCTATGGTCTTCTCCTTTACAACATTGTGTGCAACAGACTTAGACAGAGTTAACCTGATGACTCCTAGTACCTATCTGTCAAGAAAAGCCCATTCCTCATCCTTCATAGTTGCAGGTTTTTCCCCTAGAAGTGGCAGATGCAACTTCTTCCCATAAAGATAATCCTTGATTTGCATCCTATAAAATCCAAAGTTTGTGCCATTGAACTTTTCTATTCCAGACGTCTTTCATACTTCCTCTGTCATTGTTCCCACTTAAACCTAACCCTAGGCTTCGATACCAGTTGTAGGGAATTAACACGAAATTCTCAAACCTGTGAGAAACAAAATATAGAAAACATTCACCAAAGAAAAATAATCACACGCACAAGACAGTATTTACGTGATTCGACAATTTGCCTACGTCCACGGAGTTGTAGGAATTTCACTATTATCAAGGAATTCACTATTATCAGGGAAAAATACAAAGTGCGGCAATATAGTTTTTTTTTTTTTTTTTTTTCTCTCTCAAAAACTACATCAAGAAACCCTAATCACCAAAACAACGGTTTCTATATCCTGCGCACAAGATTCATAATGGGCTACAAAACGGGCCAAAATTTTTTCCGCCCAAGCCTCCGCTCCATGGACTAAGCCTCAGAAAATTTCCCATTAAAAACCACGCAACATTATTTTGGGTCGGGTCGTCATCCGGATCAAACATAACTAGACTCCACAAAGCCCAACAGTTTCATATTTTGGTTTTGTGTATTGGTCACGAGTTGAAATTGACTTCCACACCATAAGTTTGGAATATATAATGCTTTATTTTAATAAATTCATAAACTTGAAGTATTTTGCCAAAAATATTTTATGTCAAAAAAGAAATGAACTATTCCCCATAGCCACGAGTACAATGCCCAATTTTTTCTGGTAATAGTACTGTTGCCATCTAAGATATAGTGTTGATATGGAAGAATACAAGAGTGACATTTTGGTATTATTTCCATTAATTATTCTCTTTTCCATTTTCTTGAAAATCTTTTTAGCTAGCATGTTAAATTGAAGAGTAATGTTAGAGATACAAACTTTTTTTCAAAAATTTTTACAAATGATTGATGTGGTGAGTGATTATTGGTAAATGAAAAAGTGATGTTAATGGTAGGCCTAGATGAAAACCAATAAGAAGTTGGCCACATCAATAGTTTGTAAAAATGTTGTAAAATAGTTTGTGACTGTAGCATTACTCTAAATTGAAAAAAAAAAAAATTTGATGACCAACTAAAGCTTTTATTGAAAACTAAAACATAAATCAGATACAATTAATAAGAAACAAAATAAGTTTGCTCCAATAAGATAATATCCATAAAAGGGCTTCGAGCAGAGCCTACAACAAAACAAACAGAAAAATTATTCTTAAAACAACAAAAGGCTAAAATGTGGGCTGCTTTGTTTCCTTTTCTAGGAATCCATTTGAAAACCATGGAACAGACTATGTGAAGCCCAATTGAGAGTATTAGTAGATACGATTGAAATTCTCCTTCTCTCTTTTTCTTCAGGTCAGAGCTCATTTCCTGCATTCTTGATCGGCGCAGTTGGGTCATGATGGAGGAGATCGACGTCGTTGCTGCCCTTCGGAGGTGATCTTGCAAGCTAGGTGACGGTGGAGATCGGCACTGGGTGAGGTGGAGATCGGTGCTGGGTGATGGTGGATTTCCTTTGTTGGGTTCGTCGATGGTTTTGGGAGAAACAAGGTTGAAGGGAAAATTTTGGGAGAAACAAGGTTGGAGGGAAAAAATAAATGAAATGGCTTTGATGCTAGTGTGTTACACGGGTATGCTAACCATAAGCCTGACATGGTGCTCAGGCAGTGGGTTCCACAAAAAGTAAATATTTTTGAGTTATTAGAAGTTAGAAACAAGTGCCAAACATGCCACCTTAGGAAGTTGAGGTATTTTTAGTGATAAGTGATGATATCTGAATGATAAGTGATCATTTTTTTCCATTCAAACAGCCCCTAGAACGTGAGCTGCTTTGTTTCCTTCTTTAGGGATCTATCTGAAACCATGGAACTAACTATGCGTAGCCCAACTGAGAGTAATACGACTGGAATTCTCCGAGGCACTTCATTAGAAGGGGATAGAAGAGCTTCTATACAAGCTTTGACATCACTTTTTATAACAATCCTCACAAGACCATGGCCAGCCACCACTTGAGCCGCCCAGTTAATTGTCTCGGCCTTTGCTTGGAAAAAATGGAAAGGGAAGTTATTTTCTACTAGTGTTGACAGGGCAAAAACCAAATCCCTTCCCCAATTCCTTGCTACTAAGAAAATGAAAGAACTGTTTGACCCCACAGCTGCGTCACAATTTATCATGATGGATCCATGATCTAGCCTAACCCAAATAACATCAACTCTACTAGGATTTACTGAAGACACAGAGGAGAATGCAAAAAGATATTCTTGAAATTTATTCTTGATCAACTAGAGAGATTTGATTGGGCATAATTCTTTTCCAAAGCTGCTCCATAACCAATGCCCCAAATAAAAGGAACTCTTCCTTGACAGTGGAACCTCAAATATTTGTTAGTGGGGATAAGAGAGAGCTTATGAATTGGGCTAAGCATGGTAAAGTGCATTCCATTTGGTCAAAAACCCCAAGGACTTCCAACCCAAAGAAATCTGGTCGCTTGGCAAAAACCAAAAATATGTAAGGAAGATTCAAGAGATAAACCTCAAAGAGGGTAGCTTGGATCCAAAGATGGGGAGAATCTTATCAATTTGTCCTTAATAGGCAAAATGTCTAAAGCAATTCTCCCCAAGGACATCTTATACCTATTATGGATCTTTGATTTCCAGATTTTGGATTTCACTTGATCCAGTGTTATTTGTTCGGATAAAGCTAGACTCACCTTGTAAACTAACTTCATTGAGTGCTTCCCATTATTTGAATTTACCCATAACCATTTGTCCCCTTGTTGGCCTGATTTGACTGGAATTCGCTTGATTTCTTTGACAGTGTCCTCTGTAAATAGTTCACTGAGTTTTTGATAATCCCACCTCATTCTATTTGGAGCTAGCAATTGTGATACAACAAGTGGAGTGATTTTCGGGTGACAAAGGCACCGGTCTAAAGTTAGGATGTCTGGGACCCAAGGATCTTCCCACGTGAGAATGCTCTCACCATTGCTAACTTGCGTGCAAGCTACAGCCAAGAGAATATGCTTTGAAGATTCCATACTTTTCTAAGACCAAGATGCTCTTTTTGAAGGATCAGCCTTGAGCTAAATTCCTGCCAACCTAATTTTTAGCAATTAAGGCATGCATACTAGGCCTATGAAGCTGACTTAAAATCCACCTGTCTACTTTAGAGAGGAGAGCCATATTAAGATAAGAAAAGTGCTTGAAACCAAGGTCCCCAAGGTTTGTAGGCTTGCAAATGAAATGAGATACCAAGCTAAAGGGGTGTAGTATCAGTTTGAATCCTTTAAAGGCTTCCACCACCAGAATTTTCTTATCATGCTATCTTAAACTGAAAGACTAATAGATCATTGCTTTGTTCTAAAATTTTTAGATTTCTAATAATATACTCTCACTGCCATGCTTAACAATATTTTTATATAAAACACCCTTTAAAAATTAACTCAAGACTTTCATTTTTCCTATTATCAACATTATTATTGCTAGGTCGTATTGGAGACAAGCGATTGGAATAAAAAATTGCTAAATTTATCAATGCTCAGGAATGGTATCCTCCAGTTTTTGTGTAGGTGTTGTTAAGAAGATTAACTTGGAACTTATATTAATTTAAATCTGGGTTTGTCATTACACTGGAAGAAGGGGAAACAAGAATAATAACTCTTTTCATTTGTGTCGAATACAATTACAATTAGTGGGAATTTAATCTTTTTGAAAAGTAGAACAAAACAAACTAAATGCATTCAACTTCTAGTTCAAAGCTATTAAAAACAAAGAGAAACAGATACTAGGTATATATATAAACCATGATCAAGTAAAAAACTATATAGCTTTACATTGATGCATAAATAACAAAAATCCAGATTAATTTACAATTAATCCAAGAGTGATCACTTAGGAGGAGTCAAAACAAAAATAAGAGAAAAAAAAAAAAAAAAGGATATTATTACTTTACATTATAAGGTGTAAGCTTCCTCCTCTTGGCATGGCTTTAACAAGAGTGATAGGGTTGGTGGAGTTGTACAAATCATATATACATCGAAACCTCCTTTTCCTTTGCCATAAAATCTGATCTTCTTCATCTTCTTCTGCCACGCTTTTATCGTTGAGAAAGACTAATTCTCCATTGGTAGAAGATACATCAACTGTATCGCAATTGTTGCCTTGTTCTGCTGCTTTCCCTTCTTCCACGCTATTGTTGTTGGTATCGTCTTGGTCACCGCTTGAGTCTCCGCTCAATTGTATTAGCTGCACAGCCACGTCCATCTCCGACTCATCGCTTGAGTCTCCGCTCAATTGTATTAGCTGCTCAGCCACGTCCATCTCCGACTCTGAAAATTCCATGCCATTCTGATTCTGCTTCTGGGTTCTTCTCTTTTTGAATGTTGATGCTGATTTCGCCATCTCTTGCCAGCTGAGAAATAAAGACTTTTTTTTTTTTTTTTTTGGAGAACGAGAGAAATAAAGATTTTGTTTTATTTTTTTTAGATACAAACACACAGGGAGGAGGGGGAAAAGAAATAAAGACATGAGGGACACAATCACGCGCTATATATATATAGAGAGAGAAATAAACTACGTCGGTTGTATTATTTTATTATTATTATTAAAATCTTCTTTTTCTTTTTCATAAATATTATTTTGACCCATGAAAATTCGCTCTTAAAAGTATATTTAGGGTAGGCACGTTCCGTAAAAAATTTCTAATAACGTTATTTAAATTTTGTGAAAATATGTGTAGGTGAAAAAGTGTAAAAATATGTGCTGTGATGTTTAAACAACAGTTTTTGTTGATTAAATACCCTTACAAAACAAGATCTTATTTTGCTAAAATCGAATTTTTTTTATTAAAAGTACTGTAAATAAAGATAAAAATTAACTGAAATAGTTCAATGGGATTTATGAATAGTACTAAAAAATACAGTAAGATCCATAAATAATAGTAAAAATAAATTAACAAAAATAATTTTTGCCCAAAGTACACTCAATATACATTTCCTTTTCTTGTTTGGTAAGTTAACCCAAATTTGGGCTCTGCAACTCAGTAGGTGATTATGTGACAGTAGATATTATATTATAGATATTTATGACGTGGTTAACAACAAGAAGATATTCTTTTCGGTCTAAGTTTTTCCACATCCCCTGGGTTTTTTTTTTTTTTTTTTTTTTTTTTGAGAAGATCCTCTGGGTTTTTCTTAAACAAAGTTTTTTAACCGCGGCCCATATTATTACTTACTACTGCCTGTTGCTATTGGTAGCACGTCCACAACTATTGCCTATATATAAACATTTAAAAAAAAAAAATTAATTCATTGTCTTATTATATTACATCATATGATCATATCATATTACAAGAACTTGTGAAAACTTTTTGGATGTAAAGTATATATATTTGATCATTACAACGAGAGAAGAGAGATGACTTATTTTAACTTATTTGCATAATATGAGATAAAAAAAAGTTAAAAATTAGTTTATTTTTAAAAAACTAAAACTTATATTATTTGACATTTAAATATTTGATTGATAACACATCTATTAATCTTTAATTTTTTAAAAATTTTACAAGTATGCAGGATATAAAAAGAAAATGTAATCCAACAATGGATTTGTCAAAATTCACATTCAATAATATCTAATTTTGCAAGTATGGAGGATATAAGAAGAAAATGTAATATAATTTATCAAAATTCACATCCAATAAAAAGATATTAAGTGAAGTTGTAACGATTGATTACAACTAAGCTTGTAACCAAGGTTAATTATTAAGTACTTCCGGAGTACCATAAATGTGTACTCCTCCTCTCATATAACTATGGATCCCACTAATTAAATTTATGATAAGACTCACAATTCATATGAAAAGAGAAAATACACATTTATAATACTTCTTAAGTACTCAATAATTTTTCTGCAACAAAATTTTATAGTAAATATTTACACCAACAAATAGGACATTACTAGCTACCTGTTCATAACAAAAACGTAGTAGAAATAATATGGGCCTTGGATAACTGGGGCCCAAAATAATATCTTCCTCTTGTTGAAGTTGTTGACGACAAGTCAATGTCTATGCTATAAACAAAACAGAAAAAAAAAAAAAAAAAAAAAAAAAATATATATATATATATATATATATATATATATATATATATATATAATAATACTTGGAAAACTTGTACAGCTCAAAATTTGGTTAACTTACCAAACAAGGAAAAAAGGGAATTTTCACTGGCCAACTCAAAATAATATTTATGAAAAAGAAAAGAAGATTTTAATAATAAAATAAGGCAACCGACCTAGTTTATTTTCTATATATAGCAGCAATAAGCATCAGTATTGATTATTCTCTCTCAAAAGTCTTTATTTCTCAACGGGAAGGAGATGGCGAAATCAACATCAACATGCAAAAAGAGAAGAACCCAGAAGCAGAATCAGAATCAGAATCAGAATGGCATGGATTTTTCAGAGTCGGAGATGGACGTGGCTGAGCAGCTAATACAATTGAGCGGAGACTCAAGCGGTGACCAAGACCATACCAAAAACAATAGCGTGGAAGAAGAAGAAGAAGAAGCAGAAGGGAAAGCAGCAGAACAAGGCAACAAATGCGATGCAGTTGATATATCTTCTACCAATATTGGAGAATTAATCTTTCCCAACAATACTAGCTTGAAGGAAGAAGAAGATCAGATTTTATGGCAAAGGAAAATGAGGTTTCGGTCTATATATGATTTGTACAACTCCACCAACCCTATCACTCTTGTTAAAGCCAAGAGGAGGAAGCTTACACCTTCTGTAAAGTAATATCAATCTTTTCTTTTCTTTTTCTTTTTTTTATGACTCATCCGAAGCCTAAGCTCACTCTTGGATCAATTGTAAATTAACCTGGATTTGTGTTATTTGTTTATGCATCAATGTAAAACTATGTAGTTTTTTTATTTATTTGATGCTGGTTTTTATACCTAGTATGTTTCTCTTCAATGGGAGCTTTGAACTAGAAGTTGAATGCATTAGTTTGTGTTGTTCAGCTTTCCAAAAGATTAAATTCCCACTGATTGTATTCTACAGAATTGAAAGAGTTATTATTCTTGTTCCCCTTCTTCCAGTGTCCCAAACAATATTTGACAATTTTAGCAGCGTTTTATTGATTTCAGGGTTTTCAGCTGTGTTTTATTCCAATCGATTTGCTCCAATAGGACACTAGCAGTAGCAGTAATAATGTTGAAAAAAGAATAAATTTCTGAATTACTTAATTTTAGAAGTTTAAAATTGTAAAATGGAATTTTATATCAATATATTTTTAAGCTTGATAGCGAGATCATGTTCAATATAAGAAATTTGTAAAATTTGTCGGACAAAGCGATGATTTATTATTAGTCTTTTCAGTTTAACACGCTAAAAGTGTTGCAAGAAAATGGAAAAGAGAAAAATAATCAATGGAAGTAGCACAAATATGTTACTTTTGGATTCTGTATACAGCTTTACCAGAAAATTGAACATTGCACTCTCGTGGCTATGGAGAATAGTTCATTTTTATTTAAATAAAATTATTTTTTTGGCAAAATTATTTCAGTTTTAACAAATTTGTTAGAATAGAGTATTATATATGTATTCCAATCTTTTATGGGTCAATTTCAATTCGTGACCTATAAGCTAGTTGATAGTTCTTGATGGCCTTTAATGGAATCAAGGAAGGAAACCACGACGTTCATGCATAATGTTAGGATGATAAAATGAACCAAGTTGCTTGGGAGAGTTGTGAGCAACTCAAGTCTTAATCGTTAAGATAATAATTGAGCTCATTTCATCAACTAAAACAACCAAACTCTAGTTCATAAATGCATTAATATTTCTTGTTTTACAAAAATAATATTATAAAGTAAATGAATTGATCAGTAAATTCTTAAGTGTAGAATTTGGTCATTATATTCACTAAGAAAGGGAAAATATTTGATTTATTAAGTAAAACTGTATTATGTTAGTTTAATTCAAACTTAAAAATTCTAGTTCTTTGGCTTATTTATAAGTCTACTTACCACCTGACTGCTACATCGAGTAGACAAAGTTTACTTCCAATCATGATATTAGCTAGGTTTCAACCCATTGTTCAAGAACTCAAAATGTCTATTTTAATTATAGTAGTGATAGATAATAGGTTAGCTTTATCATGATCTTGTTGAGGATCCATAATCTTGTTGTGGATGTAAAGTTGACCTCAAAAAATTTGGGACTAAGGTTTTGTCATTATTGTTATTGTTTTTGTTTTGTCTTCATGCGTTGGTGTTGATGTTTGCATCATCTGACCCAAAAAAAAGAAAGTTCAAACTTCAAAGTAAAAATTGTTCCACTTTTCTATTTAACTTCCATGCATCAAACATGAATAAGCTGTGCTCTTTGTATTTGGTAAAGATTTTTTCAATTCTGCACAATGAAAAGAGAAAATTTACAAATTATTTTCTAAAACTGTTTTCTCCCCTCACTAGTAAAGAATTAAATGGTTGACACTCTTGAAATCTGAACAATTCTTGCATTTCTTTGGCAACAATTAAAACTGGAAAAGTAAATTTTATAGGTCATAAAAAAATTTGCCAATGTTCATCATACTCAAGTAACGACATTAAATCCAATGAAACATGCCTGTACCTCCAATAATTTCACTGAGATATATATTACTAGTACAATTTCAACTTTCAAGTATGCGATAGTATATAGTATATTGTATATACGAGACAATTCTGAACCAAAAAGCATCAAGTTTCAGCAAAAGGCATTCATAGCTCATACTTTCTCCAAAACTTGATTAATGCTCAAGGTGGAAGACATATTCTATCAACCGCTGCAATTTAGTTGCATCCAGTTTTTGCTCTGTCACAATAGTCTGCTTCTTCACAGTAAGCATTTGAGAAGCAGGGTCCACAACCCAACCTTGCTGTAGGACATCTGCATATGCCAACCAAGAGCCCTTTAGCAATGGAAAATCAAGGATCTGACAATATAGCTAACATGCATTACTTATAGATGACAGCCAATTCTATCTTGTCAACAAGCCTACGGTACTGCAAGCAATGTGCCCGCATCAGCAATTCTAGCTGACAACAATTTAACAATAGTTGCAAGGGAACAACTGAAATTAAGCATTGCACAACCGATGGCATTACATCTAGGTCACTAACTATTTTTCTAATACAAGAGTTTAAATTAAAAACTTTTCTTCTGCAGAACCATAATGAATGTCCACAAATCATACCAATGGTATCGGAAACAACATAATTAGCAGGCCATGATGGGATTTATACATCAACTATTAGTATCTTTGAACAATCATGGAACTTCATTTTTCTCTAAGGGCTTCCTTATTTCTTTTACCTGAATGATCCAGCATAAGTTCTCAGGAATTAGAATAGGCTAATCAGGCATTGCTGACAGTTTTTTTTCCACTGAGCAACAACAAAGATGGGACCTAAACTACAATCAACAAAACATACACATTATCAGCCAATATGCTATGAGGCTCAGAAAGACAATGTGAGACCTTTCACAAAAGGCTTTTTAAAGATTTTGTGTGCAGTTACGCAACACAGGAACCTGACAAAATTTGAAATAGAGGGGGACTGTCCATTACGAGTGTATGAAGTCATCTATATATTTGAGGTTCTGGTTGTATACGTCCCCTTTGGATAGTTATTTATCTTTGTATTTTCTAATTGTGAAGTACAACAATAAGATTACTATCTGGAAGATAGACATGCTTAAATCAAAAAGGATTATAATAAAGGAAAGATGTTCATACATTGATTTAAGAAGGCAGCTATATCTGTTTAAGTCAAACATGGAAAATAAGATAATTACAATTAGTGGCATCATCCTCATTCATTCCCAGAAAGAGAGCAGTGTCTTGGATGCTTATTGTAGAATAAGCAGAAAGCAGCAGTTGAAACATCCACTTTGTGTAAAGCTCTGCAAAAGGTTCAGAAGAAAGTTACTAACAAGTTGGTGAGCTGAAGTGTCATGGTGCCAATCAACTCGAAGAAGGTAATGGTCATAAAACATGGAATATAACTATTCATCAATAAGAAACGACAAGTACCCTCAAGAAAATTTAATACATATAACAAACAAAGCAAACAGTGAATTCTTCAAGAATGCCTCTTATTATATAATCCATGCCCATCTTTGTGCCTATTGGTTATTCAACTGTAGAAATAATTGTACAAGCCAAAGAATTGTATCTAAAATTGTACATTCCCCTTGTAATAGTCAGGTGGGAGTCAGGTGGGGGTGAGGTCATGGGTTTAAGACCACAAGTTTTTTTATACCAAGAAATGAAAATAATTGTGCAAAAAAATATCCAAAAAATCTTCAACTAAATCAATTTCAAAACAGCAGCAACAACAAAAAACTTTAATCAAATTTTTTTGGGAGAAATCAATTTCAAACTATAAGGTAAATAAAATTTGAAAAAATAACAAATACTTTTTTTTTTGGATAGGTAATAACAAACTTTATTGATAATAGAGGTACAATGAATTTACGATAGTAAACTCACTGTACTGAAAAAAATACAAACCAATCAAAAAGAAAGACTAACAGAATTAAGAAAATCAAACAAAGAATGACAATGCGTAAACCCCCAAATACGGGACCACTCAAACAAAGTCCTAAGCAGCAAAGACTTCACACAATCTACAAGTCTCTCAGTTTCCTCAAAAGTTCGGGCATTGCGCTTCTTCCAAATTAACCACATAAGACACGCTGGAACCATATTCCACACATTTGAAGTGTGACTCCCCAACACATTTGAAAAAATAACATATACTAACCTCATTCTAATTCTATTTCAAAGAACCACCTTAATTTTTGAAAATTAGAAACTTCCCTTTTGCAGAAAACAATTATCATTCAAGTATGGATCTCAAGATTTCATATTGACCAAAGAAGTAAGATTGGTAATTCTATATACATTAGGTAGTGCTTTAAATATGAAAACAGATTTACAGAATTCAATAGAATTCCGTAATGACAGAATCCATTATATGGCTTAGCTGATTATCATTTACCCACTTAACAACTTATCAAAAATAAAAAATCATTTACAAACAACTGCAAAACTAAAAGGTCAGGCATACAATATTGCAACATCTTTAACGACATATGGATGGAAGGAAATATTACAACCTTTTATATGTAAAAAATTGAACTTGGACCGAATTTCAGGGATGTAACATGTTGCAGTTCCCGTCGAATTATCCTATGCCAATCTTTTCAAGGCTTTAGATCTCATTTCAACAATATATTCACAATTGTCAAACAGGAAAAAATTATTAATTATGAGGACAAGAACTGGTTGGTATAATATATATACAAGGTGATTATTAAATTTGCTTAAAGTTTTTATAATGTTAAAGTCCTGAGAGCTCTAATATCTTTTATATATATATATTGATAAGTAACAAAAATTTTTATTAAAAAACAAAAACCAAGTACACCGAGGGTGTACTGAGGGTGAGGAACAATTAAACTCTCAAATTAAAATATTTGAACAAATCTAAAAGAGAAAAATAAGGAGAAGAATGAAAAGCAACACTCCAACCTAATAGTGTACGAAAGAAGAAGGCTTTAACGTCAAGGATAGACCGTTCACATCCCTCAAAACTTCTAGCATTCCGTTCATGCCAAAGACACCGCAAGATGCAATGTGGCACAGCCTTCCAAAAGGTTATATTTCTATGCCTTCCAAAAGAACCCTACCAAGCTGCGAACATATCAATAACCTTCTTTGGCATAATCCATTCAAGTCCAAAGAGACAAAACACCATTGTCCACAGCTTGTAAGCTATTGGACAATGAAGAAGAAGGTGGTCCACAGACTCCCCATCCCTTTTACACATGCAACACCAATCCAAAACTTTAATACCTCTCTTCCGAAGATTGTTAGTGGATAAAATCTTCCCTAGAGCAGCAGTCCAAGAAAAATGGCAACTTGCAACCCTAGGAGGGACCTTCGATCACATCAACATATTCCAAGGCAACGGTGTCCCATTAGGTGAGGATAGGAAGTGATAATAACTTCGAACCTCAAAACGCCTACTCTTGGCTGGTCTCCAACAGGGTCTTATATTTTTTATGCAGTCCAGACCATGATTTTTTTTGTTGGTAAGTAACACAAGCATCCAATGTGTTTTAAACCCATAACATCACCTTCCACCCACACTTTTGAGAGGAGAGAGTGCCATTTGGATGGAGAATTCTCTCGTTTGGTATAGAAGAGAAGGGGAAGGGCAGAAGCCAAGCCCACATTTTTTATTTACCCAACATTGGGAGGAAAACTAGGTGGGGATTGGGGAGATAAATATGATTACTACTACACAGGCCCCAAAAGATAACAAGGAAAGAGAAGGAACGAACATGTAGATCTAAGTTGAGATGTTTTGCCTCACTAAATCAAGAGCAGCCTTACTTAATTCATTTTCGATCAAACCATCAAAAACCAAAAGAAAAAAGGGAAACCATCCAACAATTTTCTTTTATAAATAATTATTTATTAGAACATAACAGCACATATGAAATAGACAAGAAGGAAAACATAGACTAGTTCCTGAAATATAGGAGTTCAGTGAACTACAACAAAACTCAAAAAAAGTGAGAGAATTTTCCAGACAATGATAAAATGCTCTCAACAAACTGAAATTTGAGCTTCACAACAGCTGTTGCACAGCCCTAAAAATCTGAGCATTTCGCTCTCTCCAAAGACACCACATAAAACATCAAGGAACAGCTTTCCAGATTTTTCCACTAAGGTAACCAACTGGCTCATCCAGCAAGCCAAAAATTCGATCACAATTATAGACAGTCAAAAGATCGTACAATTTTATTCTTTGAAAATGAAAGAGCAAGTTTCAGTACTGTAGGAACTCACCAAGGAGTTTACTAAGAAGTTGACTATTATTAGGAAGGTGGTGAACTACATATTTAAGTAGGTTGAGTAGCCAGTAATGTTGTTACTAGATTTTATTTTTAAAACAATATATATGAAAAAGAAAAAGATTGGGAACATCAATACCATGAAGTTGAAGGTTAATCTAAACTGATACATGGAAAATAGGTTACTCGTCACTCTATTAGTGAGGCTTTAAGCTTGAAAGTTGCAACTTCCATTGAAGACTAATATAGACAAAAGACATGATTCCTTGAGGTAACTTTGGGATTTAATTCAGCAAGAACACATAGCAAAGTGTTAATTGAGACTCTAGCACCTAATAGAGTCTCAATTCCAGGAATTTTTTTTCTTCTTATAAGTTATTTCCAGGAGATAAGATAACCAACACTAGGCACCAGTGTCCCCCAAGGCACAGAGAAGCTTTGTCTCTCACGAGAGATAGGGCTCTAAGGCTAAAGGTCACTTTACTAGTGGTTCCTAATACCTACATAAGCAGTCCATACACAACAAAATAAAAAAGACATGAGCTCACTGTCAACAATGAAACAAATTTCCATTTTTCTTCCTGGCCTGAATTGGAAATCCATGTTTGACTGCTAAGGCAACACATGAGCTTCCTTCTTTCACAAACCAAGTAAGACTCTTGCCTTACTGTTTAAATTGACAATTTAGCAATAGTTAAAGCACCCAATCATCCAAATCAATCAAATTCTTTATCATCAAAATTTCTACTTCTTTAAGAGGTACCGCTTAAATTCATAATACCAAACTCTGCTCAAAGAACAAAGTGTTTCTCATTGTTGTCAGTGAAATATGCTGAAAATTCTTTTAATTAATGATGTTCCATAAAATACCAACTTCAATCTCATCCCTTGAGTACAAATACTGTGGGCTAAAATCCAAATTACACCCTATAAGTTTTTGTCAATTGTCATTCTCGTCCCTAAAGTTCATTTTTTGTAATTTCAGTCCTAAATGTTCACATTTGTTGTTAGCAAGGTCCTTCCCATCCAAAACCATTAAAAATCTGCCATTGGCAATAAAAAAAACTTCTTTTATATACAAAAACAAATACTAAAAGTTCATATACATTTTTATATATATATATAAAAAAAAAAGTCTAAAATTTATGTTTAAAAAATCTCTCAAATACCAATTAATAGCACGATTCCAACCCCAATCTAAGCCAGTAACACTTAGCAATAAAATCTAAGATTTTCCCAAAAAATTCAAAAACTCAAACACCAGTGATAAAATCTAAGATTTACCCAATAAATTCAAAAACTTATATACCCAGCAATAAAATATAAGATTTTGAAGAAAAAAAAAAAAAAAAAAATCAAATGTCGTCATGCCAAACCATGCAGCATCACCTTGCCGAAATCTACATGCAGCCAACCCTCAAACACAAATCCAAGCCACGCTGTACAAAACCCCAAAGCAAGCCTCCTGAGGTGATCTTGGAGCCACGAACTTGATGCCACCACCACCTCAAGGAAAAAATAACAATGTTCCCTCATGATTCAGCCCTTCCAAACTCCCAAGAACAAGGTCCATTAACATCTCATCTGTCCATTAGCCCTATAATTTTGAGAATTTCATACTTCTTAAACTATGCAATTGAGAAGCAACGAGAAAAGAGAACAAAAAGAAGAAAATGAAAATGATTGTCTATCATCCTTGTGTTCACACTTTAAAGCAAAAAATGTCTCTCATCATTAAAACAATGTCTCCCTCTCCTATGTTATATTTGATATCAGCAACAATAAAAAAAAATGCTAATTCCCCCCAACTACCAAAAGCACAAAAAAAAAAAAAATGAAAACATTAATTTGAACATAAGTCTTGCTATCACTCATCCACCATCTAAATGATGAATTCCTAGCTCTGTTGTAATAATAATAAATTTTTTTATTGGTAAGTTAGACACGCACCAAAAGGTATTGATCCACAATACATTCAAAAGGAGTTAAAAGAAACAAATAAATATGTATATACTAAATAGTGGTAATGTAGTATTGTGTAAGATGTAATTTTAAAAGACTTGCCTGAGAATGCAGCAACAAGACACTGAACTTCTTGACTCCGATCAAACCCACGAATAGCCTCATGAACACCACCATAATCCCGCGTCCATAGCTTCTGACCAATTTTCCAAATTGCATGCACTTCTAGCTGACTCTCCTTAATTGCAGAAGGTATCGATTTCCAGAGAAACCGAGCACTGTTACTGCAATATACCCAATCCACATGTGAAATAGGTGAATCCCATTAAAATCCAACTCACAGAACAACAACACCACAAACACCAAAAACTATTGTTGTTGCAAAACAGGGCTCACTCAAAACACCCAGTTAGGAAAACAACACAAGTACGATATAAAAAGGTCAAAACTTAGGCACAGTTTCCTAGATGCGGTACATTAGGCTCTTCAATTAAATTCAAACACATGGTTGCATTGACCAACTAAGTATAAATAGTGTCATACATTTTTGAGTGTTAGAGATATATTAGCTTATTAGTATAGGCCCAAGCCTAATTCTACTTTGTGTGCAAGCCAAGTTCCCTACTTATACTAGAAGTCTATTAGTTTAGGGTTTAGTCTACTATATATACACATGTTATGTTCATTGTAACACAGGATTTGTATTACACTCTAATATATTATTGATGTGATTCTTTAGGGTTTCATCTGTGGATGTATGCTATTAGGCTAAACTACGTAATTTTTGTGTGTTATTATGTCCTATCTTTTATGTTTTCGCTTCTGCATCCATACTAGCATACTCAACATGGTATATGAATGCTAATATTTAACATTGAGTTTAATTAATGTAGTAAACCTAAGTAACTGTACCACCTAAGTTTTTACCTGATATTATGAGAAGCCATAATTTAGTGGCAATGACCCAAAAGGCAGAACCAAGAAATGATAAACGCAAAAGCCTCTCTTACAAAAACATGGGAAACATCAACAAGTGTTAGCAACATGAAACATTGTATTGTTAGGTTCCAACAAAAAAAAAAAAAAAAGACATACATATCATCAACGTAAATGTGGGCGAGAAGATGAATAGAGTAGTAGGGCCAATCGTCCTCATAAGCGACGCCCTCTGCCGCAGCCTGTTCAAACAACATTAACACTGTATCAGGTGGCACGCACAACAACAACAACAACAACGACAAAAGAAAAAGAATAATTTTCCTGAAGCAAAAGGTGGTCACAGATATGAGCGATCTTTTCATAAGATTTGGAAGCCAAGGCCTCTGTAACTGTGAGGGGACTAAAATCCATGCCTCACTCTCAGCTTTGCCTTTTTTTTTTTTTTCCTCTGAACTCGAAATAAAAATAAGAGTGTTTATTAAATAAACCCCGAGTCCAAGAATTCTCGTTGGGCTTTCTTTTTCTTCCAAGGGCCGGGTAAGTATGTCACCCGATGGAATTATTATTAATATATTACTTCTTTTTTTTCTTCCTTCTTTTTTATATATTAAAAAGGTTAAAGAAAGGTTTTTTTTTTTTTTGATGTGAAATAAAGCAACTTTATTCAGAACAGGACAAAAACGTTACATCCTGAGCCACCAGGTTTTCAATACAACTTGAATGCAAGGTTAAAGAAAGTTAGTTATTATTATTATTATTTTTTAAATACTTATAATTTAATTAATTTATCCTTATTCCTAAAATATGAAATGAGGTTAAGCAACGTTCATTAAAAAAAAACACACCTTCCCACTTCCAGGTTCCCACTACACCATATTCTTTGGGGAAAAATAAAAATAAAACTGCCCACGGTTCCCAAAAAAAAAAAATCATATTCCCATGTTCTAAAATAAAACTTCCATAAAAAATAAAAATAAAAATTACCACATCACATAAGGAATGGAAAAATGCTTCCCGGACTATCTTATTCCCACCTTCTTTAAAAAAAAAAAAAAAAAAAAAAAAAAAACCTACCAACATCACATAAGAAATGGTAAAAAACTTCTCTTTTTATTTGTTCCTCTCTTCTCATTTTCAATGTTGTGGAATGCATAAGGAAAAATTCTAATAACATTACATCCCATAAACTCCAAACTCATAATATTTCTTCAGTTACTTCTTCATTCTCTCATCTTATTTCTAACTGACACTATCTTCTTCCACACTCACTGTTTCATATACTAAATTCTTCTCAATCATCAGGTGTTTTCCTGTCAAAATTGGTAAGCCTTTGAGCAAAATTTATATACTACTTTCTTAATTGAATTGTATATTGTGTATCGTACTTTCTTAACTACATATATTGTGCATTAGTAACTTTTTGACCTTCTATGATGCGTGAACTATATGAAATGTGTTATAGAAAATTTGGTTATGAATGAAAAATTATGACACTAAACTCAAATGTATAATATTAAATGTGTGTACCTAAAAATTGTGATGAATAAAAAATTATGATACTAAACCAAAAAAAAGCCCCATGGTACGTGCGAAGTGCGTGCACGCAATTTTAAGAGGATGATAGAGAAACTTAGCTATCACATTTACGCAATTTTAAAATTACCCCTATTATAAAACAGGTTCCACAAATTTGGAGTAAGTAGTTCCCAAAGGCTAAAAAAAGGGTTCCGTAAAGTTGGTAGCTAGTAACTCATGACCTGTAAACCACAAGTTGATGTAATAATAACAATAACAATAACAATAACATTTTAAAATAAAAATAACATTAAAACCAAACCTTCACCTACCAATGTCTTGATGTACATAGTATAACTCTTATAACATATCCAACAATATTTTTAAACATAAGCATAAAGTTTAAACAATATCTTAAGTTTGTTTGGAAATGTTTATGAAAACCATCATTGCACTTCTTGGCTCTCTCTTCGGGGTAACATCCTTCAACTTTTTCAACACCAATCAAATTGCGTCTTTTAGGAATATCTTGGACAATGAGTCCAAGACCTCTCATATTTTGTTGATCATTATTAACCAATAAGGTGTCTTCACTATCATGCACATTAACATGCATTGTTGCACAACAATGACCCTTATTACAACTTGAACTACTTACGTATTTTCTTTCCAAACCCCACAATGTCTATCTAAAAGGATCATGCCTTACAAATTTTGTCCTAAGCAACCAACTTTGTTCTAGTTAAATACTCGAAATCATTTGTATTTGAGCAGCAAGTTGTTTTAAAGTTTTTGATCTACAATCTTCATTATATTTGCAAAATGTTTGTAATTAGTGAATGGACTAGCTTATTTGCTAAAAATTAGGACAATCCCATTGCTTGTGAATGTTCTTTTTTTTTTTTTTGAGAAACAACTTGTGAATGTTATATGATGATTCGCTAGGACAGTTACATGGCTAGCTTTATATAACACAAATTTGCAGCAACATAATTTATCCAGCTGGCCCATTCCTAACGAAGCATCATACAACATTCCCAAGCCATAAGATTGTCCTTATTCTCAACAAAGAAGTCAGTCCATACACTTATTCAGCGTGACATTTATAGTTGTGAGATAAAGCTACAAATGGTTCTTCCTAAAATTTGTGGATTTTCATTATTGGGTTTTTAAAACCTATACTCAACCACTTGAAGAAATTGAGGTTAAACTGAAACTTAAAGTATGACTTTTTTTACTTTTTCTCTTAAAAAAAAAAAAAAGTAACAACAAAAACTAATCAGTATGCAAAAGAAAATGAAAGACAGTGAATTCACCATTACCATACCAATGATGGCATGGGTTAAGAGTTTTGAAAGCATGTTCAACAATGAAGTCAATTAATGAATTACAAAATTGTATGATGACAAATATTTCAAACTTTTTGGTCTCAAGCAATGCTGATTTCCATAATTATTTACATTTAAACTTAAGACGACGTCGCCAAAACTCTATATACTTATGTCTAAAAATTCATTGGATATGTTATATGTGTTGTACTATGCACAATACATCAACATATTTTTAGGTGTAGTTTTGTTTTAATGTCAACATAAAAACAACTGTTCTTGTTCTTGTTCTTGTTATTATTATTATTATTATTATTACATCAATTTGTGATTTACAGGTTATGAGTTTTGATGATGCTGAAAAAATCAACAGTGAGCTACACGGCCCTCACATGCTCGAAACAACGCCTGCACAATACAAAAAGAGAAGACTTCGTAGAGAGCACCGGTGTGGTGCCGGCCAAATACCCTCTGAAGGTCAAGTTAGAATTACTCACAACTTTAGAGTGCCAGAGTGGGTAAATTATGCGTACCTTGATTTGTGAGGGTATTGGGGCTTTTTATAGTAGTAAAGGGTTGACCTCTCTTCCTTGGTGTAGAGTTCTTTTCCTTATAGGAATCCTCATGAGCGTATTTTTCGGAATTCTTTCCTTGTAGGAGTCTTTTTGATTAACACCAAGCATAGGGCGCAAGATATTTCTTTATATATGCAAACGTGGAGACCAAGCAAGGCCATGTCAGGGTTGTCAGCTTCGCCTACTCCCTTCAACTTAGTAGTGTCAACTTTCCATTTATGACAAGTTAACCCCATCTTCCTAAAGCTGTAGACATCCTAAAGCTGTTTGACTGCCATTTATGACAAGTGAGGCCGACGGGTCTATTTTGAATGTCGCTTCATGATACTATATTCATGAGTATTCACATTCATAATTTTACCCTTATCAGTTGCCCCCCACTCCATGATATCGTCAGCTTAAACTGACAGGTTTATGGAGTTTAAGTCCTTTTTCATTTGGACAATTCCAACTTGTCTCTTCAGTAGACTTGTTTATCTCGTTATATTTTATGTTAAAACTGTCGTCTTGTAATATTAGTCATATCCTCTGGTGGACGAACTCATCAGCTTTATGGGCTCGTCCGCTTTGGGGACTTGGCACAATCGTCCATTTCGTAGGTATTACTAACTGACTTGTCCAATCTGTAGACTTAATGATAAACTCGTCAACTTTGTGGACTTAATAATTTTTCATTCTCTTAGGATGAGGTCGTCCACTTTGGACTTATCAATGTCGTCCACTTTGTGGATTTAATAGGGTCGTCCACCTTGTGGACTTAATAAGGCCGTCCAGCTTGTGGACTTAATAACACATGGTTGTCCACTTTGTGTCAATTTTATGGATTTCATAATTTTTTTCATCCTCATGGGATGAAGTCGTCCATCTTGTGGACTTAATAAGTTTGTCCATTTTATGGACTTGATAACATTTCATCCTCTTGAGATGAGGTCGTCCACTTGATGGACTGCATATTAGGGTCGTCTACTTTGTAGACCTGAATTCCTCCACTTTGTGGACTTGTTGAGGTGACTAAGTGTTGGTACCTCGTCACCTTGTGAGTCGTCCACTTGGGGTCGTGGACTAATTGAGGTGACTAAATTTTGGTGCCTCGTCACCTTTTTGGTCGTCTACTTGTAGGCAACTTAGTATGGTGATCATCCACCCATAGTCGACTTCGGTCATGCATCTACCCGTAGGTGACTTAACGTAGTGACCGTTCACCCGTAAGTGACTTAACGTAGTGACCGTTCACCTGTAAGTGACTTAACGTAGTGACCGTCCACCCGTAGGCGACTTTGGCCATGCGTCCACCCGTAGGCGACTTTGGCCATGCGTCTACCCGTAGGTGACTTAGCGTAGTGACCGTCCACCCATAGGCGACTTTGGCTTCGTCCACCCATAGGTGACTTTGGCCATGCGTCTACCCGTAGGCAACTTTGGCCATGCGTCTACCCGTAGGTAACTTAGCGTAGTGGTCGTCCACTCGTAGGTGACTTTGGCCATGTCTGAATAAACTCCTTTTATTATATTAAATCATGCATTCGTAGAAAAAGTAGTTCTTAAAAAGAAAACGAAGACCTGCCCTTTGGGCTTTAAAAGAGTTATGGTAGAAAAAACTAAAGTAAATAGAAAAACTGAGGAGTATAGCTAAAATTCACTAAGGTAAACTAGAAATAAAGGGGTGCTGCTCTTTATGACATCTTTTTTACTGGTAGTACTTCCATAGGTGCTTGGTGGTCCACAGGTGGTGTAGCTTCTGTCCGTCCAGCGTCTCCAGTTCTTGCCATCTTCCGCCCTCTGTCCTGTCACGTATCCTCCTACCTTTCTCTCTTCTCTCAAGTCAGAAGCGCGTCTTCAGCATTCATGTACTTGGTTGCCCTGTAAAACACGTCCGACGTAGTCTTCGGGTCATTCTTGTATAGTGAAAATAGGAACTTACCCTTCCGCAGCCCATTTGTGAAAGCGGCTACAAGTATCTTGTCGTCAACTTCATCGATTGAAAGCGCCTCTTTGTTAAAGTGTGCTATGTAAGACCTTAGCGTCTTATCTTCTTGTTGCTTGATGCTTATCAAGCATGCTGTAGACTTCTTATACCTATATCCCCCGATGAAGTGCGAAGCAAACTAGGCGCTTAGCTCCTTGAAAGTACTGATAGAGTTAGGCATCAGCCTGCTAAACCATATCCTTGCAGGACCCTTCAGCGTGGTGGGGAAAGCTCTGCATATGATCTCGTCGAGTACCCCCTGAAGGTGCATCAGGGTCTTGAAGGACTCCAAATGATTTAGAGGGTCTTTGTTTCCGTCGTAGTTTTCCATCTGCGGCATACAGAACTTTGGTGGAAGGGGGAAGGAGTTGACGGACGCGGTGAACGACGAGTCAGTTCGGTGGACCAAATCATTAAGGTCGTTGGACACCCGTCCTTTGAGGGCGTTCATCATGACGTCCATCTGTTCCTTCATCGCCTACATCTCCATGACAATGTGGGGTGGAGCCATATCAGTGACGAATGGACGGCTCATATCTTGTCGCTCTGGTCTGCTTGGGGCATTACTACCTTCCGGCCCTTCTTGGTCTCTTTGCTCGGCACTGGTACCTTCTTGGTCCTCTTGCTGAGTTCCGTAACCCGTGTTCTTCTGGTGTAACTACTCTTCCAAATCGTGGTTTTGCTGAGTGAGGCGCTCCACAGCCGCGGTGAGAGTCTGAATTTGTCTCTCGAGGGCAGTTGGGTGTGGTTCGTCTCCCTAAACGTTATTGGTGGTCGTCATCGAGCGAGTAAGTACAATGCAACTCTTGGTCTGGGAAGCGTTTGTATGGCTTTCAGATTGCTAAGAATAGCACAAAACGAGTTTCCCCACAGACGGCGCCAACTAATGATGTCGAAAAAATCAACAGTGAGCTACACGGCCCTCACATGCTCGAAACAACGCCTGTACAACACAAAAAGAGATGACCTCGCAGAGAGCACCGGTGTGGTGCCGGCCAAATACCCTCCGAAAGTCAAGTTAGAATTTCTCACAACTCTAGAGTGCCAGAGCGGGTAAATTATGCGTACCTTGGTTTGTGAGGGTATTGGAGCTTTTTATAGTAGTAAAGGGTTGACCTCTCTTTCTTGGTGTAAAGTTTTTTTCCTTATAGGAATCCTCATGAGCATATTTTTCAGAATCCTTTCCTTGTAGGAGTTTTTTTTATTAACACCAAGTGTGGGGTAAATTATGCGTACCTTGATTTGTGAGGGTATTGGAGTTTTTTATAGTAGTAAAGGATTGACCTCTCTTCCTTGGTGTAGAGTTCTTTTCCTTATAGGAATCCTCATGAGCGTATTTTTCGAAATCATTTCCTTGTAGGAGTCTTTTTGATTAACACCAAATGTGGGGTGCAAGATATTTCTTTATATATGCAAACGTGGAGACCAAGCAAGGCCACGTCAGGATCGTCAGCTTCACCTACTACCTCGTCGGGGTCGTCAGCTTCGCCTACTCCCTTCAACTTAGTAGTGTCAGCTTTCCATTTATGACAAGTTAACCCTGTCTTCCTAAAGCTGTAGACGTCCTAAAGCTGTTTGACTGCCATTTATGACAAGTGAGGCCGACGGGTCTATTTTGAACGTCGCTTCATGATACTATATTCATGAGTATTCACATTCACAATTTTACCCTTATCAAGTTTCTACGAACTTTGTAGAACCAGTTTTTTGGTATTCTTGTCCTACTTACTCGAACTGTTGGAGTTGTCTTGTGAAATGTGTAATATGTGTGTTTGCAATGTGTGACATTGAGGTGAGTGTGTGAGTGAGTCTTTTTAATTAATTGTTCATTTTTTTGATAAACCCATAAATCATAGGTTTTTAAGATGTGATTGGTTACCTATTAACTAATTAATTTTAATTTCCTAACTAACTAAGAGCTTTCCTAGGAGCTCCTAAGCTAGAAGAAAAGGAAAGTCTCAAACCATCACCTATTGATTCAATACATATAAACCAATTATTCTTTACTATTAATGCTATTAATTCTCTATTTGTTGTTTAAATTAAATTATACTCTCTTTAAAACAAAAACATTTAAAATCAAGAAGTTAGAATTGATCAAAAGTAAATACTTACTTTTTTGAAGCTTCAAAAAATGAAAATTTAAATTACTATTATTTATTACAATTTATGTATTACAATGTTTTAATCTTTAGAACAAGTAAGGACAAATATTTACACCAAAAAGAGTAGTTTTATTTTAATATGATTCAAAAAAGACAAACACAACCCATAACTTAACCCAATAAAGTAAGAGTTATGTATTTTAATTCGTTTATTCAGAATAATTAAGCAATGCATTTTTGAATTGATTGAAGGAATTATTAAAATATAAAATGACTTTCCTTCTTTTCTCTAAAATAAAATGATATTTTTTTAATAGATTAACTACGAGTCTCATTTCAATTTGAAGATTTTACATACAAACATTGCACATGTTCAACATATCATTCACACAAAAACCATTACATATATACAAAATCCATACAAAACCCAAACACATATTCAATATATCATTTATACGAAGCCCACCACATATACATAAACAAATACAAACATAAAAAAACCACACAATACCTATTAAATGTATACAAAACTCATGCGCTCTCATTTCATTTTTGCAAAACCCATTAGATATATACAAAACCATTTGAAAACTCATACACATATTCAACACTTCAACCTAATACAATTATTAAATTAAATATCATCTATACTCTAAAATTGAACAACTAAGAAAAGAAAATGTATATCATTTAAATCTAAGAACAGAAAATGTATAAACTAGATCTAAGGAAATTTATAGTCTAGAAATCAAGTTTTTTTTTTTTTTTTTGGTTTTACTTGTATATTGATATATCATAAATCCTAAGAGTAGTAGAGATCTTAAGAGCATATTGATATATCATAAACCATTTGAAAACTCATGCACATATTCAATACTTCAATCTAATACAATTATTAAATTAAATATCATCTATACTCCAAAAATTGAACAACAACTAAGAAAAGAAAATGTATATCATTTAAATCTAAGAAAAGAAAATGTATATAAACTATATCTAAGAAAATTTATAGACTAAAAATCAAGTTTTTTTTTTTTTACTTGTATATTGATATATCATAAATCCTAAGAGTAGTAGAAAATTGAAAATGGAGGTATAGGGGTTTAGATGAGCTATACCAATTCTAGGAATGAAACCCAAAATTTTAAATGCAACTCAAGCTCTGTATTCTAAAGTTATTTTTACTATAAATTTTATATGGAATGAGTTCACTCCAAAATAATGCAACTCGATTTCTTGATTATCTAGTTTGCTTTATTGTACATAACTCCAGTTCACTTCAAAATTTTGCTCTTACTCTTTAAAATTTGATTTCCCGAAAGTCAAGTCTTTTTTTTTTTTTTTTTTTTTTTCAAGTCAAGATTTATATTGAATTTTTTTCGTTAACTCAAGTTCCATATGGGCACTTTTTTTTTTTTTTTTTTTTTTTTATATTATTAAATAAAGACATCAATCACTACCACCTCAACCAATATGACTTATAACTTGATTTTTGAGGAGTCAAAGATGTAGTAGGAACTCAAATTTTCAAAACTTGAGTTGTAACAACAAACTTAACATCGGGGTGAAAGTGTAATAAGGGTCATAATTTAGAGTGCAAAACGTGCATTCGTAAAGTTTGGGGTGCAAAGTATAATATGAGGTTTAATTTAGGATGGTAAAGTGTAATTTACCCTTGTTTTATTTATGGCATAGTGTTAACTTATTAGTTGATTGCTTAACTATGATCTTTGTTCCTTTAATTATTAGTTGATTTCTTAATTATGATCTCCATTCCTTTTGCATTTTTGATGGATATGTATGTATATGGAATCGAAATACCACCAAATAAATTGTGGGCTTTGTATGGTAGGTGTGCAGAGACATTATACCAACAAAGTCAAATTTGAGTGGAAGGAAAGTAATTGATGAAAAAACATGTCAATAACCTTTTAGTCAAATAATATATCATAATGTGAGTTTCAATTATTTCAACTTATTAAGTTCATTATTGTTGAATATAAGATTTGATGTTCAAACCCCACCTACACCAAAAACCAATTAATATTTTAAACTTAATGATAAAGAGCAATCATTATAAAGTGGATGCCATAAGTTTTAAATCTTCCTTTCCACTTATAAATACAAAAAAGAAAATGACGTAAATAATGTAGTAATAAAAAGAAAACTACTTGTCAAGCCACAAGCGCTGTGGTAATGCTCTTTTGCAAAGGATATGGAAAAAAAAAGTTGGTTTGTATTGAGCTTGTTTACCAACTCTATTAAGTTGGTCTCAAAAAAAAAAAAAAAAAACCAAACAAACAAATAAACTCTGTTAAGTTGGTCACATTTTGAAACCATTGAGATTGAGCACAAGTTATTCCTAGGGTTGTGCAAAAAACACTACCTAACCCGCCAACTTGCTCCATTCGGACCCTTAAGTAAGGTAGGTTGGGTTAGGCGGGTTATACAGCTAAATTAGCAGGTTGAGATATTTCTAACCCGCTCGCCTATATTTTATGTAAAATAAATATATAAATTATATTTATATAGTTTGTCATGTTGCAAAACTTTACCTCACTTACCCACTCACTTGATTTCTTTCATCTCTTTCTATTCCCTTTTATCTCACTAACAATCTCTAGCCACACTCTTTTAAGATTTTGTTATTGTTCTAACAATATGTACAAGTCTAATTTCATATTCTAAGATGTTTTTCTTTTCAATGCAATAAATTTTAGTTATTCTAATAAAAAATGATGTAGCATGTTGTAATTATTTTCTAACAAAAGTTGTTATTTTTTCTTTCCTTTTTAATAAACAACCATTCAATTTAGGGGTGTCCACGAGTCGGGTTGATTCGGGTTTGGGCTTAACCTGGAACCCACCCAATCTTGTCAGGTGGTTGGACGGTGGACCCGCCGCCAATTGTGAAAAATCATAGGTCGAGTAGGATCTGGCTCGGGCAGACAGCAGTTAAATTTGACTCCGATCGAAATACAAAAATCAAAGACCAAACTTGCAACAAATTCCATAATTCTGAAAGAACAAATCTACACTGAAGAACAAATCTACAAACACAAATACCAGTAGCCCACAAATCCGAAGAACACAAATAGAGATAAGAGAACTGATAGCAGATTTGAACATGCAAGAGACTGAAACAAAGAAATAAAGAGACAAAATGACTGAAAATCAAACCTGAGAGAGATAATTTTAGATCAGTGATGGTGTGATGGAGGAGAATCACAGATCGGTGGAGGTTCGCAGATCTAAAGTTCTAATCTAAAGTTCAATGGCTTGAAGATCTAAAGATCTAAAGTTCTAAAGATCGGTGGAGCTTGTTGGTTGTTGAGAGATTGAGAGAGTGAAAGAGTGAGAGAGACCGAGTGAACTCAGAGAACTGAATGGATGAACTAAGATTTATTAAGTGCTGGATTATATATCACGATCGGGTCAGGTCGGGTGGATTAGGTTTTGGAAGGGAAGACCCGCCAGAATCGATTTGAGATGGTAGGGACCTGTCGCCGACCGCCAAGTCGTCGGGTTGGACAGCAGTCAGTTCAGATTCGGTCGATTTAATTGGGTGGGCCAGGTCTGCGATTTTGTTGAACACCCTTAATTCAATTACTGGATGGTCACTCATGATTCATGAAGCATCTAGTGATCTCAATGCACCGTACATTTTGATGTATGTAATAAATTTATTCACGCAGAAATTTATATACGATTCTTGCCCGTGTATCATTCTTGGATTCCGTTTGTGTTTTTAGCCAAATTTAAAAGTGGAATTCTAGGATTCCCTTTTAGTGGAGCAGCACCAATGCAAACCAGATTACACCACTTGAAACTTGAACAAAAGAGAGAGAGAGAGAGAGAGTACAAGGCAATGAGACGTGGAATATCTCAATTCCACACTTTTTTAGATTTCACTTTACACGAAGTTAGAAAATTCTCCATCCAAGTGAACCAACCAATTATACAAATTTTTTGCAAAATCTATGGGAATTTTTTTTTTTTTTTCCCTCAAGTTTAGAATCTGCTCACTTCTCTAAGCTAGCTTTGCTTTTTCAACTACCACAACGTGAGAGGATTTTTTAGGCCCTTCATACTTACTTTCCAGCCTTCTTTTATGTGGCTTTCTCATTTTTGCTCTCTAATTGTAGAGAGGGAAGACAAAACAAAAAATAAAAATAATAATAATAACAGAGGGTGTGGAATCTGTTACTGTTAATAAGTGTTCAGAGTTCACACACTCAATCCATCAAAACCGCACTGCTTGTAGGTAAGAGATTGCTTCCTCGGACTTATTACTATTGCACAGTCAACTGATACCTGCTCACCATAAATAAATATTTACAAATTAAAGTGTGAAACTCACATCAAGATAGGGGAAAACTAAAAAATGATGCATAAGTAAGCATTTGCATCCGTTCGTACAAAAATTTCAGTATTTTAGTCTTCTATTTTACATACTTACTCTTTAAAACACCTCACATTAGATTATCTATTTTACGTTATATTTCATTAAAATATCATTTTTTTAAAAATTGTTTATCTTTCTTCACACACAACAATTACCATTCACTCTCTTCCTTTATCCTTGAAATATGTAAAGAAATAACAAACAACAAAATGCAAAATGAATAATGATAGTATAAATTTACACGGTTATTGTAGCAAACTTGTAAATCTACACAATTATATATGGACTAACGTGGACCATTTTTAGGCAAAACTGTGTAAATTCTACTCATTTTTTCTATTATACATGGACTAATGTGAATGATCTAATATCCACAGGAAATGCATTTTAGCTCTAATTCTAATCCGCCAATTAGGGGTGTTCACCAAACCGCATAAACCGCACAAACCGCAAAAACCGCACCAAAACCGCCCGCAAAAAAGCATAACCGCACCGCACCGCAAATAATAATGCACCGCACCGCACCACACCGCATGGTGCAATGCGGTTTGCGGTTTTATAATAAGAAAACCGCACAAACCGCACCGCACCGCACCCTTTCTATATATTAATATATTTAATTATTTTTAATATTAAATATATTATTAATAGTTTAATAACCCTAGTTTTCCAAAAAAAAAAAAAAAGTTAAATAACCCTAGCAAGTGTTGATTAAGAAAGTCAGCCCAAAATAAAGAAAAACTAGCTCAATAGTTTAAAATTTGGACCAAAATAAAGGGAAAAATTAGTTTTGGGTTGGGTAGAAAAAGCCAAAAATTTGAAATATATACAAATTTCAAATCATTCAAACCGCATCTTATACACCGCACCGCATATGTGACCGCAAAAATGAGGTGCGGTGCGGTTATGGTTTTGGCTAAACTTTAAACCGCACCGCACCACACCGCACCGCACATGTGACCGCAAAAATAAGGTGCGGTGCAGTTATGGTTTTAACTAAACCGCACCGCAAAGTGCGGTGCTAAAAATGACCCAAAACCGCACCGCACCGCACCGCGAACATCCCTACTGCCAATCGATAGAATAAGACCTTTCTATCTAGAAAAAATTAGACCGGACCGTCAGTTATTTTAACTTAAATCATATTAAACAATATATTATAATGGCTTTTGTTAATGCACCCAATAAGGAGGAATTTAATGGATCCCAATATTGTAAAGTAACAAAAGCAAATACCTCCTATCAAAAACTCAAAAAAAAAAAAAAACCTTTTTTAACTTAATGTTGTGCCACTCACCAAGAAAAACTTATAGATTATAATAAATAAAAAACTAAACTTTAACCAATGTACTAAGACACTCATTTAATTCTACAAGATCTTTGATTTAAAGTCGAACGGCAACTTTAACTAGAAAAGTATCATTGAGTGTGTGAAGTGGACAGTAATGGAATCTTCCTTTTTTTTTTAAAATACAAAAAGTAACGGAATCCTCACTAGCAAACAGAAACTATGGGCTAATTATGGACTGAGAACGTGTACAAAACAGCCCAACAAAAACATACAGTGCTTTGAAGAAGAAAGAAAATTTATAAGGCATCTCTACCTACTACTGTATGCTGAAACTGATTAGAACCACATAATACGGGCCCGCATGGGGTCCAAAACGCAAAATTCACATGGTTACTTATAATGGAGACTGTAGAGTGAGTGTACAAATAACAGAGACCTCGTCTCCCCTATGAGACTATGACAATGAAAGCAGTTTCTAAATTTTCCTTTTAAAATTTTTTTTTTAATTTTTTATAATTTAGGATAAAATACGAATTTAAGCAAATGCCAACCAGGTCTAAAAACTTTTTAAAATTGATCAACTTAATTCTAAACATTCTAAACGGTTATTCATTTTCTCCTATTTCTCACAATAATTATAAATTAAATTGATCAATTTTTTTTTGACGTCAAAGATAGACAATTGATCAATTTTGAAAAGGTTGGAAACTGCTCATTTATCTATACTATTATTTAAGGGACTTCTCCTGTTTGGGATCCTCATTTTTTTGGTTCAAAAACACCCCTACACTCCTATGTTTATGTAGAGATAAAACTAAAAGACAATTCAGTAAAAATGCAACTCTAACTCCTACTAAAACGTTGCCTAAAAAGTAAGGTACTTCTCCTATTGATTTTCATACTTTATCTATTTATAAATTAGATTCTCAAAATAAAAAATATATATAAAAAATAAAGACAATTTTTTTTTTTTTTGCTATAAAATAGAACCACTAAACCCAACATTTTCACTAAACCAAAAAAAAAAACCTCATTACACGTGCGAAGCGCATGTGATGAGGCTAGTTATTCTTACAGTTTTCTACTTTATTTCTATCATATATTTACTTTGTCAAACCGGAGACCCATGTTAAAGTGATCCGTTACGGTCTCGAATCCGAATCTAGAAAACTCCATTACTTTAATAAGGATTAAAAAATTGAACAGTGAGACCGCAGCAGGGTTCCATGGTGTAGTGGTTAGCACTCTGGACTTTGAATCCAGCGACCTGGGTTCGACTCCCGGTGGGACCTCTTTCGCTTTCCACAATTTTTTTACTTCAAATTAAAATTTTTTTTTTACTTCAAATTAAAAAAAGAACAATAATGACAGACAACGAAATATCATAATCGGCAAAGAAAACGAGGAAAAGACAAAAACAGATAGGAACATTAATGACAAACGAAGAAACATTAGAATGAAAAACAACAACTTGGACCCAATATCTAGGACCAGGAACACTTTCAAGATCCGAGAAACTAAGGCTCATTTGGTTCGCCACTCAAACATATGTTTTCAGTTTTTAAACAATATTACACACTTTTTTATATATTTTTTCACCCACATATATTTTCACATATATTTTTAAACACATATTTTCAATTTTTAAGTACATATACCAAACTTCTTCTAAATGATTTGATTAATGAAATTGAATGCTTTTTATTTTTTTATTTTTTTTTATTTTTTAAGAATACTCAGTATTTTAACAGGAGAGATGAGAAAATTTTAAAAAAACTAACGGTGTGTATATCCAAAATGATCTAACTCTTAAATTTAAGTAAGAGACGGTAGATCCTAAGTTCTAGCCACCTTGATTCATAGAATTAAAAAAAAAAAAGTGATCTCTCCTAAAAATTTACAACTAATAAGTTTTTTACTCTTAAACGATCAACGATACCAACCATATCAATGATTGAATTGAATTAAAGAACTTAAAAAATCAGAACCTAAAAAACAGTAAAAAAAATTTACAATAGTAAAAAAGAAAAGGTGAGAAAAAGATCAAGGGCCCTGAGGAGGCAATTGGAGCGGGTTTTCAAAAAGCAGCGTAAAAAGAAAGCAAAATTTGCAGCACCGTTGAAGTAAACACTGAACACAGACTTTAGTGACTTTTCCGCAAGCTTTTTTATTATATCCAAAGACTAGGATTAACTAACAAGAAAAAAAAAAAATAATAATAATAAAAATAAAAGTTAGCATAATGCCAGATCAAGGGGACAGGCTTTCGCTACTTCCACAAGTTCAGAACAAATTTAGGATGACTCAGAAAAAACAAAACCCACCACTGTTAATAAAAAGAAAACGTAAAAAAAAAAAAAAGCTGCACCAAACCGAAAGGCCAATCACCACTTCAATCACTCAAAAAGCAAACAAAAATAAAAGGTGCACAGCAGAGAACAGAATGCAGAATGCAGAAAAAAGAAATACACCGAACTTCAAGGGCATAAATGCAAATACACAACAATGATAAACTTTATTTATTTATTTTTGAGTTGCTAAATTCTGGGAGATACCAGTCTCAGTTCAGAGTTTCAGATAAACTACTCACTACTTACTGCTCAGTGCTCACTACTCGTAATTCATTACTATTATTATGATATAATTAAGTGGGAGATAGACCCATAATTTTATTGGGACCAAGATTTCAGCGCTCTCTTCCTAGAAACACCGAGAATTTATTAGAGACAGAACCAAAAAATAAAATAAAATAAAAGAAGACCCTAAAAAGCAATTAATTAATAATGCAGCAAATTGAGAACCCCAAAAAAAAAAAGAGCTAAATATAGAAATGACCTGAACGCCAGGAGAGTCGAAGTTCAAGACACGGATCTTAGCACCGACATCACCGAGGACCCTGAGCTCAACGCGGTCGTTTAAGGAAGCGTCGCGAACCAAATCGGCAGCGTCAGCTTGCTGCAAGTTGATTCGATCAACGGCGATGGTGGCCGCCACCTGTCTAACGCTGTGGGCCTCCTGGTAAAACCCAGGAACCGAGGCTTTACCCAATGGGATTCCGCGGTACATGACAGTGAACTTGGACTCGCCGTACTTGATCCCGACCTTGTTGGGGTTCACCGCGGTGAACAGCATCCTTATGCTTAAGGACAAGGAGGCCGAGGTTGTCGGGTTGTTGGGATCGGTGGCAGTGGCGGAGTTGGAAGTGGGTGTGGTTATGCCCATGTACTGGACACCGACTTGTTGGAGATCGAAAGAGGGTTTCTTGGGTTTGACGGCTAGGATGATGACTAGAACGACGGCTAGGATTAGGAGAGCTAGGAAAGAGAATAGGAGGAAGAGGCAACAGCAACAGCCTTTGAAGGAAGCTGAGGAGGAAGGGGAAGATGAAGAAGACGACGTCGTTGGGTAGTAGTGGGAGTGGTGAGAGTTAGACCGCGATGATGGCGGTTGTTGCTGTGGATGTGGCTGTGGCTGTGGCTGTGGATGTGGGCGTGGACGTGGTGGTGGTGGTCTGTGCTCGCCGTTCACATTAGCCCTTGTTGTCATCTTTGCGCTATTGTGCGCCTCCTCCCCTTCTTCTACCTCTTCCTCTTCTTCTACTGTGGTCTTCCTTGGTTTTGAAGGAAGAGAGTGTGAGAGAGAGAGAGAGAGAGAGAAAAAGTGAGAGAGTGAGAGTATGGCTTTTTGGTTGAGAGATAAAAATGAAAGAGAATAATAAAAAGGGACAACAAGAGAGACAGCGATACAAAGAAAAAATTATTTGGAGAAAATACGGTGTATTGGTAAAGGGATAATGCTAGGATCATAACATAATTTGTGCTATAATTCGTTTATCACATGATTAATTGTGACGAATAAAAATGTGTCCTAGATTCATTATTGCACTTCTACTGTTTATAACTTGTCAGTTAAGTATATTGCCGTAGAAATTGTACCATTTTACGCGTTACTAGCATATTGCAGACAGTTTTTTTTTTTTTTTTTTTTAAAGAATGTACTGCAGACAGAGTTGAAGTTGGACTGTTGGAGTGCAGCTTGGTATGATTGGCAAAGTAAGATATTAGTAATATAAATTACTATATAATATAATTAATTAAATAATAAGAAAAAAAGAAAAAGTGGACTTTATGAGAAATTCGGCGAAAGAGTCCTGCTCTCTCCCACTCACATGATTGATGGTGGACTCCACCAAGACTTGAGGACCCACACACGGCACATGCCTCCATAGGAGACAGTCACACACTTCACACTACACACTCTTTCCACTCTTTGAAAACTTGTTATTTGCTAATATTATTTATAAATATGTAACCTTATCTCTTAATTTTTATAAATGGATAATTATTCCACCGTTTCTTAAAAGTTAAGGGATTTTTTTAGTGAAATATGTGACGTGTTTTTATATTAGAAATTTTATTTTCTCTCTCAAATAATGAAGGTGGACAAAATTTTACTCTAAAATGTACAAAGACGTCGACAGGTGATAATTAGTTGAGTTATGTAAAAACTTATACAAAGATTGGTATCTTCAAATTATTGCTCACTATAGCTTAATAGCATGTATGTTCTGAAGAAATTACAAAAGATGGGAAAGTGGGAGTGAAAAATAAGAATGTTGTGTATCTGAACATTTTTGTTATCCAAGTATTTTATTATAACGATTGAAAGGTGGATTTTTTTTAGCAATTATAAATTTCGCACAAAAAACTCTAAGAAATAAGATAAATTTTAGTAAGTACATGTTTATGTTTATTGAGGCATTTCAAGCGTGTAAAAGTTTTCTAGAATCTTAATATTTTTCTAAATAAACTCGTTCCCATTTCCAAGTTAGCAAGTACAACTTACTAAGGTGTCTCACCTTATTTATCTCCTCCTTTTCAGATTCTTGAGGCAGCCTTGGATTAAAGACTTACTGGGTAAAGGCGGTTACAGTTTAGTTGAAGTTAAAAACTACATTATTGATATTTTGGGTCATGTGTTTAAAGATATTAGATTTTGTCTTAGTAAGGATGTCCTATTTGGGAAAAATAATGATTAATAAAAATCCATTAGAAACATAGGCTCTATGTCTATGATAATAGAATATGTTTTATGTTGGGAGAATTTTGGATCACTAGCATTCTTTTTTTAGGAAATGGATCACTAGCATTCTAATAAAGCTATTTGGATGTTTTTATTAAAGTTCTAACAACTTTAAAACTCATCATATGAATGTCAATTTGATTTGATTTTTTTTAAAAAGGGTTAGATACATATTGAACAAAGAGATATATAGGTTAATGCCTAACGCACTCTGACTCTTTGAGCCTTGATCAAGTTTGGGGTGTAAAGAGTGAGAAGCATTGAAGTAAATTTCGTTATCAAAGGTATTTTTTGTCATTTACACAGTTAATGATCACATACTTTGCACATGTCTGTTAAAGTTAACCTCCAAATGAAGGATGGTGTTGTTACTTCTAATTTGTGATCTTTGCCAAAATTGGGGGAATATTAAGTTGCATAATTTGATGTGCAAAGTGCAATTAGTGCCAAATGTTATAGTTGATTTATGCAAGTAGCCCCATGGTTTTTATACCACTATAATTAAGGAATACAAATCTTCTGTTCTCTTTTTATATTTTACTTTATCTTTTATCGATTATGGTATGATGTGTTTTATTTGATTTTATTTTTTATTCCATTTAAACTTTGGTTATTTTATAAGAAAAATCAAATAAATATATGGTAAATTGTGATTGATAGAACATAAAATAAAACATAAAAAATAGATCAGATGATCTCCAAATATCATTAACAGCTAGTTTAGATGGAGGGGGAGTAGATTGAGCCAAATAATAAAAAAGTGATATTACATTATTAAATGAAATTGATAAATATAAAAGGGCATTACGGGTATCAAAATTTTATCAAATTCTATTTTATTTGATTCCAGAGAAAAAAGAAAAAAAAAGAGGAAAATGTTTTTCTCTCAACCATTTCATTCACCCTATTTAAACTTTTAAATAAAAGATCAGTCTTTTCCATTTCTCTTGAATTCTCAAAGGAAAAGGTTTTTTATATTAGAATTTATAAAAATATTCAATCTTTCACATTGTACTCTAATTCAGTAGCTTTAAGAGAGAGAGAGAGAGAGAGAGATATTCCTTTCATTTTATTTTTTAAAAATCCTTTATTTAATGTATGATTTTAATTAAATTGTTCTTTCAACCAACATAACACTAGTTCGGTAGTTCCAACGAAAGGGAGGTGTATTGGGACATGAATACTGAAGAATCCATAAAAAAGACCCAAACGAAACCCCATAGAACAGTAATTCATTATCAGCTGGATAAGAACTAAATTCTGCACTGATGATTAATTCAAAAACTGTTTTTGATGGCATTCCAAAGGGACCAAAACACAATGAGCTGGTATCCTCTAATAAAAGTCTCATTAGATGACAATCACTCTTCCACGCACAAAGTCTTCAGATACTTCTACATTTCACTGTTTTCATCAAGATCTAAGCAATACAATACACTAATACAGGCAATATAAAAAAGATATGTTCATTCTAGAAACAGAAACTCGGAACCATCAAGGCCAAAATAAAATTAAAATAAAAAGAAAAAGAAAAAAACAATGACAACCCAAGAAACTGCCTGCTTGCCATGTAATAAAACAGCTACAGAATGTAAAAATAGTTCAAAGGGATTAACCAGAAAGAGGTGTAATAGGATGGCTTCAATGACTACTGTGATCAAATATTGTCATCTTGTGGACCAGTAGAATCAGTCTCCGGCCTGACTGCTTCATCACCTCTCCTGCTGCTGGTGTCATCGACATCCAGTACATCATCCATCATGTCATCCTCCCCAACATTGATATCTTCCACGTCGTCCTCCTCCTCCTCTTCTTCATTGTTTCCACCAGGGATCTTTCTTTTCTTTGGACCATGCTCGAGCCTATGTGTGTCCAATTCTTTGTCCATTGTTTCTTGTAAGTTCAACATATCATTATTTGTTTTCCTTGCTTTCCTTGCATTTTGCCATCTTTCCAACTCCTTTTCAACATTGGCAACAGACTGCTCCTGGATCTGTTTCTGATATTCCGACAGTTCCTCCCTCCTGGCAGTTTTCCACTCTTGAAATGCCTGGATATACAGATTTGTACAAGTTGAATGGTCAAGCGCAAAATATTTCATATGAATCTATATCTAACAAATATAAGTAACAGTTCTAACTCTAATTATACCATCACCCTTCCCAACAGCTTTGGCATCTAGTGAAGCCATTATTTTACACAAAAATGTCAATTCAGTGTTGGTAAAAACATCAAGCGCACTTAAATACACAAGCCTCTCGAGCTTAGGTGCAAAGCATAGAACACAAGCACATGCTTGATTAAAGTACAGCACATATTTTTCAAATATAATGTATAATAACCTCTAAAAGTGTCAAGCGCACTTAAGCACACAGACTTCTAGAGCCTAGGTGCAAAGTGTAGAGCACAAGCACGAGCGTGATTAAAGTGCATATTTTTCATATATAATTTATAATAATCTCTAATAGCAAGATTCATAACAGATAATAAAAAATTTAATAAACACAAAATAGAATTTTGATTCGCCTATTTGCTCAAATGAATTGCGCAATTACACAGTTGATTAGTTCAAATTATACAAACGTGATATCAATTTCTTAAAATTTTTATTTAGTAAATTTGAAAACAAGTATCAATTGACAACACGATAATAATCTAGTCATATAATGTTTAAATATAACATTTTATCTAATTTTCTTGTGATTATATAAATATAAACTGTAATAGCTATGGTCATAATGATACACGCAGTTTGATAAAAAAATATATCTAAAAGGTAAAGACCAAAAAGCACATAAATTATCCCTGTTTCTCTCTTTTGATTAATAAACCAAAAAAAAAAGTTCGTGTAGAGTGTAGTACTACACCCTAAAGAAGAGTTTTTGTATAATAAATAAATGGTCCCTGTTATTTCCTTCAAGATCGAGCCATAGGTTTTAATTATTCATATTTTTTAGCCAAAAAAAAAAAAGGCATGATGCTTTGAACTAGTTTTGCTTCAGCCAAGTGAAGTGCTTAGAACTTGGGGCTTTGAGCTTGAATGTTTGGAAGGATGGTGATGGGGAGAGAAGAGAGGGACTGTGACCAGAAATTTAGTATATTCCAGCCACCAGGACTCTACTCTTCTCTCATTTCCCTCCCTCCCCAATTTTGCTTAATACTTCCCACCCTCTTCCCTCGCCTCATTTCTCTCTGATTTGAGTCAAATTAGTCTCACATCTCATCAGCTGCTTGGGCGTCAAGGCATCACAATAGTGTGAACAAGTTAACTCCCCTCTCCCTCCCTTCTCTCATCAGCTTTCAGGCTGCCCTCCTCACCCTCTACGCCTCCAAGACCCAGTCCTGCAATGGCAAGCCCAACACCCTCAGCTGAGGTTTAGTCACTGCCTCTCGCCATAAGGTTGATTGGCTTTGCATGGATGGGGTGAGCTTTGGCAGGATTCATTTGATTGTTCGGTCAACAATAGTTGCAGTTGCATGAGACAAGTGGATTGATTAACAAGAAGAGACAGATAACTATGATGACGAACCCTAGTTGAGGTAACTATACAAACATATGGGGGTTATTATTATAGGTATAAAATTTGGACCAATTTGGGTACCCCTAGGGTCTCAACAAAAACCGACCCCATACATGATTGGGTTTTAATAATTGTTTCCTAAAATTGCCAATGGGTCTTGGGCCTCTTGCCTCAAATGGTCCTCCCTAATGCTGAATAGATGATATATTGGTGCAGGTTTAAATTACAGTCGAGATGCCAAGTGTAAACCATCAACTCCCTTTTCAAAACATTTAGTTTCTTATGAAATATCAGGGAAAGATAATCAGTTTTAATTCAAAAGATTAGCCAATTTCTTAATATTCCTCCAGGAAAACTCCATATTATCAGAGAAGTGCAACAGAGGACTCACCTGTTCTTTACGCTGCTGGACCACAGTTTCGTCTTCTTCTAGAGGTTTTTTGGGTAAATAATATATTGGAGGTTCTGTCTTGGTCCTGAAAAAAAAAATCCCACAACCAATCAGCAACCAGTAAAATATGGGACATTAATTAACCGTGTAATTCTACCTAAAGCCCTGCAATGAAGCAGGAACCATCCACTGATCAAAATGCTTCATCACTACAATTCACATGAACAGAAACTTATCTTTGTCTCAATAAAATTCTATGGACACTTTTGGACCAAAATTAAACATAACCTGCAGTAGAAATAGAGTACAGAAAGATTTCATTAGAAATAGCGTACTAGGGCTCTCAATAGTCAAGGATGGTCACATGCTAAAAAAATTTTGCAATAAAAAGAGTGCATGAAAAATTAATATCTGAAGAAAATTTACCTTATAAAATTGCAAAGTTTTTTATGGTGGTCACTCCACTGAAGAAACAGCAATTCCAACTTTTTTTCTTCTGTCTTTGCAACTACACGTGCTCTGAGAGTCTGAACAAAATAAAAGCACAAGAATAAGATATTGAGTAAGGATCATAATAAAAGATCACCTTTGAAGCTTCAATAGGTGTAAACACAAAGTTATAATAAACAACAAACCAGATCTCTCCTCCTTTTTTCGGCAATTTGCTCACGCTCTTGTTGCCTCAGCTTCTCGCTTTCTTCACGTGCTCGTTGCTCAGCCTGAATAATATTTAAGGAATATATGTATCATAAAACAATTTCATTGTTAAACTCAAGATGAAAACCATCCAAAACAATCATAACTGAGTTCCTCATTCATGGCATGGTTATTACAGTTCACCTAAAATACTTGCTTCTCAGTTGACATAAATCAATATATTAAATACACTCACTTTTTGTAGAGAGTTCGACCTTCGCATGTAAGCCTCTGTTCCTGACAGCTGCATATCTTCTTTCCTGAATTTCTGGAACACAATTTCACGCAAACAGTAAATATATGAACAACTATAAATTTATGAAGACAAGCAACAGGATATTTAATTGACAATATGATGCAAAAATGACTGCTCATGAAAACAAATTTCAGGAGAAGAACCACTATAACATTGTTTCAGATATCACCATTAGGAAAGAATTTCCAATCAAACCAGTTTGAAAGAACTTCCTCTAAACTACTAGGTGGAAAATTAGAAGAACATCAATTTGTGCTTTTCATCACAAAATCCATTCATGACCTATTTAATAACCAAGTGAGTTTTAATTGTGTCATGTGATTAAAAGCACACATGGATAGCCTTTAGAATTGCCACCTAAAGGCTTGGAAAAAGTTCCTTCAAACCAAGTTTATTTTAGTGTTTTTTTCCCCTCATAAGTAATAGATTATATTAAAATAGCGGATAAGGGGTGCAATCCTACTTCCTGTGTACTGGTGTGCTGTTGTCATTTTCTTTGAAGAAATTTTTTAACTGACACTATAGTTTTTTTTCTTTTTTCTTTTTTTTTTTTTTAATTTTTTTTATAATAATAAAGAGAGAGATATAACATAGACAGCCTACATTATTTTTTTTTAGGTGTCCACACCTCTTTGAACGCCTGGCTATTTCCTTGAGTGTGAGTAGTCCCTGTCCCACACACACACATCAGGTAATTACAAGGAGATATCCCTTGCAAGTAACACCAAGATGTTGGCTAGGAGTTTTTAACCTAGGACCTCATGGATCTCATTAGACCTTTAGAACCACTGGACCAACTCCTTAGGGTTATTGGTTGCCTACATTGCTAACAAAGCCTTAATACATATATTTTGATCTAATACAAGTCTAAGATAAACTTTTTAGCAGATACCGTGGTGACTACCATCATATCATGGCGTGATAAGATCTCCTATACCTACCTATATAAAAAAATCTCCTACACGTCAAGCTCAAGACTTTAAGTCCAACTTTGAATGCTTTAATTCAAGAATCAAAATCATTTTAGGATTGATTTACCATCCATCTATTTTGCCTCTCATCAAACAGCACGCTTTAGTCCATATTAAGTATAACTTTTTGAACATTGTGTAAACAAGGTTTAAATGCCCATATTAGAGAGTATTACAGATAAATTCAATGCCAAATACATGACCAACTTTTAAAAATACAATTTCAAGTCCTCCATTTGAAAATACTCACTTTAGTCATAACTCACAACCTTCAAAAATTATAATCCCTTAGGAATAAGTGAACCATAGATGTTTAAATTATTGACTTGTGGTGGTTGTATCTCCTAAAGAATTCATTAATAAAAGGGGGAAAAAAAATGTTTGTCCTTGAAATATAGCACATTGTCTATTTTCACTAAAATCTAAAAGGTTCTACTTTCATCCCTAAAAATATAAAATGTCACCTCTTTTGTCCTGATTTTCGTTAAATTTTTTGTCAGCATGTCTAAACAAATGCATATTTTAGGGACAAAAATAGAAACTAAACTACATCTTAGGGACAAAAATGATATAGTTTAGGTTCTACTTTTGTACCAGAAATACCATCCATGTTTTGTTTTTGTTCCTTAAACTTATCAGGGAGGATGAAAACATGAAATGTAGAACATTTTTAATTTTCAAGGACAAGAATAAAACTTAGGGTGTGTTTGGATACCGCTTATTTTGCTGAAAACTGAAAACACTGAAGCAAAATGATTTTTAAATGTGTGAATAGTGCCATGGGACCCATTTTTAATGAAAGTTTTGTTGAAAAAAGATGTTTGTGGGTCTCATGAACAGTGCACGACCCATTGGAATCTCTCAAAAGTTGCTGAAACGCGCTTCTCAAAAAAAAAAGAAAAGAAAAGAAAAAGAAAGCACTAACCACCAGCATCCTTATCATATTATATTCACCGATTTTCTTTTTCTTGTTTTGATAATTTTTAGCCCCAGGGGAGCCCATGTATCCCAAAGAATATTAAAATTTCCCTCAACAAAGCTCTAAGCTACTAACCACCAGTGTCCTTACAGCTACTTGGCACATCCACCGCTTCTAAGCCAAATTTTATTATACAGTATATGATTTATATATTGATAATCTAGTGCAAATTTGACTCTTCTCCTCTAATAAGATATACTTCAAAAAATGGGTCCTTGTCCAATGACTTAGAAATCATTCCCACCATTTTTTTTGACAACATATGTACTTCTCCAGTTACAGCAACAAAGTCAATTATTTTTGTCCTCAACAAAACTTCATTAAGATAACAACAATTTCAATCATATACAAATGTTTAAGAAAACACAGGGAAGAATTTATCATGAAGTAAACTAGGAAGTTTAAATACAATTTAAAGACCATGATAATAGTAACAATAATTCAATAAATTTCAGCCTGTAGATTGAACTAACAACTTCTAATTATCAATATAATTAATGTCCCAATTTCTATTGAAAATCAAGCAGCTATCATACACATACCTCTAAAGTCCCCAAAAGCTGCCCCAGCATTCTTTTGTTCCTATTAACCAACCTTGGATCCTCATTTTTCGGCAATACCCTCGGAACATGCTCTGTCATTGGAGCTTCAGAATCCTAGCAATTGAAAAAAAAAAAAATATGAAAGAATTAAGACTTAGAGCTCCAAACCATCACTCCTCAAGAAGATAAAAGAATATGAAATTTACAGTCTTTGCTGCTCTTAGGTTTCCATCCCTTCTAGACCAGCCACTCTGCTGCAAATTCAATGGCTTTCTGTCGATCTGATTAGCAGTGCCAGCTCCAGCAGTTTCCTCCCTAGTTGAATCTTTACTCTTCACATCCTCTGCTACTTCTACATCCTCACCGGCCTCTCCATCCTCCAGCTTCATTTGCAAATCAGCAAAAGTTCAATTACGCATTATCTGGACAATTAGTTTTTGGTCTTCCAGAACATATTTCAAAATGGATAAACAATACATAAAAGTATCCACAATTTAACACCCAAAAAACCATAATACCTAAGACTTTTTTCTACAATTCTGAAATGCCACGGATTACAAGTATTTATACAAGTGCAAGACTCCTAACCAATAACACCAATAGCAATTACAAAAACCACAAACCACTCTTCTTGATTACAAAAGTTACACATATAGTACACGTTAGGACTCATTACACATATACATATGGTCTAATTGGGCAAGATTTTCAACTTAACCAAATGTTACCATCTAGGATGCACGGACACGGACTGGATATGATACAAGCAATTTTTGAAAAATAATAACATGACACCGCAAATAAGACACCCTTACAGCATACATGGGTACGAGCACCCCCAAATGAAGTGTCCGTGCTTCCTAGGTTGCCATTTTGTTTATTTGACTCATTTATCATCAAACCAAAGACAACCTAACAAAATATCACAACTTCAAATTGTTACTTTCCTAAATTCTCATCAACGAAACAGAGGGTGTTTTGTGTTATTTGTTACCTTGACAACCGCGGACGAAAGTCGGCGTTTGGCTGGAGGTTGATCATCGGAGTCAGTCCTATCAGCCTGAAACCCAAATAAATAAAATAAATAAATAATCAAATTCCTTCCAAATTTTTTTTTCTGTGGAAACAAACAGGGAATACATACGGGTCGAAGGAAACCACGCTGACGAGGTCCGTTGGCAGCGAGGTTGCGAGGGCCGGTGCCGGAAAATCCTCCCCTGCGGAGCCCACGAGGATCTCGAAGACGCTCCGTTATCTGATTTTTTTTTTTTTTAAAGTTAAAAAAGAGAATGAGAGAGAGAAAGGCAAGTATAGAAAGTTTTTGAGAGAGAGAGAGAGAGAGAGAGAGAGAGAAGAGACCTGGCGCTGTTGGCGTAGGAGCTCATCGATCTCTCTTCGGAGCTCCTCCTCTGATTTTTCCGCTGCCGCTGCTGTGCTACCCATTGGGGCTCGAATTCGATTGAAGAAGAAGAAGAAGAAGGAGGAGGAGGTGATGCTCTGATAGTAGGTTTCACTCTCACAAAGAAATAAAACCCTTCTCACAAGTTATGCTGTACCGTGTGCGGCCCCTAGTCTCTCGAGTGGGTTTGGACTTTGGACTTCGAGTTTGGACTTTGGACTTTGGACTTCCGAGATTTTTTAGATTTTTGTTTAATAAGATGATTATTCTTTATCAACAAACACAAAATACCAATTAATTTTTATTATAAATAGATTAATAGAGTTCGAATCTCTCTTTATCATCAAACCTAAAACACTAATTGGTCTTTGTTATAAATAGAGTTCGAACCCAGATCTTTTATTTGAGAGACTCATAATATATAAGAGAATTTAGCTGAGAGCCTTTAGCCTAACCTAGCCTATCAAATTATATATATATATATATATATATATATATAAAGAGAGTTTAATGTTATGTTTCCAGAAAATATTTTTTGAATACATTTTTCGAGTTTTACAATATTTAGTAGAATTGAAATATAAAATAAACAAAAAGATCAATGAAAAACTATGCATTTTATGACAAAATGTTTGCTGCATCGTCACATATAGAAAATATTTTCTAAAAGTTTAAATATACATAACCATAAAAAAGAAAGAATTTGTCTCACAACCCTTGGGTCTCTCAATCATGCTTTGTTGAAATCGCGATTCCAATAGTATGAATGTATGATTGTACAATCCTACTTACTGTAAATGACTAGGATCATTTGCAAGATCACTCTAAAAAAGAATCACATGTAAGATTGCTCTATGGTAATATATAAATTTTCTTCATATTTGTTCTTCCTACCTTTTTATGGGACCTAATGTTATTTCTTTTCTAAAGGTTTGACATTTTATTTTTTCTTGTTTTGGTAAAATATAGAAACTAACAATTAACATGGTAACCTAAAGAGTAGTTAACCATGATGCAAGTTAATTAAATTAGTTAGGCTTAAGGAGATATTTGCCTTCTTCTTCTTCTTTTTACCTAACTTTTCAAGTAATGTGATTATGGGCACCTTGTTTAGAAGCATGGTTGCAGCCCGATGTAGCCCTAACTAAACACGGGCTTGGGAGTATGCCGCTAGTCATTTGGGCTAGATCAAAGAAATGAGAGTTGCCACCTATTTTAGGTCCAAGAATTGATCTTGAACCATATGCAAATGTATAACGAACCAGAAATTGAGTATGAAGTTAAGGTATGAACTTGGGAAGGTGTTAAGCACCCTTAAACCCATTTGGTCGAGTTGGCTGGCCTTCACTTACATATCTCCTAGCAACTATATTTTGATAAGGATCCTTAAGGGGCCTTTCCCAATCATATAAAATTTGTAAAGTAACAACACACACAAGATTCAATCAAAATTTTAAATTAAAAGACCATAGAACCTAGAACTCATTCAATCTTAAACATGTACAAGATTCAAACAACCTAGGCATGTTTCTAATAATTTACACCCCTAAGCATGTTACTAACATGTTATTGAAAAATAGAAAATTAATTAAAACAAAATACAAATCATAGAACACTCAAAATTTGGGTTTTTGGACGAATTTACATTCGCATGACCAAGGTTGTGTATGTAGGGTCAAGTCTGCATACGCACACGAAGGTAGAAGCCCTAAAATGTTTCAATTCGACCCTTAATATGTTTCTAACCTATAAAAATCCAAGACTAGAAAGCAACTAAACTATTGAATTCCTAAAATATAGCAATAGATTAAAGTGAATGTAAAAAGAATAAAAGTGATCTTACCTCTAAGCGAGAACTAAAACTTGAAATTTGATCACCTGCTCAGTCGATTTGTACAACTACTCTACCACACAAACAAGAGTTAGCAAATTTTGAACTAAAGGAACAATGACCTAATAGAGGCCTTGGTTAAGCAAAACTTAAACTCAAAACTAATTTTGAAATAAAACTCACTTTTACTCAAGAATAACTTTAATAGAAATTTGATTGAGTATTTCTTTGAATGCTTGCTTGTGTTTGAGTGGGGCAATTTATTGTTGAAAATCTTTGAGTTATGTTGTGTCTTGCTTAACTAAAGCCTCTTAGTGATGGGTCCTTCATATGTATTAATTGGAGAACAAGGGCTTAACTCATATAGGGTAAAATGTGGTATCTATAGTTGCCTCTTTTTTGAAGATACTTGTGAAACAAGTAGAGTAAAAAGCTTAAAGAGACAATCCATTTTTTCTTCAATTTACAACTTAAGCCTTCCTACACATTAAAGAGACAATCCATTTTTTCTTCAATTTACAACTTAAGCCTTCCTACACATGCATCACACATCATGCATACATTGGGTGAAAATGATCCCACTTCTCAGGTTGAATAGAGTCTAATTCATGAGCTATATGAGTCATTACTTGTCCTTTGAGTAGGGTTAGCAAATTGGTACCAAGTTCCATGTCTTAAACCTAGAGTGGAAAGCTACACAACTTGAGCTTTTTTGCGAAGTTCTTGTTTTGACCTTCATCTCAGACCCAAACAAAGGTGTGGTTACACATATTGGACCACAAAAGGAACCCTTATAGTTATATTAGGTTAAAAGTGGCCTTGGTTTAGGAAGATGTCCTTGTCTCAAACTCCATGGGAAACGGTCCTTGTCTTGAATTGCAGGGGGAAAAACTATGGCTCCCTTAAACTTCCATAGGTTTACTAGAAGGCAAGTGGATTGGTTTTGGAAATGTCTCGGGCTAAGCCCTAGATCAAGTTATGCTTATGTAAACTATTGTGGTTGAGTTTGTCTGCAATTATGATCTCCTAGGTCCTTTCATGTGCTAGACCCAAGTGACATAGGGCGATCAGGCATGGATGGCTATGGCATTTATCCTCTATTTGATTGGGGCTAGGAATGACAAAAATTGTCCAACCCGCGGGTACCCGACCCGATCCTAATGGGGCAGGTTTTACCTGACTACAAAGCAAATGGGGCGTGTTTCAGTTTTAAAAATCCAACTCGTAGCGGGTTCAGGTCAGGTGCGGGTATTATGCATACCTGCCCTAAACTCGACACGTATACATATATAATATTAAAAAATTTTAAAAACCCTAAGTATAAATATTGCTCTAACTTTCTCGTTTCTCTATTTTCACTTCCCTAACCCTAATCACTCTCTTAGTCGCCTCCCTCTCCCTCACTCTCAACTGCCCTCACTCTCACTTTCTAATAGAATCTCAATTGAAGAATGACACTAATCACCATTTTTGTGATGTATTTATTTGGCGAGGACTGGTATAGTAGAAAGCTTGTGGTGAGCCTCGTGGGGGTGATGGATGATTACGATTTGGGTCTTTGTTGGAATGGGCTGAGCTGGCATTGTTTCGCAGAAACACACTATGTTGGGTCTACTGCACTTTGAGTAGATGAGTTGCTACGGTTGTGGCGGTTCTAGTTTGGCCTTGATTGGAAAAATGAGGGTTTTTTTTTTTTTGGGTTTCCATGTGTTTTGTGGTTCTGATTTTGGAGTGTTTTAATGTTTTACATTTTATTTATTTATTGTTTCATCCTGAAAAATATTTAGGATTTCTGTATTTGGATTTGTGATTTTGAAAGGGAAAATGAGAATTATGAAATGAAATTATTTTAGACTTGTGTGATACACATATATTGATTTTTTTTTTTTAATAGATTGGGCCAGGATTCAGGGTCTTCAAATTGGGCCTTGTGTTTGTGTTAGTGATAGGATTTGTGTTTGTGATTTTGAAAGGGAAAATCATAAATCTGAAAATCATAAATCGGGAAAACATAAAATTGAATATATGTATAAAAATATACAGATTGGGTCATAGATTAGGCCATGGATTACGGACTTTAAATTAGGCCTTGAAGTGGCATGGCGGGGCGGGGCCCGACGGGGCGGGTTTGGGTTAAAAAAAAATTTATTAGTTAATGGGGTGGGTTCAGGTTTTGAGGGGTGAATGGCGGGTTGGGTTTGAGCATAAAGAAACCCGCCCCATACCCGACCCGTTACCATTCCTAATTGGGGCCTCCTTGTTCACAAATGGGAGTTAAAACGTGTGCTTGAGGTGGTTGCATGCTCTTGCCAGCTCTAAGGGTGTAAAAGAGCTAATAGATTTGTGGTGGTGCAATTCTTGCTTACTTGATATGTTTGGTATGTTCGTGGAAAACAAAATGTTAGCAATAATAGCAGTCTGATAGTCATAAAACATTAGCATAGGAGTAGGAACATCAATACCCAAGTCACGAGGAGAGAGCAAACCCATAACATATCAGAAGCAATATGAGTCATAACACTACTATATTGAACCTTAGTACTGGAAAATGCAACTACATTTTGCTTTTTACTTTTCCAGGTAACAAGATTACCTCCAACAAAGGTACAATAGCTAGAAGTGAACCACCAATTTGAACAACTAAAAACCCAATCAACATCACTAAAACCTGTTGGAGACAGAAGCACAGGACTTGTACAATAGACCTTGCCTAGGAGCACCCTTCAAATAACGCAATATAGAGAGAAAGAATAACAAACAAAAAAAAATTGTTTCTTCAATTAAAGTTCACAAATTAGCCAAATTAGTCGCTAACCCGTGCTATGCACGGGAACTTATCTATTTGTGAGGTAAACTAAAATAATTTTATAAAATCTTAAATTAATTAAGAAATTACATCATTGCATAATTTGCTCTTGTATGACTTTAATTTGTATTACAATTTGATGAAGAAAACATTGCTTGAACGTGCAATGGCTTACAAAAAATTTGTCAGACAGTTTCAGACACTGCAAAAAAAAAAAAACTCAAAAATTCAAATATTAAAACTTCTGAAAAACCAACAAATATTAAAGAATCAGACGATTCACTGCTTAGAAATTATTGAAACAAAAAAAATATATATATATATGACTAAACAATAGATAAATATAAGAGAAAAATGGGTTACATTCAAAAGAATAATCCATGGCTATAACTATTATAATGAATCAAAAGACTCAGAGCCTACAAATTATAGATAATATATATATATATATATGTGTGTGTGTGTGTGTGTGTGTGTGTGACTACACAAATTCAGATGTTAAAACTTCCAAAATGCCAAAAAAAGATATATAATTAAAGAATAAGTTATTGAAACAATTTAAAAAATATATGATTATTCAAAAGAGAAATATAAGAAAAAGAAAAAAGTACACGAACCCGTAAAGTAATAAGTTTTAAAAAATGTTGAGCAAGAGCCCACATTGAAATAATGAAAGCCTTTCCTCCTCTTAATATATCGTATATAAGCTTTCTATCCAAGAAATTAATATATTTTCATATCGTGAGGTGAAGCAAAGACATATGTAGTAGCAGCAACCTTAAATTTCAATTATTGCAAACTTTTTTATCTTGTAAAAAATGGCTAAAGAGAGTTTAGTGGTTCATATACGGAAATTACTTTTTAAAAAATGTATGAAAAACCATAAAATAAATTTTTTTTAACAAAGTAGAGGAGAATAAAATAACAAAAGAAGAGCTCATAACTTTACTCGGCTTTAAAAAAAATATTAGGGTTTGTACTACTTTTATAGTGTTTATGATTAATCTCACAAATTTGGAGGTAAATTATCAACATTTGAGTTTGAGTTTAAGTTAGACTTGTTAGAGAGATAAAGTTTCACTCCTTGTTAAGTTTGGACTAAACAAAAATAATTTTGTTTAAAAAAAATGATAATGATGTGACAACCTCTAGAGATGTCAATAAAAAGTCAAAACCTTCGATTTTATATATATAATATATAAATGGCGTAAATGCACTTTTAGTCCCTACATTTTGAACTTTTTTCATTTTGGTCCTTACATTTTATTTTTTCCACTTTTAGTCCCTAAACCAATTAGCGCGTCTCATTTTAGTCCTTTCCGGCAGCTAACTAGCGGAAAAGGCTGACGTGGCAGCCGGAGCGAATAAAAAAATAATATAAAATGCCACGTCAGCATCTAAAATTTTTTTTAAATAATTTATAAATTTTAACTAAATAAAAAAATTAAAAACAAGAAGAACACAAAGAACACAAAAACAAACCCAGAACCAAACACAAACTCAAATTTAAAAACACAAAAAAGAAGAAGAACAACGAATTCAAAATCCCAAAATGGCAGAACACAGGAGCATAGACCCAAAAAAATCATACATTCTCAAACCTTCCACTCTCTCTCTCTCTCTTCCAAACCCAGCTCAAACACAATCCCAGAACCAACCCTTCCAAAACATTCTCAAACCTTCCTTTCTCTCTCTCTCTTCCAAAACTCTCACAAATATCTTTCAAACTCCATGGCTGGCCTCCTTCACTCATCACCACCGCCACCACCACAATCGGCGATGGTTTTTTCTTTTCTTTCTCTGACCGACCCTCTTTTCTATATCTCTCGATTTGCTCAAACTCATACCCAAATGGCTCAAGCTCATCCTCTCTAGATTCTATCTCACAGATCGGTGTCTTTCTCTCTTAAATCGGTGTTTTTCTCTCTCAGATCAGTGGGTCTTTGTCAAATCGGTGGGTCTTTCTCTTTCATCTCTCTATCTCTCTGCTCAGTGGTGGACATCACGGTTTAGGTTGAGATAGATGGTCGTGTATTCCGATGGTGGGTTTGTGGGTTGTGAGTTTTTTTGATTTGGGTTTGTGGGTTGTGATTTCAATGAGTGGGTTTTCGAGTTGGAGATCTGGGTTTGTGGATTTGTGGCAGATTGGTGGGTTTGTGGGTTGTGATTCCAATGAGTGGGTTTTTGAGTTGGAGATCAGTGGGTTTATGGGTTTGTGGCAAAATGGTGGGATCTAGAGGATGGTGGAGATCAGTGGGTGTTCGAGTTGGAGATCAATGGGTTTGTGGGTTCAAATTTCTGGGTATGCAGATCTTGAACGGCGCTTGATCCACAAAAATGAGATGTGGAGGTTAAAGGGCAAAACAGAGGGATTGAGCTGGGTTTGTGTTGGTATGGTTGAGCTGGGTTTGTGGTTGAGCAATCGATTATAATATTACAATATCCTGGGTTTGTGTTTGGTTCTGGGTTGGTGGTTGAGCTGGGTTTGTGTTGATCAATCAAGTTGTCTTACAATATTCTTTTATGATTTTACTGTGTTTGATTTCTAGGTTTGTATGATTTTTTTGGGTTTGTGCTCTTGTGTGTTCTGCCATTTAGGGATTTTGAATTCCTTCTTTTTTGTTTGTTTTTGTGTTATTTGTGTTTTTAAATTTGAGTTTGTGTTTGGTTCTAGTTTGTTTTTGTGTTCTTTGTGTTGTTCTTGTTTTTAATTTTTTTATTTAGTTAAAATTTATAAATTATTTTTAAAAAAAATTAGATGCTGATGTGGTATTTTATATTATTTTTTTATTCGTTTCGACTGCCATGTCAGTCTTTTCCGCTAGTTAGCTGCCGGAAAGGACTAAAATGAGACGCGCTAATTGGTTTAGGGACTAAAAGTGGGAAAAAAAAATGTAAGGACCAAAATGGAGAAAAGTCAAAATGTAGGGATTAAAAGTGCATTTACGCCTATATAAATTAGTTGTGAGTTGCTGAAAACTCGACTCGATGAAAACTTATTTTATATTTGTTTATTTATTTATTAAACTAGTCGCTAACCTGTGCGATGCACGGGAAAATCTTATGAAAATATAGTTTATACATTAAAACATTTTAATTTTACATGAACTATAATAGTTTTAATAATATTTGAAAAATAAAATAAAAAGTGAAAACTCAAGCCAATTCAAGATGAACCACAGCAACAACAAAGGCAGTCCTCCCATTCATTCTTGCAAGCCAATAGCAACTGCAAGAGCTATCATGAGGGCATTCCATCAGATAGTTTTGACCCAAGTATGCTCCTCCTTTATTTTAATCCTATACACCAGCAATTTGAAGTGAGTTTTTAGCAAGTGGTATCAAGTAAAAATCACGTTTGCACAAAACCTAAATAGACATCAACAATTTTACCAAGTTTTTTCTCACTTCATAATAATTATGGAACACCTTGCAAGCTTTAATCACCGCTAGCACATCATTGATGTTGAAGTTTATACATGTTCTGCATGTGGTATTAAGTTTTAGGGTTTTATAGATGTGGCAGCCAAATGATACATGGAAATACTTTTATCACATAATAATGGTGCAGCAATCAATATATAAATATATTGTGTGTAACAACATTTAAAAGGAACAAATAAAAAATAAGTGTAATTGTTTTGAATTATCCATTCATCTTAATCAAAATTTAACAAATTAAATTTGATAAAATAGTTTTCATATGAATAAAGCTTGAGTATAGTTTCGTCTTATTTCCAAAAGTTTCTACATATTTCATCCAACAAAGTCTACAACTCTTCCCAGACCTTTTTTGGAAAAGTGAACGACTCTTCCCAGACCTTACCAAACCTAGAAGAAAAGAATGAAAGAAAACTTCAAATCAAATAATCATTCAGAGGAACAACTGCAAACAACCATGAAAGATTTATGACTTGAGTTTTTATTCATTGAAATTGAACATTTACATGTTTCCTACCATAAGGTTTTGGAATCCATCACCTCTTCTCAAAGGCATTATCCTAGCACGCTGAGCCTTCACCATCCCTGTTAAACTCTATCCCAAACAACTATATAAAGATGCTTGAATCCCAAACATACTAAATAAAAACCCAAAACTTATCCCTACACTTTCTTATTAACCAAACCAAAATTATTATTAAAACAAAAAAATACAAACATGCACATAATGATACAAAAAGAAAGAGAGTGTTTATAAGAAAACTCAGATAATACCCAATTGTGATAATCAGAGTCCATTGGTAGCCCATGTAAAAAATACTTGTAGTCAATAACAATGCAATGCAATTGCTACATAGATTAAGATCATTCACCCAAAAAAAAAGAAAAATAAAAAAATGCGAAATGGGAAAGGACATATATAATAAATTTGAACATCTTGATAAATCCTATGAAAATTTCAAAGTAATCTGACTTTCAAATGAAAATTTGCTAGAGCACACATCAAGGAATTTAGGATTTTGAACAATATTGAGTCAAGATCTATAACAATGCACAGAATAGTCCATTAGATTTGTGTAGACAAATCATCAAATTTAAAAAAATATAATTTGGGTATCCCCAAATTCATCAAAAACACGAAGTTTAAACCACTATTTGCCTATTAGATTCAATAATCAATATATCAGCTTGGATCACAGTAAAATCTCTCAAAATATGCTTCAAAAATAGATATGGAAGAAAAAATAACACAGCTCTACCTTTTCAATTTGCTATTGTTGGAATTTGTAGACAGCTTCTAAACTTTATAGGTTCAATCCTTCGCTGTGCATGGCAAAAAGCAGAAAATAGCTTCCATGGTTATACCAAAATTTAAAATACAAACCTTACCATAACTAACAAATAAAAGTTGCAGATAAATAGCGAAGCCAAGGTTGCAGAAGGAGGACACTGGAAAAGAAGTTGGGGTCTGCAACCAAACAAAGAATCAATCAAAACCCCTCAAAAATCTAGATGTTGCTCTTAAAGAAGATTCTTATCAAATTTATTATTAAAAAAAAAAAAAATAGCATGATTCTTTGATAAAGTACAAATTCTACATACCCATAAAAATTAGATAAAGAAGTAATAAAAACAATGGTAAACTTGAGATGAAATAATAATTCAACTAAACATAAAACATGCACGGGTAAACAATTAGTTTTTATTTCTTTGAAATTGAACCAAAAAATAGAACCGCACATATGTGAGGACAGTGAAAATGATGTCGAATATTATCATGATGAAGAACTTGGAAATTCACAACTACCTTAAATTTAAAGAACAATGATATTTATTTCACAACTCTCCAAATTGTTAATTTTTTTTAATTTCAAAAACCTCCAAATATGAGAAAGAATTAATCATTCACAATGGAGACAATGCATAACCCACATATAAATTTAGGGTAGTACAAACATTAAATGGGTTTTTGAGCTAACCATAACATCACTCTCAAAATAAACTTAAAAATCTTTTGCTAATGTCCATATCATAGTAAAACAGAAAACCTTCAAAACCCAAAACCACTGTCACATTCACTTCACAATAAAAACATTCTAGTTTACCATGAATTAGCAGTTTATGAAAACAATACATGAGGTAGTATAAAATATAGCCCAATCATGAAACCATAAATCCCAGATAGGCAAAAAAAAAAAAAAAAAAAAAGCCATGAAATTGAAACACATGAAAGCAAAACCTATTGGATTGGGAGGCTAAGATCAAAACTGAATACTGCCACCAAGTATATATAATTAACCACAAATCCACATGAGGCTAAAATAATTCAATAATCTACAACAAAAAGTTAATTATTCAATAACTAAATTAATATACTTGCATTTGTATATAAACCCAGAAACTCAAATTAAATCCAAACACAAATAGAGTATTAAGGATGAAACCTAGATTGTGTGAAGGGTTTGGTTGAAACGAAACCCTAAATCATATTTAACAACCAAAATTATAGAAAAAAATAAAAAACTTACCAGTAACGTTTGCGGAGAGAATCTGGTTTGAAAAAAAAAACAGAGTATTAAGGATGAAACCCAGATTGTGCGAAGGGTTTGGTTGAGTTGAATCCACCATTAGAAACTTAAAAACAGAGTATTAAGGATGAAACCCAGATTGTGAGAAGGGTTTGGTTGAAACGAAACCCTAAATCATATTTAACAACCAAAATTATAGAACAAAATAAAAAACTTACCAGTAAGGTTTGCGGAGAGAATCTGGTCTGAAAAAAAAAAAAAAAAACAGAGTAATAAGGATGAAACCCAGTTGTGCAAAGGGTTTGGTTGGAACGAAACCCTAAATCATATTTAACAACCAAAATTATAGAACAAAATAAAAAACTTACCAGTAACGTTTGCGAAGAGAATCTGGTCTGGAAAAAAAAAAAAAAAACAGAGTAATAAGAATGAAACCCAGATTATGCGAAGGGTTTGGTTGAAACGAAACCCTAAATCATATTTAACAACCAAAATTATAGAACAAAATAAAAAACTTACCAGTAACATTTGCGGAGAGAATCTGGTCTGAAAAAAAAAAAAAAAAAAAAAAAAAAAAAAAAAAAAAAAAAAACAGAGTAATAAGGATGAAACCCAGATTGTGCGAAGGGTTTGGTTGAAACGAAACCCTAAATCATATTTAACAACCAAAATTATAGAACAAAATAAAAAACTTACCAGTAACGTTTGCGGAGAGAATCTGGTTTGAAAAAAAAAAAAAAAAAAAAAAAAAAAAAAACAGAGTAATAAGGATGAAACCCAGATTGTGCGAAGGGTTTGGTTGAAACGAAACCCTAAATCATATTTAACAACCAAAATTATAGAACAAAATAAAAAACTTACCAGTAACGTTTGCGGAGAGAATCTGGTCTGAAAAAAAAAAAAAAAAAAGTATTAAGGATGAAACCCAGATTGTGCGAAGGGTTTGGTTGAGTTGAATCCACCATTAGAAACTTATGAGAGAAACGAATTAGTGAGAGGTTAAAGGGGAAGGTCTGTGTTTAGATGAGAATGAAGAGACAGAGGAGGAATTGTCGAATAGGTAGGAAGGAAGAGACGTTGTGAGAAGAGAGAGTAATAGAAGATGTATTATAGGGTTTTGTTTTAAGTGGCAGAGATTTTTTTTTTTTTTCCGGTTTTATGGTAAAATTAGATTTTTTGTTTTTTTATTTATTTAGTAATGCTGACGTGGAAAATTGTGGGAGCTTCAAAAGTTTCGGTTATATATATATATATATATATATATATATAGATTATAGGGTTTTGTTTTAAGTGGCAGAGTTTTTTTTTTTTCCGGTTTTATGGTAAAATTAGATTTTTTGTTTTTTTATTTATTTAGTAATGCTGACGTGGAAAATTGTGGGAGCTTCAAAAACTTCGGTTTTATATATATATATATATATATATAGATAAATAAAGCTTATCTCCAAATTTAAGGCAAAGCTTGACTTTTCTTGCTTGTGTGTTGCCGTGTGGCTCATGGACAAAGTTCATGAACAATGTCTATTCGCCACATATTTTTTCAATTTTTATCTTTAGTTTTTTTTTGTTTATGTATAATTTTTAAAAATTTAAATATATTTTAATTCATTTTTACTAAAGAACAATCAACAAAAAGATAAATAAACTGATATTAATCTGATAAAAAATTATCAAATTAATTGATTAGTAGTCTTCTTATTTTCATGACAGTGGCTGTGGGATCTTAATTAATCTAAATCTTATTATATATACACAAATGTTTTTTTTTTTTTTGAGGAAATATATACACAAATGTTTGAAACTTAGTTAAGAAGACTTTCTTGTTCTCATTGCTTGCCTTATTTAAAGTTACAAAGCTCAAGGACTACTTTTAAAAAAAAAGAAAAAAAGAGAGCGTTGTGAATTATTGAGGAACTGCTAACTTATTACTTATTGCGAGCATTTGCATTAGTTCGGCTAAAATTTTTTGTTTATTTTACACTAAAAACCTACTTTTTCTATTTTACATACGCACTTCTCAAAATCTTCCACATCAGTCCATCTATTCTACAATCTATTTTATTTAAATAATCAATTTTCTCAATTTTTTTATTATTTCTCACAACTACTTTCTCTCTCTCTCTACCCATTTTTTCTGATTTGTTGTTCTCTCTCTCTATACCCATTTCTCAACACAGATCACCTCTCTCTCTCGGTCAGATCTCCATAGACACCTTCACCGCCATCTCAAACCCCTCACTTTCTCTCGCTCCTTCTCTTCCACGCTCATTGAGAATAAACATCAAACACCTTCACTGCAAAACCAGCAAGACCCATACTTACTCCTCAAACAAGACCAAATCCCCACTCCCTCTCGATCAGATCTCTTCTACCTATGTTTGACCCTTAAGCCGCCTCAAGCATTATCTCTACCACAAGCACCAACCCACAATAACAGATGCACATGCAGAGAATCGTTCCAGTCAAACACTGATCTTCGCCGCCAGCATCAAAACCCATTCCTGTTGACCCACAAGCATCGATCATGCACTGATCGTTCTAGTCAAGCACTGATCATTCCATAAGCACCAATCAAGCACCAATTGTTCCAGTCAAGCACCGATATGTCTCTCTGTTGGTTTGTTCGTGTGGGTTTGTTTGTGTATAGGTGTGTTTGTGTGTATCTGAGGAAAAAGAAGACGAGGAGAGGAGAAGTTACTGAGTTCGTTGTGCACGGAGAAGAGAGAGAAAAAAATGTGCGAACATGAAATTAATAAAATAATAAGATATACATCTACAGTAACCGCACATATATGCATGGTCACTATAGCAAATGTGTAAATATACACAATTTTAGAAAGACTGATGTGGAAGATTTTTGGGGCAAAATGTGTAAAATTGGTTGCTTTTTGTATTTTGCAAAGTTTTACATCCACTGATGTGGATGCTCTAAATAATTTTCTTTTTTCAAACTTCATATAAAAATAGGTTTTCCATTTTTGAACTCTAATATGTAGGCCTGCACCAATATCCAATATCCACTGACCTATTGAGCTATTGCCTTATTATCATGGCTAGGCCATTAGTGATGAAGTGGTATTTTTTTTTAAATTGGATGTAACCTTATCAAGTTACTAGAGCAGTTGAGACTTGAGAGGCTTATGTTAAGCCAAGCTTACTTAGCTTCAAAATAAGCTTTAGTTAAGCTCGAGTTCCTATAATATTTAACAAGCCAAACTTGTAAAAAACTCAACTCAAATTGATTATGTTTAAAGCTTCAACTATGTTATTGCACTAAATAAAAACATTTCATGGATATTTGAGAGCAGATGGGAGAGAGAGAATGATAGACCCTTAAAAAGTTATCTTCTTTTGCCTTTGCAGATATTATTATTGATAATAATTATTATTATTTTGATAAGAGATTATTGATAAATCTTAAAGAAAAAGTTTACCTCTAAATTAGTTTGAAGGAAAATTCTTCCAACTCACTATATGATGATGATGATGATGATGATGATGATATATATATATATATATATAATTATTCATGTATATTTTTAATCACATAACCTATTTATTAGGTCGTGTGACTTGTTTTAATAATAAGCTCTTCCAAAGATATACACAAATTAGACAATGGCTCCTCCAATTCTATATTTATATCTGCACTATGAAAAAATAATGGCTCCATTCAAAATTCAAATGGAAAATTCTTAAATATTTTTGGAGGATGGAAAAATAGTGCTCACTTCTCTCACATTTATGATAGATCTTACCGTGAATACAAGAGAAAAAAACACAAATTTTCATGCTTTGAGAGTGCCTAACCATCACTCTATTCAAACACCTCATAAAAGAGAATTTTTACTCAATTAGTAAACTTTTTATTAATGTCCATCTATCATGATTCAAGGTAGCACATTTGCAGAAGAATTGTTTTTTGAAGTATGGTTGAATGTACACATAGATTAATATATAGAGTGTAAGCACCAGCATTGCCTAGTTTAAGGTTTAAAAATTAAACAAGAGTGGACTTCATGTTTAGATTCAGATCTCACTAAATACTGCGCACACTAAATTAAGGGACTGCACATCTGTAATCCAGTCTAAAATATATTTACAACACGCAATTGTGATCAAAATTTACCAATATTGTAATATTAGAAGATCCTATGATCCTGGCTAGCTAGTGGCTACGCAAATTAAGGCACTGTTTATGCCGGTAGAACTAGAAGAAGATAACTAGAACCTTTATGTCTTTATATTTTATATATATATATATATAGTAAAAAAAACAATCCCTTTATGAGGCGTACAAGTTACCGTGAATTGTATGGCATTCGTACTGTAATAATAATGATCTATACCCCCATCAGAGAAAAAAAATCTATAAAGCCAAATGAATTTACCATATATGCATCTCTAACTTATCACTTGGAAAAAGTAACACACCAAATTGCCTATTCCCATTTTTTATTTCAGCCTATCATTTCGAAATTGCCATTATATATATATATATATATATATATATATATATATTAATCACATTTTGTTAAAACATATCTAATTATCAGTTCAAAATTATATGGTAAACATTTCTAACATAGTTGTTATATATAACAAAGAGACTTATGATATGAATTGTAAACATGTAATGTCAACCTCTTTAACTAACATATGATACAATTTCACTTCACAGCACCATTTCCTAGAAATCTTGTTGACTCTTTTTTGAAGAAATCTTGGATCGGGTATTCCTTCAAAAATAGAGTCAGTGGTCTTAGTTTCCGATTTACTCAGACCAGATGAGAGATAGGAGCATTTAGTGGAACCAATGAACGACACTTGCTTCTGGATAGATGTGTGGGATTGAGGGCTCGTGGTACTTGCTACTGTGGCAAAGCGGAGGCTCCAGAGCTATAGCGGCTTGTGCTATGCCTTCATTTTGGATTCCCAAACAATTGTGGCACTAGTTAATAACTTAATGGGTTGACTCACCTAGATCTTTAGTCAACTAGTAGATCTCATTTTTAAGAAGTACAAAGGGGAAGTAGAATTGAATATGGCAGCGGTTCTTCAGAGCTTGGCTATCTTCACATTGAATTTCTAGGCTTCAATGCTCTCGATTGCAAGAATCTCCGGAACATAATCTTTTCACTTCCCCATTTCATGTCGCGGCTACTCCACTCCACCGCTGTCTCATGAACTGAAATTTGTTGCCTTCTTGCACACAAAGCGAATGGGCGCAAATTACAATAACTAATAACTATAATAACCTACCACTGCCTAGTTGAGCAAGTTGATACCTCCCTAATGCCAAAAATGCTTGGAGGATATGGGAAATGTGTTCGAGCTGCTGGGTCGAAATTTAGCAAAATGCCCCAAAGTAGGTAGAACAGATTGGAATGAGTTAGAATTTTGGTCGAGATGGAATGAGATGGTTCACCTTGGTTAGTAATCAGTTAGCTCAAAATTTTCCCATTGTTTCGATTGAAACAGAATGAAATTAAAAAACTTCATTCTAGTTACTCACCGCACAAAAGCTCCATCATTCATCTTTTTCAAGGAATGATCAAACTTTTTGGATCCCAAGTGACAATAAAAGGTAGGGACCAGAATTGTTGCAAAAAAAATAATTGAATTAATAAAATTCAGCGTATGATCTACTTTGCTATCAATCAAATTTATTCTGGATAGCTTTGTGACCTCGCATCCTATTTTGCAATAATGTTGCAAAATCCCATGTAGTCCAACGTACATATAAAGTATAAACAAACATAATAATTAAAAAAAAAAATGTAAAAAAATCCAAAAAGGAAAAAAAAAGTTGCAATTAGAATATTGATTTTATTGTGCAAATTAAGAACCAAATCTTGACAAGATATTGATACAAATCAAGTCTGTGTATAAGCTTCCATTGTCTTTAAAAAAAACTAAGTACTATTCATATTTATTCATTAAAAAAAAAAAAAATCTATTCAGATTGTTTCTAGGCAATCGCCTAAAGTGGCTTACCATTTCCCGAGAGAGATTCAAGGATCCAGTTGTTGCTAGCAGAGCTACTACTCTCCCCAATATCCCTAGGACCAAAAGAAGTCCCCATAGGATGAGTTGTACCATTATGGTTCTCTTTATTAATGAGAGAACTGATAGCAGCCGCCACGGCTACCCTAAATTTAGGATCTGATGCAATTGCTGTCACATTTTCAGCCAATGATTTTTTATCCTCTTCAGCTTTCCAACCCTTGTCACTAGGGCTAGCAAAAAGATTATTGTTGGTGAGAGAGTTGCCAATATTAATATTATGATGATAACTTGGTTTGCCATGCATCCAATTGAAACCTTGTTGATGAAGATGAGGTTGTGATGAGTATGATGAGGGGCTAGCCATTGGGATTAGTTGATGATGAGCTTGTTCATAAGGGTTGTTTGTAAGGTCAAGAACAATGTTCCCTTTGGATGGGTCATTAGGGTTTATCATGCTTCTAATATTTGATGGATGATGAGAAGATGGGTTCATCATATGGTATGGAAGGGATGCTTGGGTGACACAAGAGGTACCATCTGAAGGAGAGCTTGAATCTACTAACACAAATGAAGCTGATGGTGAGGCTGTGGAAGCCATGGCAGTTGCACCCACTGGAAGTGGATGGTTATGGTTACCTTCATAGGTTGTTATGAGTATAGACATGTCTTCTAAGCATCTTTGCACCTGGGAAATTGCAAAACAATGCATAGAAATTAACCACTCATACAAATTCAGCTCAAACTGAAGTACAACAACAATATTCATCAAATTCAGTTTGGGAAATTGTTTTACCTGTTTCCTAACTGGGCATCCTGGAGCTACTGTGCAACGGTAATAAGCTCGTGGACAAGGATTTCCTTTTGCAATTTTTTGCCCATATTTCCTCCATTGGCACCCATCATTCATCTATATAGCAAAACTTTTTTTTATCAAATTATAATCCCGTGATTATTCAGCAAAAAAAAAAAAAAATTTATAATCCCGTGATTATTATTATTATTATTTATTTAGATATGATAAAATTTAAACTTATGGCATTTGTTTAAGGAGTTAATAAAAAAAATTATGAGAATTAAGTGATAAATGAAACTCACTGTAGCTGCTTCACATCTAGCTCTGACTGAAACCCTAGCTTTTCTATTGGCTGGGGAGGCAACATGGCCTGTGGATCCACCCAAATCACCAGGCCTCTGCTGCTTGTTTTGTACTGATGGGGCAAAACTTGCCAATTCTAGCTTCTTGTTCGCTTCTTCTTTTTCTTTAATTTCCACTCGTTCATGGTCTTCATGAGCATCCGTATTATGTAGCCTCAATGATAACCCTAATTCACTCTCTCTATTACCAATACCATTCTTATGTGATACCACTGAAGACTGGTTACTGATGTCTAGAATTTTGGAAACCGCCTTTTGTTCTCGAGTAGTGTTGTCATAATTACCATGAAGCGAGAGAAAGATTTGAGGGTCCTAAATCAAATTAAAGTGTAATTAAACAATTACATATTATTTTAATGTCATGACACAATGGACTAGAATTCAATCCCAAAAAAAAAAGAAAAAGTAGTGTGACATTGTATTACTACCTTTCTCTGGTTATCTTGCTGGATAGCCGCAAATTTCATCTGCAAATCATAGTATTCTTTCATCGTTTGCTCCACTACCTTCCTCAACACCTTGTTTTCTTCTTTCATGCGGTTCATCTCCATTTGTAACACACACAACTGGTAGAACATGAAAGATTTCATTGTCAATTATCGTATACAGCTATGCATGAGCATATATATATATATATATATACATTGTAAAGCTATTGATCCTATAGAAACAAAATTATTAGGAAAACAGAGAGAGAGAGATTAAGGGTGATGCTTTTATAGAGGTTTATAAAGATAAGTACCTCTTCAGTCTTAATGCTTTGTTGCAAGGATACCTCTATTACTGATGCATCTTCATCATCATTATCATCATCTACTTCTCCTGCTGTGGCCTCGGCTGCTTCTTCTGCATCATGTACATGTTCATGATCATTTTTTTGTTCTTTTTCTTCATCTTCTTCTTCGTCCATTTCTTCTTTTTCTTCTTCTTCTACCTCCTCTTCTTTAGCATCTATGTTCAGTGACAGATCAATCTCCATCTCTCCCTCTTTTTCCCTCCCTATTGAACGAGACAAAATTGGAGAATATCTTTCTTCCTATTATTGCTGCTTTTGAGGCACCGAAGTCAATTCCCTCGTCTCAATGACTTATTATTAGACACACAAGGACGCATCTAAGCTTTGACTTTCATGGGCTCCTTAATTCACCAAAATTTAATATAAAGACTAAAAATCAAATGCCTAAATGTTTACTATATATTAAAAAAAAAAGTTTATATATATATATATATATATAAAATGACATTGGCACTCCAATAGTTGACAATGAGGGCCCTCACCTCAGGGTAAAAAGACAGTACTAGCCATCTAAATCACTGTTTTGACAAATATAGTATTGGGTCATTTTGCCTTTTCCTTCCCAAATGAAAAGGAATCCGTAAGTTTTGAGATATGGGGGGGGGGGGGGGGGGGTAAAACATATATAGCCCCCTACGCCTAACACAGAGCTAAGAGGCAAAAAAAGGCACCCAATTCAACGATGTGGTTTAAAATAAAGCATTTTTTTTTTTCTTTTGGACCTGGGAAACCCTTTTTCTTTTGGGTCCAATCACCAATGGCCAGTTACCCACTTATTTAAAACAGCCTAACCTATGCGACTCTTGTCGCGCTTGTAATATGATACAGCATTTTTACTACCCCCTCCATGCGTGTAAATATGCATGATTGCATGTATGTGAAAAATGGTCCTCAATTTTTTAGGTTAAAAAAAGAAGAAGAAGAAGTTATCCACACTTATTACAGTACTAGCATTTTCAAGCCTGTGTTCAAAGTGTTTTTTTTTTTTTAAAATATAATATAACGTTTTAAAAACATAAGTTCCTAGTTTTATTGAATTGAATTTTAATTTCTCAATTTACATATACTTGAACTTATTATTAAATTATTTATAGTTAAATAATAGAGTTACTTTTGAAAGTATAGAACAATTCATGTATACTAAACTTTTTTTTAATTACAGCATCAGCCCTTGGGCAAGACCACTTAATAGACCATTGCCTAGAGCTCCCAATAGAAAAAAGGCCCAAAATTTTTTAATTAATAGAATTTTTTTTCAAGGACAAATTTGTTGAGTTCCTTCACATCAAGAAGGCCCCCAGAATTATGTGATAATAGAAACTCAACTCATTTAATACCCTAAATTGTTCAACAGAAATAAAATTATGTGACTGTACCAAATTTTTATTAATGTTTAATTTATATTTTTATATGTTTCTTTCCCATACAATAGCTTATTGATACTAGTCATTCAATCTCTCACATGACCACACTACCAAATCTCACTCTCTCCAAGAACATCCCCAAAATTGTGGCAAATTAAAATTTTTATGTGATTTCCAAAATTGTGGAAAACTAAAATTTTTATGTGATTATGTAATTAAGTGAAGTTGCAGTGCCTTTGATAAAGTAGAATATGTTATTGAAAATTTATTTTATTTTTATCATATTATAATTTTATGTTGTAGATATGTTTATTTTATTGGTTAATTTTTTAATTAGAACTATATACTAGAAATATCATCTGGATATTAAAAAAAAATAAAGAAAAAATGATATAAAAATAGAAAATTTTAATTGAATCTCACATGAGATCTCTTGATAAATTTTTTGTTTTAAGGAATATAATATAAGATAAGTATAGATGAAATCTCACAAATTTATGAGAGTTCATAAAAATAAAATAAAATATAATGAAATAATTGAACGAAATAAAGTTTTACAAAATTAAAATTGATAAAATACTAATTAAAATTGATTACATCACAAGCAGTGTATAGTCATGTTTTCAATTAAAATGTTGATGCTAGAAAACTTGACTTTGAAAACATAATTAGTAGTGTTGCATATTAAGAAGCAAGAAAAATAAATTCGTTTAATGTATATTGTAAGGACACGATTTGGAACGACCCAAGAACGATAGTGGGTTCGCACGTAAATAGGTCCTAACAATATCATTTATAGAGCGTGGGTTTGAAAGGCTAGGTCTTGATCACGAGTCGGTGGTTTTTCCGGGGTGTTCATACATAAATAAAACGTGTACAGACATAAATGAATCGTGCACGCTCTGGGAGTCTTTCTCCTAGAGGTGGGCTGGGAGGCTCTGGTTTTGGCCATTTTTCCCAGCCTCTCTAGAGGTGTGTCAACCTTCACATTATATAGCCCTTCTCGGTTGATCTTAGCCCTCCACTTGTTGGTCAGGCAGGTGCTAACTTCTGTACCCGTCCCATCGACGGTCCCATCTTGCTTTCTATTAGTTGCGACGATCGAAATCACCCTGACCAGGCGTCTTTTCTCATTAACACGATCAAGACGCCGGTGAATTCATTAAATGCGGAGAGGTCGTATTTATCTTGAACCAGTTCCGCACCGTACCCCCAACGTGGGTCCCATTCTACTCGTATCTTCTTCTGGGGGCTTTTTGGGGATAGCCATCATTGAGACGTTGCTATTCTCCTTGAAGTCCTGTAATGCCGAGGACAGGGTCATCCTCGGCTGTTCCACTAGACACACCGGCCCTTTTCCCATTTGTCCTCGGCACATACCCTCCTCGGCATGGACCCTGAGCCCTAATAAAGTGTGGGCCGAATCATAAGCTCCCCGGCCCCACAATAGCCCCTCAAAATCCTGCTATCCGACTCTTCGGACGGATAGGAGGCTTTTGATGATATCGGATATCTGTCAATGCCTGTCAATCCTTGTCACTTACTGATTCCCAAGACTTTTCATCTGCCCGAGACACGTTCCTAGTGCAGTTGGAAGGTGAGACGTGGCCTCATTAAATGCGGGCGGCTCTGTGTTTCCCACGTTCAACGGCATGATGAAAATCAACGGTGGTGATTCCTTGGTTTTTATGGGCGGGAAAAGTTGTGCAGTTACCCTAGAAAGTATAAATGATTTTTTTGGAACGGATCCGCCTCTTCAGTTTTGCACTTAAGAGTTCCAGCGCGTATACCCTGGGTTCATCTGAACTTTCGCCCAAATTCGAGTCTATCTCCAGCATTAAAAGCCTATCCAAAGCGTCTTTCCTCTTTTATGTAAGTTCCCTGCCTCCATTAACTCGTTTTTTTTCTCTTTTCTGGGTTTATTTTTCCTCTGGTTCCTTTCCTTCTCCCGTTGCTGGTTGAGTTTGTTTAGTAAATCATAGAAATGGTTAAGTCGAAGGTTAAATCGAGACTAAGGAAATTAGTCGATACTGAAGAGGCGATGAACAAGTTCATCGCCGATTACAAAATTCCTCCCAACGTAAGTCTGAGGCACTGTAAGATGGGGGAGTGGCACTATAAGAGAAGAACGGGTGAGGTAGTAATTCCCGTCCTCGCCTTTGTAGAGGGGGGTATGAGAATCCCTATGGGGCCGGTAACGAGGGGTTACCTCCGGCACTTCCGATTAACCCCCACCCAGTGCGCCGGCAACATGTTTAGGATTTTGGGTTGCGTGGATGCACTAAACGAAAAGATGGGGCTAAGATTGACCCACCATGACGTGAATTGGTGCTATAACCTCCAACATTTGAAGGGGAAATCATTCTACATGAAGACGAGGGACGACAGGGTTCGACTAATCCAGTGCCTTCCCGATTCTAACAAGGGATTAAACAAGGACTTCCTTATCGTCTCTGGTGAGTGGCATGATGGCGATCCGTGCCCCGTGGTAGAAGGAGAACCAGGTGGGGTATAAGGAATGGAAGGGCGCTGACCCTTTGCACCTTTTTTTAGTCTGATGTGGCTCGGTAACTAACCATGCATATATTTTTTCTTTTGTAGATTCACACGCTCATAAACGGCATTTTCACTTAGTTAACCGGGCGGACTTGGAGACTGTTCTACAAGCGGCGGTTTTCGTAAATGACGGAGATGGTCAAGTCCGAGCCGCTCACGAAATATTAGGGTACCCTCCTGTTCAGAAGTCATTTGGCGACCCTAGGCACGTGATCAGCGCCAACCGTCCTCAGCTTCCAAAAATCACCGTGGTCGAGACAGGATTTCTAATCTCCGAAAGACCATCTGTCCCAGGGAGCATCCCACCGGTGGGCCCCTCCTCGTCTCACCAAGTAGCGGAGGACGAAGGCGAGTTAGATCGGTCCGAGGAAGGGTTTGGGGCATTTGACCTAAACAACCAATCCGAGGATCCTTCTGGTGATTTAGGTGGCCCAGCTTTGTCCGAGGCGGAACTATCATCAATAGGCACATCTTCGCAAGCCGAGATGGGATCCAAGAGAATGCCCTAGCCCAGCCTATTCGAACTCCTCGAGGGTCAACCGGGGGAGGGTGCGCAAGGAACACCGCAATCTAATGTTCCGGCCCCACCACCTCAGCCCCAGACCACCCAAACTAGGTCGTCCTCCACCAAGTCACAACCACAATCCCCCCGCCCCAAACTTCCTGCTCCTTCCCAACCAGCTCTGCCTCCTCGGCCGGAAGGCACTGATTCAAAGAGAAAGAGAAGCCCCAAGGGCAAGGAGACCATGGATAGGGGAAAATCTCAACCTTCTAAGGAGAGGGAGGAAGCCCCTCCCACGAAACAGCTGAAGATTGGGCACCAAAGCAAGGATAAAGAGACTGCGTCCCAATCTTCCCAAGGCAAGGGAAAGGGGATCAAGGCCCAATCCTTGCCAAGCGCCTGGCTTCCCGCTCCAATGCTCCACGGGGGTCCATTGCTAGAGACCGCGTCCATGAGGGACCTTGGAGATGGCGAGGGTGGTTATGTGGCAGACGCATTAGGGAGAGCCATGCTGCTTTCCACCGACATGGATGGGCTGAAGAAAATGAGGATGCAGGAGGTCTTCCTCAGTACGAAGAGGTACTTGGGCATGGTAAGGCTCTTGAAACCTAGAACTTTGTTAACTCCCACTCCCAGTTTGTTATTTACGATGTATTGATCTCCCTTGACAGGCTCTCCAAGCCACCTATAGGATGGAGGAAGAGGTGAACAACCAGAGTAAGGCGGCCGAGAATGAACGCTCCAAGCGCTTAGTGGCCACACGGACTCTCAAAACTTCTGAGGACGACCTCGCCAAGACCAAAACTGCCCTAACAGAGGCAATCCGAGAAAGGGACAGCGCCTCGGCGGGTTTAGCCAGCGCCCAAAAACAAGCAAAGGACCAAACAAATCGTCTGCGAGATGCCGAGGGTCAGCTGCAAATAGCTAAAGAGCTAGTCGAGGACTTAAATAAAAGACTGGCCACGGCAGAGCATAAAATAGGTGTGGCGGAGTATGCCCGTGACGAGGCCATAAGGGCCAAGCAGGAGGCTGAGTTTGCCAGGAACGAGGCTGAGGCTGCAAAGGAAACGGCCGAGGATGATGGTTATAATGCGGGGGTAGCTGAAACCCAAGCCACCCTTAAAGCCCAGATTCCTGGAGTATGCAGGCTTTACTGCTCCCAGGTTTGGGAAGAGGCCTTGAAGCGGGCTGAGGTGAGTGCCTCATCTGACTTGTGGAAAGCTGAGAACATATTCTACCCTACAGCCATCCGTGAGGCCACCTCCACCAGCTCCGCAGCTGTGAGCGACCAACATGAGGAAGGGGTCATTCAACCGGAAACCGTACGGGTCGGCGCTTCTCCTGCGGAGCCGTTTAAAGAGGGAGAGCTTCAGGATGTGATAGAAGCATCTCAGCATACGGATCCCGAGGTACCCAAAGAGGTTGCTGAGCCCGTGCTTGACACTCAGATGCGTACCGCCGAGGAGCCAGCCACACTTGCCCAGCCCCTACAGACGATTCCCCTTGCTGTGGTCCTCAAGAGTACCGATACTGATCCTGCTCAGCCTTCCCCAGGAGGGACTGTCCTCCAGGGCATCGAAGCTGATCCCGTTCCTCCTTCCCAGGACGTGGCCGATGCAAAGTTAAAGAAGTAAAAACCCCGGCCAGTCTTCGTATTTGTTTTTAGTTTAACAATTAACTTGTTTCTTTTTAATTTTGAAAACTTTGTAGTTTGCTAGTAGTTTGAACCTGTTGAACACGTATATGAAATTCTTTTCTTCCTTTTTCCTTTTGGTTACTGGTTAGTTGCCCTCGTTGATACTTACTATTATTTATGAATTCTGAACTAATTATCTTGACATGTATGAATAGTTGTGCATGCGATACATTTAGAATCATATTTCAAAACATTAGCTTACCTGCACCTATAGAGCTTTGATCCTATGTCTGATCCTCATTCAGTGGAGGTAGTCACGTGTAGTGTTAGGTCCTGCTTAGTATCTAGGTTCTTTTAAAGTAGTTGGTTTCCCCATAGGTTTGAGTCTGAGGACCATGCAATACCTTGGTTCTGTCCAAAACCCAATTTTGAGAAGTAGTTGGTTTCCCCATAGGTTTGAGTCCGAGGACCATGCAATACCTTGGTTCTGTCCAAAACCCATTTTTGAGAAGTAGTTGGTTTCCCCATAGGTTTGAGTCCGAGGACCATGCAATACCTTGGTTCTGTCCAAAACCCATTTTTGAGAAGTAGTTGGTTTCCCCATAGGTTTGAATCCGAGGACCATACAATACCTTGGTTCTGTCCAAAACCCAATTTTAAGAAGTAGTTGGTTTCCCCATAGGCTTGAGTCCGAGGACCATGCAATACCTTGGTTCTGTCCAAAACCCAATTTTAAGAAGTAGTTGGTTTCCCCATAGGTTTGAGTCCGAGGACCATACAATACATTGGTTCTGTCCAAAACCCAATTTTAAGAAGTAGTTGGTTTCCCCATAGGTTTGAGTCCGAGGACCATACAATACCTTGGTTCTGTCCAAAACCCAATTTTGAGAAGTAGTTGAATTAACCTCTTGGTTATGGCACGAGACCTTGGTTTACGGGGAATTAGCTCCTCGGCCAAGCCCCTAGAACCATCCGTGCTATTGATGCTACCAAGCGCAACCCCTACTAAAGAAACATAGCCCCTGGTGGAACTTTACGCTAAAACCATACAATATAAACGGCTGTTTAGAAGTGACAAGGGGATTGTTTCGACCAACCGCCTGAGCCAACGCACAAGCCTTTCCCACAGACGGCGCCAATTGTAAGGACACGATTTGGAACGACCCAAGAACGATACTGGGTTCGCACGTAAATAGGCCCTAACAATATCATTTATAGAGCGTGGGTTTGAAAGGCTAGGCCTTGATCACGAGTCGGTGGTTTTTCCGGGGTGTTCATACATAAATAAAACGTGTACAGGCATAAATGAATCGTGCACGCTCTGGGAGTCTTTCTCCTAGAGATGGGCTGGGAGGCTCTGGTTTTGGCCATTTTTCCCAGCCTTTCTAGAGGTGTGTCAACCTTCACATTATATAGCCCTTCTCGGTTGATCTTAGCCCTCCACTTGTTGGTCAGGCAGGTGCTAACTTTTGTACCCGTCCCATCGACGGTCCTATCTTGCTTTCTATTAGTTGCGACGATCGAAATCACCCTGACCAGGCGTCTTTTCTCATTAACACGATCAGGACGCCGGTGAATTCATTAAATGCGGAGAGGTCGTATTTATCTTGAACCAGTTCCGCACCGTACCCCCAACGTGGGTCCCATTCTACTCGTATCTTCTTCTGGGGGCTTTTTGGGGATAGCCATCATTGAGATGTTGCTATTCTCCTTGAAGTCCTGTAGTGCCGAGGACAGGGTCATCCTCGGCTGTTCCACTAAACACACCGGCCCTTTTCCCATTTGTCCTCGGCACATACCCTCCTCGGCATGGACCCTGAGCCCTAATAAAGTGTGGGCCGGATCATAAGCTCCCCGGCCCCACATATATAAAATATAAAAAAATTAAAAAAAGAAAAACCTCCCTTCAAATTGTTTGCCTTAGCCATTAAATTATGTTGAGTTGGCCTATTTAATTATATATATATAGATAAGAGCAAAACTTTCGTCTAATATTTTTGTGCACTTGACAGGACACTAGGCTGACAGATGACCATTTTAGGACACGTGTTGTGTTTTGGTCTTCTGCGTTGAATTGGAGCATTGGACACAAGTAAAACCTTACAAATGATTGGAACTCTTTTTTACACTTCCTCCATGGCTCCACCCTAAAAATTATATTTAGAAGTTCTTAAAATTACCAACTTCTTATTTTCCAGTTTCTTGAATCAAACTGAATGCTAATAATTTTAATTTCCTAGCCCTCTTTGTTTTTTTTTTTTTTTTTTTTTTGCTGAAAAATACCTAGCATAAATGATATATAAGAATCTTTATTAAAAATTGGTCTTAATTAACTCTTAACATAAAGAGATTAGTAAAATGAGAGCTGAAAGCAGAAGTGATGAAAGGATAAAATTTTAAGTACTCTTTGTACAAGTGTCTCTTTCAAGGTCATTAATTTTTAGAATTGTTGGTGAAAAATCATCCACAAATCCATTTTTTTATTACTGGGGATAAGTTAATTCGAGCACACAGTCTCTTGCAGCCTAAAGTTACAATACTAATTTCATACTTAGCTGGAGCATCATTGTCATTAATTTGACATTGGACACTGAAACTGTCAAAATAAATAAATCATGATATATACTATATAGTTATTGTGAATACAGATTGAATTAACAAATTAAAAAATGAATAATTAATTTATATAGTTGCAACATCAACTTCGGTCATGGAATGTGAGCCCTATACGAAATCCAATAACAAGAAACCTTGGGATCAGATCTAGAATCCGTCAACTCGAAGACCTCACGCTTCTCTCCTCTGCTCTCATTCTTAGACGCTTTTTTTATTTTTTTTTATTATCCAAATCCTATCTACCTCCCCTCACGTTAACTTATAAGACTCAATTTTCCTTTTATAATTATAAAATTACGCATTTATTGAGTGAGTTTTTTAATTCAAGGTCTCACCCCTTTATCATTCTTTACGGATCAAAAGAAGTCATTTGCTTTGTGTTTATTACAAGAAGATTCAATTTTAACAAAAGTCGTAGTGCATGTGAATGTGTTTTCTTGATAAGATAAATAATTTTAGATATATATTATTTAATTAACTAATAATACTCTAATTTTTAATTATATTTTATGTTGCTATTTATAATAATTATAATAATGTTTTATAGATAAAATAGTATTTCAAACTTATAACGATGGTTTGTGATGTAGACGGTGATCGATTTTCAAATATCTTACTAGAGAACAAAAAACTTTATCAATTGAGAGCTAACTGAAACCTATTATAATTATTATTGGTATAAATGTTGAATGAATATTACATAGACACAGCTAGCTCATCTCATTAGTGAAAATATTATGTTACAGCGTATATGGTAAATTTTTTCACGAACTCAACAATTATAAGATATTGATTTTTTTCTCTCTAAAAAAAAAAAAAGATATTGATATTTATTGTTATTCATCTTCGTAACCTAGTATTTTTTTAGGGAGTTTCAACTTATAGCGTCCGCTTCTAACGATTGCTCTTTATTATCAAACTAAGACATCAATCGGTTTTTGGTGTAGGCGAAGATTGAATTTTAAATTTCTTATTCAACCATCAGAGATTTTACCAGTTGAGTTAACTAGAACTCACTAGTAATTTTTTTTAATTATGTTTTTTTGAAATAAATATATGAAGATATGGTCCATTGACAACCCATATATATATATATAGACAAAATTTAGAGAAAGTTCAATTAAAATTTGAAATTATAATCAATTTTGCGTCATGTGTCTAAATTTATGGGGGGACCACACCATAATCATTCACTTAAGTTTGTACCATGTGTCTACTTAAATTTTTTTAATCTTTGTGCCAAGTGAGTTAATGAGTGCAAAATATTAAGAATCTAATATTAATAAATTATAAATTAAAAAGAAAAAAAAAAAAAAACTAATCACATATACTCAATAAAAATCACCACACAATAAAGATCACCTCACCACACGTTCTATCTTATTAAAAATTAGAAGAAAAAAAATGATCATAAATAGTATTAAATTTAGATAAGAATTGTAATGTGTGACTAATTATGTTTACTTTAAAAAAAAAAATTGACTAATTATTTATATTTTTATAATAAAACTTGTGTTTAATTTTAAATACATTCACGTATTTGCATGAGTTACATGCTAGTTAAAATTAAAGTAAATACTTAATAAAGCAATAATTAATTATTATATTAGAATAAATAGTGATACTATCAATATTTCTACACACGTTCCACTTCCACTCCATTTGTGAGTTGTGACAATTCTATAGAACATTACAATCTCTAGAGCAGTGTAAGGTATTATTATTTGTCACATATCATGTAATAAGAACTTTCATACACTAACAAACCCTATGCATTATTGAAGAAAATAATATTAATTATACGTTGAAGCATTGATCTTCTTAAAACACCAAAAATTTTACGTGTGCACAGTTTGAAGATCAACGAAACTAAACTCGGCACTTTCCACATCTTCTAAAGATGAATACGACCCCCTTGACTACCTTTGTGTCAATTAATGCAAAGGTCAACCTGTAAGTAATTATGTAAAGGTCCACTACATGGAATTCAATCAGTTCGAGAGGGTAACAAAAGCACGATGTTATCCACAAGAATGGAGCCAAACATGGAACTGAATTCCCAAACAAATTAATCAGTCAAAGGGGTGAGCGAGACTGGTTATTTTCCTGGAAAAATGATGAAAATGGTCACAATTTTGTGGAATCCTTTCAGATACGAGGTGTTTCACTAACATTATATGTACCTTCCCATTTCCTTCTCAACATAGAACGAAACATCAAGGCCAAATGATGAACGGGGTTGGTCGACAACTACATCTCACATCCACCACCAGTGGAATCTCAACCTTGCTTCCTCGATCATGTGATGCGAAGCAACATTTTAGCATGAATGACCAGAGTTAAAGTCTTAACTCTTGTAAGTAGTTGTAGAAACACACATAGTTATAGCAAAGAAGCTGTGAAATAAGTTGTGGTACTAGATTCAATTTTCCCAGCTCTAGCTGGACGCCTTTTTCTACAAATTAGAATGGGCACTTTCAGCCAAGCAACGTAAATCAGGGGAGAGAAGAATCCCCTTACAAAGAATCATAACCAGAGTTTTTTGCAATATAGTCCGTGTTTTCAAAATTGTTTTTTCCTAAACAAAAAAAAGAAAAAGAAAAAAGAAATTCTCATATTAATTAATATAAAAAAGGTGGCCATTATATCAAGTTATTGACAAAAGAAAACTCCTCCCAAATTAAGAAAACTCTTTCAATCTTTAATGGGATGGTTGTAAATGGAAGGTGAAAATGGACACAAAATCCTTATTATAACAAGAAAATGTAGCTGAAGATTAAACATGCATGAGTACTGCCTCATCATTATCACAATGCTAGCCCATTTAAGAATTCTTGAAGCTGACATTCTAATAATTATTTTAGGAGAGTACATGCATAAAAGTATAAAACAAATTGTCCAACAATAGGGGTATACCCCTCCTAAAACCCTACTAATATCACATACCCGGCCAACATAATTGCACATGGAATTTTTGTAAGAATTGCAAGAATTTTGGCTCTCCCATCCTCCTCATCCTATATCCTTCTCCCTCTCACATGTTATAAGTACATTTTTCCAAATCAATTGTAAGAATTTCGGCTCTCATCATAAATTATAATACTCCTATTCCCTTCCGGCACCTAATGTTCCTTAATTATTATTCCTTAATTCCTCACAAACCAACGCTTAAAATTCAAATTAAAAACCACCAAATTAAAATTAGAGATTTTAGCAACCTAAATCCACACTTCATAGCCCCAAAATCAATATTAAGACTGTGTTTGGTTCGATAGAAAATATTTTCCGAACATAAAATATTTTTTAGGTGGAGTATTTTGCTTATTTTAGAGGTTGGGGATTTTGGAGCTTTTGGGTATTGGGGGCATTTTAAAGGTTTGGGAATTTAAGTCATTTTCTTTAGGTTTATGGAGTATTTTAGTCATTTTAGAGTTTTTGAGTATTTTAATTATTTTTGAAGCTATTAGGGAGTACTTTGGTATTTTTCTTGTTTTTGTTTTAGGATGTCCTAGTCATTTTGGAGAGTGGTTAAGAATTTTTGAAATTCTATGGGGTCAGATATTATTTTAAATCCAAGGAATTAAAAATCTAAGAATTTCAAGACTCAAACTCCTAGTGAATTTGGCGCAAGGCACTGTCTTGACTTTTTGAACTATCTAAATAATGTATTTTGATTTTAATTACCTATATCCAAATTCATGTATCCAAATCTAATTAACACACTTTTTTCTATATAAAAGATTATAAATTTATATTTAATTGATAATAATAACTTGTAAAGAGGTTACATTTGCCCTTAAAACAGCATCAAAAGAGAGGGCAAATCCTCAAGCCATAGGATCAGTAAACTCTCAAGCATATAAAGCTATCTCCATAGGACCATAGCTACACTGAACCCTTGAGGAGCAACCAGAGAGAGTAAGCACTGAAGCAGATCAGAGGAATACTCATAATCTAAGCGTCCATGGCATAAATAGCCCTTGAAAAACTATTTTCTGGTAACAAGCCAAATAAATCTTCATCTGCACATCCAAAAATAAAATCACGATAACAATATCTCTGGCAAACTTTATGGAGTCAATTGCACCTAAGAGCTTCAAATTCTGAAGAGAGTCCACCATTGATAACTTTGTACTTCTTCCTACAAAGACCCAGGCCATGAGAATCACATATAATAACCCCAACTCCAGCACAATCTCAATATGGGAAATAAGCAAAAGCTTGGTTCAACTTATAAACACTGTTAAATTATGATTCTTCCAAAAACTTAAGTTATTAGGAGACGGTGAATTTATTCATTTAATCTATCACTTTTCCTTCACATATAGACGATTGAACCCTTAAAATATTTTGTTCTGATACCATATTAAATTACCAATTTTTTCCAAAAACTTAAACTATTGGAGATGATAAATTTATTAATTTAATCTAACAAACAACATCTAAAGGAGGTTTCCAAATTCCAACGCTGGGAGACCTTGGCAAAGGTTGAAAACCATGTAGTTGTTCCCGCACATTCCTCTTTTGTCTAAAATCATTATAAAGTTGTTCATTGGACTGAATTAGATGAGCAGACGTAGCAAACTTACCTGCCATGAACAAAACACTTCCTTCTCTACCAAATATTCCAGGCCATAATCGCAAAAATACTAAGATCAGACCTGTCCAGTTGCAATGTTAATTTATAGAAAATTGAGGTACGACACCAAATGCCTTATGTTGTTATGACTGAGATGGAGTGTGTTACAAGGCTAGTTTGCCATGGCTACAACAAGGTGGGACGTATACTTGGTAGATCAAATCCAAAGCAACACAAATTTTCAACATTGGAAGGACATCTTGTGGGCCTAAAACATGCAGAAGAAGCTAGGCTATGGTCCTCAACAGTCACCATGGCACCATCCGGAACAACATCTAAAAGCTTTTGGAGTTCAAAAATCTATAAAGAATCCACATACCTCTTGAAGCACCTTGTCATTGCTTTATGTGTGTGACAGTAAATAAATAAAATAATAGAGAAAGGAGTTTGTGCTAGTGGTTGCAGTGGTGAGAGAAATCAAACCCAATTATGCTCGTCAAATGGTAGTTGCTGAATAAAAGAAGTACGTAGAAAAAATCTCCTTTGAAGTCTCAAGGCCATGTCCTGCAAAGCAAGATGTTGAATTCGTGGACAATTTAAACCAAAATGTTACGTTGAGAGTAACCCCTTCCTCTCTTGTCACTGCTTATGGACCCAAACCTGGGTGGTCTATCCATGACCAGGATGAAGCTTGGGAAGGTCCAAACTGTTTAGGGGTGAAATGCCACTTGAACCTAGAGCTAGCTAGTTCTCCTTCAAATACGTTAAGACATAGTAATTGACTAGATATTTAGGATAAAGTACTGTTTCTGTGCAGGCCGTGAGACGGTGAGAGCAATACCAAATCAAGACAAACTCTGAATAACTAGATATGGCCTTAAAATAACAAGGGTCAAGGTCGGTCAATGAGACAATGGGGGTATCATTTTCAAGAGAACCTTTTCTCTTGGGAGCAGTTGGTGGGGGCAAGGAAATCCCATCAACTCAATCGAGTCAATCCCCAAATTTTTACCTAAAATTCACCAAAAGCCCCTACAATATCTGTTCATCCATACAGCTTTTTAAGGATAAAAAGGTAAATGCATCACATATCATACCACAAACAAACCAAGTGATCCCAGCACAAGCTCAATTCTTTTGCACTCATGTCGTTTTACAACTTCAATGTCAATTTATACAAAACCAAACCAAACTCTCCCAATAAGATAAGATCATAAATATTTCCATCATTAAGTATATCTATACTTTAGATATCATTTTTAACTAAGTTAATACCAAAACAAAAACAAAATAACAACTTCATTATAATATGATTATATCACATTAATAAATTGAAAACAAATATAGCTAGATCTTAAATAGATAAATTACGACCTTTTTTTTGAACCACAATTAAATTCTACCCCAACTACAAGAGAATATTGTAATTCACACATCTACCAAGTCTCCTTGGATTTGTGGTATTGCTCCGGTAATTCCCATCTCTAAACAACTCTCAACACTCAAGTATGGTGAAAATAGTGATGAAAATAATCTCCTCTCATCGATATGGCAATGGTGAGAGGGCAAGAGAAGAGAGAAAGACTATTTGTATGGCTATGTCAAAGGGTATGTATCTCTCTCTCTTAAATGGGCAATCTGAACATTGTTCTCTAATGGTCCGTTTGAAAACAGCTTATTTAGTTGAAACTGAAAACTTTTTACTGAAAGTACTGTAAATAAAAGTAAAAACTAACTGAAATAATAAGTAAGACTCATGAATAATACCAAAAAGTGCAGTGGAACTTATGAATAGTAGCAAAAATAAGCTAAATAGTAAAATAAACTGACTTTAAACTCTAATCCCAAACGCAACCTAATTCTCTCTAGGGTTTTCATGGATAAGAACAAGATATATGAATTGGGATTGAGTTGGCACAAAGACAAAGCATGCAAACGAATTGTCTTAGGCTCGAGCATTTCGCGAGAACGAAACTAGCTGCGAGTTTCTCGCGAGTTGCTCCAATAAAGTTGGAGCCTTTATTTGCCACATGTCATTTCATGGGAACAACCTTCCATTTGGCAGGAGAGGATTTCCATATCTCTAGCTCAAGTATTTCTACCCAATTATAAAAACCCCACAAAACACAATAGATTGAAAGAAATACAAGTAAATTTGACGTGAAATTAAGCCAACAAAAAAAACAAGACAACAAAACCATCCACCATGTTTTAATGTTTTATGCTAAAGCACAAGTCAGTTATGTGGTGTAAAAAGCACAAGCAGACGCCAGAAGGGTGTCCAAAACCCAAATGAATCGAAACAAGCATCGAAGCAGTGATGCTTTAAAAAAAATAATTAATAAAAATTGTGTTGCTCTCCGTATAAGAACAGTGGTATTATTCCTCAGATATAAACATTGAATTTATAACATAACAAATAAAATGCTGAAGGCAAAGAAAAGCCAAAGTGAACTAAAATTTTTTTTTTCCCTCTTTTTCTTAATCAAATGTCTAATGAACTCAAAATCTATTTGTGGAATTGAGCCCCAAACGAATAACTAAAAGGAAAAACACACTTTTCTCATACTATTTCCCTCAGCAGCTTCTTACATGGCAGATCAATATAAATCCTATTCCTACCTTTTCTATCAACCTTCAAACTCAGAAAATCCTAAAGTTAAAAGTAAGCAGAGTATTACTAATTTTCCTCAGGAATGGGCCATTTGCAGTTTATTCCATATAACTTCAGCAAACGGCAATTGCAGACACATCCCACGATCTTTCTCCTCTTCAACACCCCCATTTAGCTAAAATCACTTCTCAATATCCATCGAAACAAAAAGGAAAATAAAAGTAAACCACCATTCAGACTTCCTATTTTTGCTTAAACATTTTTGCCACAGATTATGACTAAGCAGCAGACGAGCTCAATTCAGATGAAGCACCAACACAGCTGCCATCCTGTGAGGTGCGTGCCAGTGAACTCTTTGGCTGCATTCCATGCAAAAATTTTGATAATGGCCGCAATTTCATGTACTGCATAAGAAGTCAAGCACAAAGATTTATAAAGTGGTATTCAGATGATAAGCTTTACCATTAAATAAAAAAATCAATATTATTTATAGAAGACCAAAATATACCGTTGGTCCCTGAAGTATATATACTTTAAGCACTTTTAGGAACCTAATGATTAAAATAATCAATTTTAGTCCCTATAGTTTTTGAAATGAGCTCTTTTGGTCCTTCTGTCATTTTCCATTAATTTTCTTGTGTACATGGCTAACAGAGGAATGAGATGAAAAAAAAAAAAAAAAAACCTACACAGTAGCATTTCCCCCAACCTAAACTCAGTTTGAACCTTTTTTTTTTAGCTCAGACTAGACAATGCTTTGGCTGAGTAAGCACAAGCATGCTGTAGCGGATCTCTCGTATCGAGCCATTTCATCAATTCCAATGGCTGGAAACAAAAGGTGCTCCAATACCATGGGACAAAATAATCAGATGTTGTCTTAAATATTAGCCAGCCAAGAGCAGAGTTATCCAGGAGTTCTTATGCATTTATGAGTTGTTAGAGAAGCATCAGTATCAAGATTCAGCGGATGTTTCTATGGATTAGAAGAAACTGATATTTGAGCAGCTTGCAGAGAAATCAAGAAGGGACTTGAATTTCAAGGCTTGCAAGGAATTATGTGCTTGTAGGGGTGACTAGGTCTTAAAAAGACAAGATGTCTTGATGAAATTAGTGAAGAAAATCTTAACATGCTCAAAGAGAGTGTTGAAGTAGAATTTGACTGAAGAATTCTTCTCTGGCTTATTGCAACGAACCTTCGTTATAATTCTGATTAACAGCAACGAAGTGACCTCACAGGTTCAGGTTGGGCAAATAGGCACTCACAGGTTTGGGTAGGGGGAAATGCCACTGTGTAGTTCTTTTCAATTTATGTATAATCAGATGTGAAGTCATAAAAAATAGGCCACCTCATTGCTCCATTAGCCAAGCACACACAAAAAAAGAACAGAACATGATAGAATGACCAAAAGTGCTCATTTTTAAAACATTAGGGACTGAAATTGATCATTTTAAACATTATGGACTAAAAGTGTTCAAAGTGTAAACTTCAAGAACCAACTGTGTATTTGGCCTTTATAGAACATAGAAAAATTATAGGAAGAGGTAAAAAAACAAGGAAAGAGAAAATTCTAGAAGAGCAGTTACCTCAATGTAGAAAGCACTTATCTCCTCCTCTGTAAGGCCTTCATCCTCTCCAGCATTTTCCTCCCACCCAAGTGATCGTAAGAACGCAGCTTCTTCCTCATCTGGATAAAGAGTCACATCAGGGCTTGAATGTTGCTCTCTATTATTTAAACATTTCTGAAACACATCACAGGCACTGCCATTGCGGGTCATCTCATCCCTACTTTCATTCAACGAGTCTGTAACAGGGTCATCTGATGAAATGGCATCTTCTGTATCCTGAAGAGTTATAGACGTTGCAGCAGCAGCAGCGGTGGCAGCGGCAGCTTCTGTGACCAATTTATCAGCATTCTCTGAAACGGATGACAAGGCAGCTTGGCAAGGATCAGAAACAGCAGAAGGGAATTTTGTAGGAGAGTTCTTCCTTGAAAGACTTTTGAAGAAATCATTCCGGCTCTGGACTTGAGTTGATGGTTTCTTCTCCATAGTCGTCTGAAAAGCAGTTGGCCTGTGGTCAGCAGTGGCAGCACTTAAATTGTTGCTTAACTTCCTCAAGGATGCAGACCCAGCACCTGATGGAGCAACACCAAGTGGACTATTAGAAAGTCTACTTCCATTAGTAGGACTCAAGCTATCCTTAGCTGCTGAAGAGAAACCATTCAACGGACTAAGGACATGGAGATTACCCACAGATAACTTTGTAACATCAGATTTTGCAGGCCCTCCACGTGGACTATTATTACCAAAGTGTGAAGATGAGAATGAATGCTGCTGTTGCCCAATCTTGGGTTTTGATTTCTCAGAAGGACTGGGCACCTAATAAGAATCAGACATAAATAACCCAACATTAAATTAATGTACCACATAAATACAAGGGATCTATCACGGTTTGAAGCAGTATGTACATTAACAAACTATGAGCAGTTAACTTTTCATATTGTTTAGATACTGATATATATGTGGATAGATAGCAAAGTAACTATTCATGACACATTAACTTTTCATATTGTTTAGTATTTTGGTAATGTGTCATGAATAGTTACTTTACTATCTATCCACATATAAAACAGTATCAGTATGACCACCCTGTAAGCAAGCCAAGCCTCATCCAAATAGTATATAAATAAAGTGGTCCAAGAAAACAATATAAGGATTTTCTCATTACCACCAGAACATGTTTTCAGCTATGCTATCCTTGCAATGTTTTCACTTCAAATAAGAAACTCCATAGGTGCAATAGATAGCAATCATTGAAATGAGCCAACCTGTGTCAGCTTAACTCTTCCATACTTTTTTCTGACTTCAAAAGGCTACTAAAATGCAAAGAGCATGTTATTTGCTAATATCCTTAAGTAGGTGGTGGAATATACTATACTTAACAAGGCAGTGTGAAGAATATAATCTCTCAATGAAAATGCCCACCATGATGTCATGACTCATGTCCCTCACCATGAGGTGGGTGTTCTTGAGGTCCATGGTGACAATTATACTAAATATTTCAACTTTTCCAAATCTTTAGCCTATTAATGCTATCTTGTAAGGGCTCAAAAGTAATATTACTTTTGACCCTCCTTCATTATACTTACACTTTTTCTAAAATAATATGATGGAAAAATCATTTGTTAACTGGCTCTTCATTCTCAGTCTTTATTAAAATTGTATACATTGAAAGAACCACCAACAAGTCAGTTGACAGGGAAAAAATACATCAGTACATGCAAGCAACCCAAAAACTTCTTCTTTTCTTTTTTTTGATAAGTAATAATGCTCCATTCACCAAAAAAAGGAAAAGTACAAGAAGGCAACCATAAAACTTATAAGAACTGCGAGTAAATAGAAAACATGGAAGCACAAAAGTAAAATTTCGAGTGTGCTACTTTTGATTGTTTGAATATATCAGTAATTGTGAGCAACCAGAAAACGAGTACATTTCAGGAAAAAAAAAATGTTTCAAATCATGTTGAGTGTTTGAATATAAATGAAGCAGCAATATGTGGTATCAAAATTATAAAGCAGTACCACAATTTTTGGTCCCACCACCATCAAAGCATCAGTTATATTATGTTTTGTTCCTTCACACAACACAGAAAGCCTTCTCCCAACTATCACAACTAACCCCCTTTTTATGTGATTCAACCATCCCAAGTAAATCCCATTTTGCAATTCACTCACATCTTGTAACAAACTTTTTTATTGGTATGTTATACAAGCACCCAGTGGGTTTTGAAATCACAACCTCACCCTCTCCCCATTCTTGTGGGTTTTGAACTAAAGCTCATATGCATCTAGCAATAAATTTGTTGACTAGAGCATAAGCCATAAATTGTTAACATTCAACCACTTTTTTCTTTACCACAAACACTCAAACCTTTCTAGTCCTTCCAATTTTCCTTCTTAGCATTCATCATCACATTCCTAAGACATAGCTAGTGATGCTGGCTGTTGCAATGATTCATCTTTGTACACATGATCCAAATTCAACATCCCAAATTCTCCAAAATTTTCTCAAGAAGTGTTGACTTTAACTATCCAATCATGCTTTCAGCTATAGTTCTATCCCTCATTTTCCTACCATACATCAATAACTTGCTAGTCTGAAAGCCTTATCATCAGAACACATGTTTCGTTTGATAGTATAACCCCCCACCACCCTCCCATGGCAACACTGCTGGATAGAAACAGAGGCATCTGGATGCAGCTGTAGAGCATAAACTTTCTTGTCACAAATGGATGCACACTCCTCCACTCAAAATATTTACCATCCATTGGAGCCTTTTGCTAGTAGTCTCATAACCGACAGCCGGCAGTGGTTGGATTGTCTGCAAGATTAAGGGCCCCACAACCAATTTCTTGTGGGGCACACTCCTCAGTTACAGATAAATAAAACCAGACATTGTAAACTGATCAACACATGCTTTAAAGCACCTCATCAATCACATGTCCTCCATCCTTTTTTCTTCTCCTTCCACGTGGTCTATAATTTCCATCACTTAGAATGATTATGACCAAAATATAGAAAAAACCCAAAACAAGAAAACAACCGATGAACAAAATTTTACAACTCAAAGACATCCGACAATTAAGCTTAAATAGATTCTCATTCTACTCCTGAATGTATCAACATAACCTTCTGTTATTGGATAACATAACAATCCAAAGATTTTTATCAAATTAATAGTTATATCTGTACACTACTTTTCGCCTTTGATAAGTAATAAAGTTATATTAAAACAGAATAACTACCTCATGTACACAAAATTTATATGTAAGGTAGCCTAAAGAATTACACTTGAATGAGCATTATAATCAAAAGGATAGAGAATGTATGAAATCTACAATCATAAAGACAGAATCTATGAAATCTACAAATAGAGTGAGATCACTAAAACCCAAGTCCTGAGACCAATCAAACAAAGATTTAGTAAATAGCAACTTCTTCAATCCTCAATGCTTACACACAATCAACATTCATAGATTTCAATGCCCTTGATGAGAAACATACAGCATGAGACCTGATCATGCATATCTTCCAGTATCTGTGCAGAGGCTAATGCAAGCCTAGTGCATAAGATTTTTGTTCATTGATGAGTCATCATACTTCTTTAGTTACAAAATGTCTGTCCATGACCATTATTTTATCTCTACCACCATGGACAGAAGGCTTCCTATTGGATGACTTTCAAAGCATTAATATGTACACAAGGCAGACTACAATATGTACAATGCACAGCTCTAGGTATTTATGAAATACAATTGAGGTAAGCAACAACTCTTACCAGGGGCTTTGTCATGGAAAACGTCATGGGAATTAATTGCCTAGATTGCTTCATAGCCAGCTCATCAAGCCTCTGAGTTTTAACAGATAACTACATTCAAAAGCATAGGACACCATATGAGCAGGAATATATGTTCTAACAAATGCTCAGAAATACAATGGAAAATGCAACTTACTTGGGGACGTGTGCGAGCATGATCAGGACCATTAGCCAATGTTTCAGCCATATTGAGGCAAGTCCTTGTGCTTGGAGACACAGAAGCTGATCCTGCAGCAAGAGTTTGCAGTGCCAATGCTGCATCTGTGCTATTGCATCCAGATATCTGAGGAACCTCTACTAGAGCAGACTTCCAGCTATCACAACCAATTGTAGATGAAATGCCAATTGGAAAATTCTGAATTGTAGTGTCCAAGCCAGAAGATGAGACTCTTCCTATTTCAGAACCACCTTGTCTCTCTTCAGCTATGAGTGAGGGAAAGTCCTGTTCAAATGCAGTTTTAGTAGAACTGCTAACACTACCCCCACCACCAAGCAGGCCATTAGCATCGCTGTGTTTTCTTTTAGCATTATTTGAGTCACCAGCTACTTTCCTAGGCCATGTGTCACCGCATTTCCCTGTAATCATAGACTGTGAATGCAGCAACATATCCTTCTCGACCCTATTGGGCAAGATGGTACCAAGAGTATCAGAACTGTCACGCCGCCTGTGGTCACCCAAAACCAACTTGTTCTTACCATGGTAGTCATTAGTGTCCTCCCAATCCCAATCATGCTGGCTTCTGCCAAAACTACTGTAAGATCGTGAGTGGGCAGAACCGTTACTAGAACTCTGGTGGAAATAGGAGGAAGTTGCTTGATCAGAAGCAAATTGGCGACCTATATCATAATCACTATTGCTCACAGACAACCCATTTCTCACATGCTTGGGTATGGGATGATCATCTATATCAGAAGATATATGCAAAGGGTAAACATTTCAGCTTATGCTCTTATTGTTTATTTCAAAAATGTAATAAAAGAGAAGACAATTAAAATTCCATATTTTCTGTTTATTTCAGAGAAATAAAGATGGATTCAAAATGATATTGATTTAATGATTCCATTCATCTCCAACATTCTTTTGAGACCCAAAGAAAGGGTAAATTTTTTAAGTATGGGTACTCAAGAAAACATAACAATTTAACAGCATATGCATCAATTAGCTAAACAAATTCCAGCATTATTCTTAGTACAGATTTGGTATTTCATCTTTTTCTACTACTAAAACAACACAAAAATAGGACTCGAGCTTAGGTTCCTTCCATGTTCCTCAAATTTCTCAGCAACCAGGAAATAATGAAATTGAAAGAGGAAATGAGGATTACCTGAGTTCAATGAAGATGATGAAAATTGATGGTTTGAACTGCTCCCAGCAGTGACACTTGCACTGCTTTTCAACCATTCCGGCACTAAAGTAAGCTCACTTCTATCCATTACTTGACTCAATCATGATCAAATAAAAAATTAAACGAATCCCAATTTGTCGTTCGGGTAAAACTTCTTGATTCCCCCCTCCCCCACAAAATCCTTAAACAATCTTTCTTTAAAAATAAAATAATAAAAAATCAATCCAGTGTCACTTCCAATAAAAACAAGTCAGTGGCAATCTCAATCAAAATTCCCCAAACCCCAACTCTTCAAAACTGTCCTGTACACTAAAAAATTAGGCTTTTCTTTCATTCATTCATATCTCTTCCTCTGTACACTATATATATACTATGACAATGAAATGATAACAAAAAAGAAGTTGGTCAAGAAAAACTTGAATTAACAATCCAAATTAATCAAATACTACATAAGATATATACTCTACAAAAAGAAGAAGAAAATTTTGTGAAGAAGAACAAACTAACTCATTTCTCAGCCAATATTGTTTGTGTTGGTTAGAATTGAAGAAGCATATTCCTGGGAAGTGGGCAAGAACCCAGACCCAATATCCCAAAACCAAAACCCTGAAAAATTAAGCAAAAGCCCAGAACCCTTTGACTCTAGGGTTCGGAGTTTGATATTTGAACAGAGCAAAGCAGAGCAGAGCCAAAAGAAAAAGAAATAAAGACGACTACTCTTATGCTATACAGAGTATATATATATATATATATATATATATGGGTATTATGAAAACTGAGTTGGTGTTAAATAATTTGGGATTTTGGAAACTGAGATTGGAATGGAAGGAACTCTGCTTTGAAGAGGAGATTATAACAAGGTTTGTTTGTGAGTTGTGTGTGTGAGTGTGTGTTTGTGTTTGTGTTTGTTTGTGTTTGTGCGTAGTTGGCTGCGTGTGGAAAAAGAAACGGATTCAAATGGACCTCTATTTTTTTTTTCCTTTTTTTAGGGGAGTTTTGGTTGGTTAACACTTGACAGATAGAGAATAGACTTGGAAGTTGGATGGAATGGGAGTCTAATGGATAGGCTAGGCACAGAGGCCCTTCTCTCCTTATTTTGGTTGTTGGGTTACCACTTACCAGTAATAAGCTGTAACACTTTCCATTAAAATTTCCTTACCATATTGACTTTTTATTTAGTACAACCCTCTCCTCATCTTTTTTATTTTTATTTTTTAAGAATTTCAACTTTTTATTCTTATTTTTATTTTTTTGAGAAACTTAAGAATTTCAACTTAGATCCCTAGCTTCTTCAAGATATCAATTAAGTTTTGGTGTAGGCAAGGTTTAAATTCCAAATATTTTATTCTATAAGAATATACTTTTCGAATTGGATTAACAAAATCCCACCTCACCTCATCTAGTTCAAATAAATGGAATTTTCAAAAAAACAAAAGTGAGGGGCTATATTTTTTGAGGATTTTTTTTAACAAAATGATGGTTATAAACTTATCTCTATATATTAAGAGGATTCAAAAAGTTTTTTATGTCTTCACAAAATCTCAAAAATACCCTTAAGCTAATTAAATAATCTTTATTCTTAAAGAATAAAAAATAGGGTTAAAAATGTAATTCAAGAAAAAAATTTCTAGAAAAACTTTTTTCCTAATAATTAGCACACTCTCTAATATATCTCACGCACATTTGATACATTTTTTCCTAAAAACTAGCAATCACTAAACCCATCAATTTACTCTATTTCAAATCCAAAGTTTTAGTACATTAAACTCAAAAAAAAAGAAAAAAAAGTCTCATAACACGTGTGGAGCGCGTGTGATGAGGCTAGTATCTATCTAGATAATGATTAATAAAAACAAAAAATAAAGTTAGATGCAATCCTTTGACTACACCGCCTTGATTTTAGGCGTCTTTGTTAAAAGTAGGTGTTAGTTAAATTATAAGACTCTTGAAAACTATGAATAATTCAAGAATCATGGATGTGTAATCCAAGAATTGTATCTTACTTTATTTTTTGTGTTTATTAATCATTATCTGGATGGTGGATATTAAGATGACTTTCCCCTCGTAAATGACTAAAATACAAGTTTTAAAGGATTAAGTTAATTTATTGTAATTTTCATTAAGTGTTTTAAATTATATTTTAAATTCACTATAATTAAGTGTTTTCTAAATTTGTTTTCAAATCCATTAAAATTTTATGTTACGTGTTCTTCCAATTTGAAAGTTCTTAAGCTTTCATTTAAAACTATTTCCAACCCATTTGAAACTAATACAAATTATGTCATAATTATAAAACTTATTATTAACTCAACTACAAACTTTTATGCATACAAAAGAAAAACTGCAAAATTCTTCAATGAAAATTTTATTTAGAATACCATTACTAATCTCTTTTCGATTTTTTTTTTTTTAAAAAAAATTTGAGAAAGAAATCCTATTTAGGCTAATCTGAGTGTATTTATGTGAAACTCCATTTTGGAGACTTGAAATATAAGGAATGGCTAACAATTAAAACTGAATTAGATTTATTTATTCCAAAAAAAAAAGTAAAGTAAGTAAGGTAAAGTAGGTTCTAATGTACTTCTTATGTTGAATTGTTGATTTGGTCTAGTTTATATATTTACCCTAAATTTGAAAAGTATGGTGATAAGGCCGTCAGTATTGATAATTACATACGATGTTGTTGTTGGAAAAACATGGTTTGTATCTCATACAAAAGATACGCAGCGGAAAAATTAACGAATCTATTTCATTTGCAATTGATAACATGTACCATGTAAATTTCAGAATTTAAGAACAAGAGAGCGTACCTTGATGCAGTGAAATTCAAAACCAAATATTAGAAGTACTTGGGAACACTCTTAATCTTCACTCCAATTCCACTTGTGCCCAAGAAGCATGGTCTCTCAATCAATTTATAATGTATGTGTTCAAGGGAGAATAATAGAGTGGCTTACACTTACATACACACAATTTCATTATTTTACCAAAATTCTGTATGTTTCTCTCCTTATAACTGATTATCTAATTGGGCTAACCTTTTGGACTATTCCAATTGGGTTTTAGTATGTGGCTTGGAGTGGGACCAAAAGAGAACAAATAAGACACTAGCTCCAATGGGTTTTGGGATTTTCTGTCAACTCTTGACAAGCCCAAAATTACCATTAATTATATTTAATACTACTATATAAATATAATTGCACTCTAGGTCTTATTAATAAATTATATCCCAAGACTTTATTATATATACAACTCATTCATAAAATATTCGTAGTAATACAAAGTCATGAATGTGGAATGTCACTTTGAAGATTACTACATCTTAATCCCTGAGTACCCGGTTTAATCCTTTAAGTTATTCATCATATATTTATGAAATCCAATTTCATAAATATATACTATAGTAACTTCTTACTAAAGTAGTTAGGCCTAACATTTTGAATAGCCAAACCCATTAAACTTATTTCAAGGAAATATTTTATATCTACGTTAAGAGATTATGAATTTCATCTTAAGAATATATGTTCCTTTAACACTAAATGTGGCTGCCTAACATACTGAGGTTTTGATCGTTACTTTAGATCTCACTCCTGATATATCAAAACAACCCACACTTCATGATCAGGTTCATTATTCTCTCAAGATTAAGAGTTAATGTAAATAGAAGTCATGAGATTTATTATTCATTTGACAGTCGTTAATAGAATAATAAATCTCACAACGGTCCAATTCAATATGTCTTAACACTTAAAACATATCAACATATTAACTAGAAGTCTCCACTTCCATGATTAAGACAAATCATCTTAGTTGATATGTTATAGTCTTCGTAGATGAAATGCCCAATTTCATTACCGACTACGAATCAAAATTCTGAGTTTACAAAGAACTTGTGATTTATATCTTCTGTGACTAAATCACATACTATGCATCTCATGGACTATATGATAATGTCCAAATATTCATGTTATCATTATTTTAGATAATAATAAAACAACTTTATTAATCACAACATAATATCATACATAGCATCATACAATAGGATTTAAGGGGCACATATCCTAACAGTTGTGACTTCAATAAAGCTCCAAAGTGCAAGATTGTCACAAACTAATATATCAATGAGTCTGATATCGAATCTACATGGAAAAGGAGTTGATTGGCATACCACGAGAGAATAAAACCAAAATAATAAATTTTAATTGAAGAGAAAGTATGATGAGTTGATTAAGAAAATTAAATTGAGGTAAATAACAATATTTTAAAACAATAAGGTTTAGGGATCTACATGCAACACATCTATTGATAGTCTTAACAATTTTTATTTTATAACTCAACTAAAATCCATATGAAAGATGATCTTAGTTGGATGATTTAACAATAAAAACTAAAGAATTAATATTATAGGTAGTTTTATGAATTTGGTTGATTTTAAGCAAGAGAAAACTAGTGAATTAGTTTGCAAGGAATCTTAAGCATTTAACAAAATTATACAGAATCAAAGAATTATATAGAATTATACACTTTTCTAGATAAGTTAATTAATAAAATTTTGTGAAGAAGAACAAATTAACTCATTTCTCAGCCAATAATGTTTGTGTTGGTTTGAATTGAAGAAGAAAATTCCTGGGAAGTGGGCAAGAACCCAGACCCATTATCCCAAAACCAAAACCCTAAAAAATTAAGCAAAAGCCCAGAAGAAAAAGAAATAAAGACTACTCCCATTATGCTATACAGAGTGTGTGTGTGTATATGGGTATGATTAAAATTGAGTTGGTGTTAACTAATTTGGGATTTTGGAAACTGGGATGGAATGGAAGGAACTCTAGTTTGAAGATGAGATTATAACAAGGTTTGTTTGTGAGTTGTGTGTGTGTGTGTTTGGGTGAAGTTGGTTGTGTGTGGAAAAAGAAACAGATTCAAATGAATGGCAAAAATGGGGATTTTTGCAATTTAACACCAAAATGCTAACAATTTCATTATTTAGTACGTTTCCAAAACTAATTAGAAAACTAACATCTCGAGTCTAGTAGACTCAAGTTTGTTGTGATAAAATTGGAAAAAAAAAAGAAAAAAAATAGAAAGAAAAAGTCAAACTTCTAGTCAGTGCCTGAGAGTGACAGACAAAACTTGAGATGACATGTTCTTAATTTTGTGTTGTGCCTTTGTGTGTGTATGTCCATTTCTCAAAAAATATATAACTACTAGCCAATATTGCACACGCTCTCTACTTGCTCACTCCCAAGTGCAGGGAGATCGTAGCAATATAATTCTCGAAATACCAAGGTCGAACCACAAGGTGCAGGGTAAATTCAAAGACAATGTAATTAAAAAAAAAACTTTTGGTGAAGATGAATAATAATTTTTGCCTGGTAATTGTAAACAAGAATAACAATGATAACTGATTTAATTCAATAATGTAAATACCAGGGCATCGGGGTGTTTCCCAATATCGATATGAAATTCTTTGTGATCTAAGAAATTATATATTTCATAATTAATTGTACTTATACAATTAAATACTTATGATTCGGTTGAACTGAGACAATTTAAGAACGTATGATAACTTAGATTAATAATGCGGTTAGAAAAGTTTTCAGAAAAAAACCCTCACTTTAAAACTTGATTTCTATTTGAAACTATTAGAAATTCATCTAAACAATAATAAAAAAAAAACATGATTGAACTTATTGAAAGTATGGAAGAACTAATACATAAAAAGAAATCTAATTGAACAATCAAATATGTTGTTGATAAAATCTTAAAAAGAATCACATTGAATATTCATACCGTATAAAAAAAACATAACCCCTAGCCCTAGTAAAAAGTTTAGGCTGCCATTAGAGAAAGGAAAATACAAGGTTTTCTCTGCCAAATTCGTTCTACACAGCCTCCCTTCCAAACCCTAACATCAAAGTGTCCCCAAAGAAAATAAAACTTTTACTATTTTAATTTTCGTCCAGATTTATAGCAGTAAATTGTGAGTTAATTTCAGCCTTTAAAATTTGTGAATTTTGAAAAACCCAAAACTAGAAAGTTGTAGATATATAAGTCACGGTTCCAACTCATTTGGCCTTGTGTCAATTGGATTTTTGAGAAGAGAGATATGCCCAAAATACTGATCAGTGCTCAAATCTAATTTTTCCTTTTCAAATTCTACCTCTTTGATTTATTTCCTTATTTGAAGCTTCCAAACATGGTAGATGACCCAAGCACTCCAACTGCACCTCTTTAGACATTTAAGCATGGTCCTTTAGCTCATCTTTAATTCTAATTTGGCCTCGATTCTCTCACAAACTCCTGTAAACTCATCTTTTTCACATGATTTCCTGAAAGTAGAAAATTACACGTAATGAATGACATCTTATTCAATAAATTATGTAAAGATAAATAATAGAGACTAATGCAAATCATGGCTTAATTATACAAATTAAATATAGTAATAAGGAGATAACGCCCACATAAATATATAACAAATATACATTTTAAGGCGTTATCACTCTCTCACACCAATTCCATTCAATTGATTTTGCCAATAGAAGGTTAACTGGTCCTGGTTTATTTGTTTGTGAATAAAATAAAATAGTAAAAAAAAAAAAAAAAGTTAAGACAAGTGGAAGTGAAAAATAGGCTAGTACATTTTTTTTTTTTTTCCAAGTGACTTGTTGGGTTTAATTTGTCTAAATTTTAGCTAATCTAATGTTAATTTTCTAAGGCCGACGTGCCTTAATGCTTTCATGTTGGCTACTTCATATTTGACATTCAAGTTATTTCTTCGAGTAAATTATGACCAATGGTTTCCGTACTTACTACAATTTTTATGACTCCCTCTCTATTTTTTTTTTTTTTTTTTCTTTTTGGGTAGCTACTGATTGATAACTAGCTTCAAATGCTCTTAACCAAGTACATTATGCTTTTGAAACTTCGTTGTAAAAGTTTGCACCTTGAGAAGTACATTCCGAAGCGCAACAGTGTGAAGAAAGCATTAAAAAAAAATCACTTTGTTATGATTAACAAAATTTTCAGCAATGTGTTAAAAAAAATGAGGTTTTTAAAAAGAAAACAGAAATAGTTTTGCTTTGTTGAGAGGGAGAGAGAGATTTCTGCTTCTGTGTGTGTATTCAAACATTATGAGCTCTACACTCTAAAACTCTCACATATAGAAAACAAATAATCAGAGCCTAGGAGCACATGCCACAAGCCTTATTGCTTAAAATTTGGGGGATCTAAGCAATTGCCTAACTTGCCTAAAGGAAGGGTCAGCCCTGCACAATAGCAAGCTCAAAATGACATTAGTTCAAGCTTCTTTGGAGGACAACAAAGAAATATCTTAGATCTGTTATTACCAAAGTTAGGTCACACAAAATTCAATTGTGGATAAACTTATTTAGTCCACCACACCTCATAAAAACTAGCATAGCACAAGGGTAAACAAGCATATTAGAAATATTAACAGCCTATCTTCGGAAATTAAAATTTTAATGGGCAAAAAATATCTCCTTGGGAATTTATACTACAACCTTTCTTAAGCCAAATATTCTTCCCATTCATGTTTGTTTGAAAATCAAGTTTAACCACTACAATTATATACTATGAACCTTTGTCTACTTGTAACTTGACCCCTAAATAAGAACTCCTTTCCACCTTGACTCACCAAAAATTGTGCAGCCAGGTAATTTAGAAGCTACAATCCAAAATGTACAACCATAACTAGTTTCCAAAATTAGAACTGCTTTCCTCAAGCTATTTTGAAAATAACATATAAGCTATGAAGCACGGGTGCATTTCGGGACTCGGGTGCGGGTGCGGGTGCGGGTACGGGTGCGGGACTCGGCAATTTTTGAAAAAAGTGGGTGCGGGTGCGGCGGGACTCGGCGATTAAAAAATTATTAAAAATATTTTTATTTATATTTTTAATATATTACTAAGCATACTTTTTTATATAATAATAATAATAATAATAATAAAGTTTTTGACACTTGAATTATTGGCAGAGGTATTAAAATAGATGAAGCTTCTCATAAATAATAAATAAATAAAAAGATGTGACTTAGCTCAAAAATAAAATAAATGATTTAAAAAAGAAAAAAAAAGTAAAAAGTAAAAAGAAAAAAAAAAAAAAAAGGTGTAGTTGTGGCTCTCACGTGTTTGGTCAGAGAGGCGTGAGAGCCACACTTTTTTATCTCCTGGGATAGTAATGTTTGGTCAGAGAGGCGTGAGAGCCACACTTTTTTATCTCCTGGGATAGTAATAAGAAACAGAGCTCTTCAAAAAAGAAAAGAGAAAAAGAAACAGAACAATGAGTTACGAAGAAGAACGGCAACGCTGCGAAAAAAAAGGAAGAAGAAGACAAAGAAGCAAAAAAGAAGAAGAAGAAAGGGATTAAGCCAGTGAAGACGGCGTATCAAATCCACCGGTATTTTCAGTTTAAATTTTTTTTTTTTCTTCTTACCGGCCGATTTCCTTTTTCCGGCCGAAACACACCAATATTAGGCCGATATGGCCCGAGTCGGCCCGATTTGAGCCGCGTCGGCGCGAGTCGGGGAATCCACGTGGCAGGACGCGGCCCGACGCAGCACGGACGCGCGGTCAGCGGCGTCCCTCCCGTGTCGCCGCGTCCTGCCGAGTAAGACGCAGGTGCGGCCCCTCTGGAGCCGCGTCCGTGCATTCCAGCATATAAGATTAAATGAGTCATAAGACTCAAGATTTCCCAAAAAGTTGCTGCAGTAGGAGTCCCTATACTTTCAACCCAGATTTTGCATCGCACACACCACCAACGGAGGGGGTTAGGCCATACCAAATTGCTTTAGCATTGACTCATTCTACCTATAAACCCACCATATCATTGTTTTAGTTCAGAATATAAACACTTCAAATTAAATCGAAGATTATTAAGCAACATTATTGCAACACCTTGAATAAGGCAATAAAACAATATTTGAAGGAACAAAAGAAAGGAATAGATAATATACCTAAAGGCTGGCATATTTGATGGATGAAATGCATTATCCCTGCTTGTTGAGGCATACACATTAGACAAACAAGTGATACATTTGAAATGCCTCTTAGAATTTTGTACAAGGATAGAAACTTACACCAACATAGCATCTTGGATAAGTAGTGGACTAATCAAGTGATATTTTTCGATAGACAAAACAACAATATTCAACCCCATGAAACCCTTGAGATCCTTGGGCTTGTCTAATATAGTTGAAACTTCAAGCACCACAGAATACAAGTAAGAAGAAGAAGCAGAACGAGGGTTGAAATAGGCACTTCTCCTCTTATCAAAAATGCCATCACCGTCCTTTGTGTCCGAATAGATGGAGGATTGAAGAAGTAGGCAGAATTTCTGATCACATAAATGGATAAAACCACAACAAGGATACCCATCACCTAGAACATCATCATATTCCCCAAAAATTTCTCTTCCAACATTTAAGTAGCCCTCAAACCACTGATCTAGATGTAGATCAAAAGCCTGAATAACCAAAAACTTGGGCTGATCATTGTGGTCGAAGGAAACCCTATACAACATGTTACCAACAGCAACAGATTTAACCATATCGGATGACAAAAAAATACCCCTTAAGTAGTTTGGGCACAGTAAGATTAAGGTTTGACTAAGTACGACCATTAACATTGAAGGTATAAAAAAGGGAAGTAGTGTAGGATGTAACAAGAATTTGTTATCTGTTTTCAAGGAGAGTGGTCACCATCTCACTAGGTTGGGTCTAAAATGGAGGATTAGGCAAGGGTTCCAAAGTTCCAATATTAAGGTAAAAAAGCTCCATAAAGCAATAGTTGGCAGGTAATGGATATTTTAAATCACCTATAACACATTACTTATAGTACAAGATGATGTGAGGAGATGTTCTAGGATGATTCATCGGAGAAGCGAGCTTCGAATTGCCGAAGATGCTAAGCATCAGTATCTTGTTGAATGAATCATGAAAAATGTAGATACAAGAGCCCACTGTAGTAAAGAAAGTTCTCGTCGGAAGTTTCACTATAGAAAATGGAGATAGAGAACTCTTTATAGGAGGAGCATACATTCTGTTTCTCTTTTTTCCCTTTCCTGAAGAAGAAGAAGATGGTGCAAAAGGGATCTACGAAGCCAAAATACTAAAGGTTATTTAGTTTTAAAAAAACTATCACTCATCGCTCCTCACTCAATTTTCATCACTCATCACTCGTCACTCATCACTTATCACTTAAAATACCACAACTTCCTAAACCCTGCACGTTTGGCACACTGTTTTCAACTTTTCATCACTCAAAAATTTGTACTTTTTATGGGACCCATTGCCTTAGCACCATGTCAAGCTCACTGTTACCATACCCGCATGTATCCTCTCTCTCCCTATAAATCCCCTTTTCTCCTTTTTTTTTTTCTTTTTTTCATCACTCTCCCCCAATACCCAAACACACGAGTACAAACCTCTCTCCGCCCCTTCATTCTCTTCCTCTCACCAAGTCCAAACAACGCCGATCTCCAACAAAGGAAATCCACCCAGCACCGATCTCCACCGACACCCAACTTGCAAGATCACCTCTGACAAGCAACAGCGGAGCCAATCTCCTCCATCATGATCCAGCGGCACCAATCAAGAATGCAGGAAAGGACATGCAAGACCGATTCCACCCCTCTTCTCCGCCCCTTTCTCTCTTTCATTTCTTACTTCTAGGTTTTGTTTGTGTTTGGAGAAGAAATTTTTAGATTTATTGTGTGGATGAACATGTTTGTGGGTTTGTGTTTGTGTGTTAGTGTGTATGATCGGTATCATGTGTTTATGAGTTTGATTTTTTGGGTTTGAGAAATCGGTACCCATTTGTTTTTGTTTTTTTTTTATAAAGTTACCCATGTGTTTCTATGAAGAAGAAAAGAAAGAAAAAGAATGAAGAAGAAGAAAAAAAAAAGGCCATTGGAGCGAGTCAGTGAAGAAGAAAGAAAGAAAGAAAAAGAAAGAAGAAGAAAACATGAAATCCAAAAAAGCCGTTGAGTTGAGTGAGACTGTGAAGAAGAAAGGAGAGAAAAAAAAAAAAAAAAGAGTAAGGACGTGACTTCTCTAACCGTGGGTCCTAGTAGTGTGTGTTTATTTACCAAAATGCCATGGAAACTCTGTTTCCATAACTCAAAAACACCTAAAATGTGTTTTAAGTTTTCATAACTCATCACTCAAAAATCAGAGAATTGAGTGATGGAAACAAAAACTGAAAACAAATCTAAACAAACCAAACAGCCATGGGACCCACCAATTTTGAGTTATGGGTGATGAAATCAAAGTGATGGGTGATGGAAAACATTAAATCCAAACAGCCCCTAAGCTATCTCATCGTAGTCTTGTGTGGGTTGGGGATTGAGAATTAGAGTGAGTCATTAACTAATAGATCTAACAGCGTGGGTTGTTTGGTTTGTTTAGACTTCTGATATATGAACTGATCTAATGGCGAGTCATTAACTAAGTGTCATTATTATTATTATTATTATTATTATAGATTTTAGAAGATTTAATTAATCCTTGCCAAGCTGGCTTTGTCCCAAGAAAAAAGACATAAAAACATTATCATAGTGCTTATCAAAAGGAAAAAAAAAATATATATATATATATATATATATTTATATATTTATTGTAGTGCAATCAATTATAAGATCATTCTTACCAAAAAAATATAGTTTAAAAATTATATAAATTTTTATCATATAAATAAAATAAAAAAAAAATATATATATATATATATATATATATATATATATATATCAATTTTAAACTATCCGATTGACAAATAGTCAACTAAGCACATGTTTCTAACAGTGATTAATTACAAGTTTTAATTTAAATAAATTATCAGAGTTAAAATTTTTTTTTCACATATTAATTCCTTTTATACGAGTTATTCATAATTTTTTAAAACAACCAAATAATTGTTAGGAGTTTTTTTTTTTTTTTGAGAAAATAATTGTCAAGATATGTGTAACCTCACCACCAACTAGGGGTGTCAAATGGGTGGGTTTGGGTGAGTTTGGAGTGGGCATAATTGGGTTGGGTATATAAAACCCATTTAACTAATTGCTTCTAACTCAAACCCAACTCAACCCAATTATTATAGATAAACCCTAACCCACCCAATTACCCAATTATCAAAATTACCAAAAGGCCCCTAAAGTGCAAAAGACCAAAGTACTCTAAAATTTTCAAAAATGACCAAAATACCCCCAAAACCTAAAAATTACCAAAATAACCCCGAAACCTACAAAATGACCAAAATACCCCCCCCCCCGAAACTCAAAAAAATGACGAAAATAACCCCAAAACCTAAAAATGACCAAAATACCCCCCCAAAACCCAAAAAATAACCAAAATACCCCTGAAACCTAAAACTTACCAAAATACTCCTGAAATCCAAAAAAATGACCAAATTACCCCTCAAAATCTAAAAATTACCAAAATACCCCCCCAAAACCTAAAAATTACCAAAATACCCCCAAAATCCAAAAAATGACCAAAATACCCCGAAACCTTTAAAATGACAAAAATGCCCCTTAAACTTGTAAGTCGATAAAAATACACCCTAAACCTAAAAAATTACCAAAATCCCCCCTAAAACTAAAAAATGACCAAAATACTCCATAAACATAGAAAATGAACAAAATACCTCATAAACCTAAAAAATGACTAGACTACCACGGAAACCTAAAGAATGACTGAAATATTCTTAAAACCTAAAAGGTGACTAAAAGACCTCCAAAACCTAGAAAATTACTGAAATAGCCCCAAAATCTAAAAATTAACGAAACACCCCTAAAACCTAAAAAATTAGTGACATTCCCTCGAAACCTACAAAATGACTGAAATACTCTTTGAACCTTTAATTTAACGAACATACCCTCGAAACATCCCAAATACCCCAAACCCTTATTTTGGTAATTTTAGATGCTTCGGGTGTATTTTTTTCATCTTATAGGATTAGTGGTATGTTGGTCATTTTAGTTATTTTGAGGGGTATTTTGGTCGTTTTATAGGTTTGGAGCTATTTTGGTCGTTTTAGAGGTTTTAGGGTATTTTGGGTAATTTTAGAGGTTTCAGGTTGTTTGTGGCCATTTTAGAGGTTTTGGGTTTATTTGGCTCATTTTAAAGGTTTAGGGGAATTTTCGTCACTTTATAGGTTTGAGGGTATTTTAGTCATTTTTTAGGTTTCAGAGGTATTTTGGTCATTTTTTAGGTTTAGGAGGTATTTTGGTCATTTTATAGTTTTAGGGAATATTTTGGTCATTTTTTGGGTTTCAAGTGTATTTTGGTCATTTTTTGGGTTTTTGGGGTATTTTGGTAACTTTGGGTTTCGAGGATATTTTGGTCATTTTTTGGGTTTTGGGGGGTATTTTGGTCAATTTTTTGGCTTCGAGGTTATTTTCGCCCATTTTTTTGGTTTCGGGGGTATTTTGGTCATTTTTAGGTTTCGAGGTTGTTTTGGTTAATTTTTAGGCTTTGGGGTTATTTTGGCCATTTTTTAGGTTTCGAATGTATTTTGGTAATTTTTATGTTTCGGGGGTATTTTGGTAATTTTTAGGTTTCAGGGGTATTTTGATCATTTTTTTGGATTTCAGGGGTATTTCAATTATTTTATAGGTTTCGGGGGTATTTTGGTAATTTTTTAGGTTTAAGGAATATTTTGATCTTTTTTAGGTTTTATGGGTATTTTGGTCATTTTTACGTTTAGGTGTTATTTTAGTCATTTTCTAGGTTTAGAGGGTAATTTGGTAATTTTAGTGGTTTTAGGGTATTTTAGAGTTTGGTGATTTGTAGAAATGAGATTTGGATCATAATTTGATCTAATTGGGTATCCAATTAAAACCCAATAAACATTAATGTTAATTGGGAGGGTTTGGGTGGACAAATGTGTTTGGGTTGATTTTGTCACCCCTGCTACCAACACAATCAATTATAACAAAAATATCGGCGTGATCATATTAGGCCTAAACATATGCTTTAAGTCCTTTTATTTTTTTTTTGGGTGTCATGTTAAACTAAATTTAGATACATTTGTTTTCTCAAAAAAAAAAAAAAAAAAATTTAGATACATTTAATTGCTTATAAATACTAAATTAATAATAATTCTCTCATGCATTACGTGTGAATCCCACAATTATATGAAATGCGTATCATATTAGAGAGTTACAAATTATAAGGGGGAGAATGAATAAGATATCTTTTCAATAGATAGATAAAGTCATAACCAACCCCCCCCCCAAAAAAAATCGAAATTTTAATGTAAACCAATTTGTGGTAAAAATTAAAAAGGTCTAAATTATAGATATGCATTTGCTTATGCTACTAGATCTACTTATAGTGACAGTAGGACCCATCTTGCATGACATAAGATTCTCTAAAATTCTTAAGATAATTCCACCAAGAATTCTTAAAATCTTATCAATTCATTTTGAAATGACTATCACACTTTTTAGTATTTATTTAAATTATTGATGACATGGTAAACGATAATGCATTCAATTCAAAATAAATGATAAAATGTAAGAATTCTATGATGGAGTTACCCTAACAAGTCTAGATGATCATAACCCATAATTCAAATGGCAGACTAAGTGCATCTCCAAATTGAATCCACATTCGTTTATAATTGTTATTTAATCTCACGTCATGTATCCAATTTATTTTTCTTCATTTTAGTGCCAAGTAGCTTGTTCATTATACTTGGTACAAAAGATGAGATAATAATTTAGTTATAAATATATCTTAAACACCTAGTGCACTTTTGGATTGCACTAAAAATGAAAGCAGACGTGCGTCACAAGTATTTTTTCAGCAAAAACAACTTTAAAATTGGGTCCCACGGTACTATTCACACATTTAAAAAATATTACAGTGTTTTCAGTTTTCAGCAATAAACGGTATCCAAACAGACCCCAAGTGAATGTTCTATTTTCATTCCAAGAATTTTCTATAGAAAAAATTATGTTTTCCCCTTCAAATTTAAAATATCCTCATTTGCTCTAATTTGGTTAGGATTTTTTTTTTTTTTTTTTTTTTGTCATGTCAACATAATGGATATATTAGAGATAAATATTTTTTTTAAAGAATCAAGATTTTTTTTTGAGGAAATTTAAAGAATCAAGATAAATATAGAACTTGAACTAAATTTTAGGTGCCAAAATAACATACTAAATCTTTATTTTTATCCCTACAAATATGGTTGCATTTCTATTTTTGGTCCTTACCTCAATTTCTCGAATTTGCAAAATATTTCATAGATTCCTTATGATATGATTTCTTTTCACATACTTGTAAATAAGGAAATTATGTAGATCATAGCTTAGTAGGACATGCAACACATAATAGTGGTTTGATGGTGTAGATAAGGGATGTTCCTCTTCAGATTCTGTGCTATATACTCCAAAAGGAATAATTTAGTCACAATTGAGACTCCTTGTGATTGTTAATAAAGCCTAAATCAACCTAATATATGCCCAATGTGGGACTCACATCTCACTACACACACTCAATCAATATCCCATCAAATCTGGGATATCACAACTATTACTAGTTTTATGACTGATATGGTATTAGTTTGCATTACTTCTGCAAAAGTATGCAACTAGGTTTCTTTATCAAAGGAACTCATCTTGATAAGTTTAGGTGTTATTGTTCTTATCCTACATCCTCTCAATTAGACTCTTTCATGTAGTTTTCACCCCATCGCATATGGGATTAGATATCCTATGATCGAATCTTCTAGTTTTCTCCAATTTTTATTTAGATGTAAGACGTGTGGAATTTTCAAATAAAATAAATGCTACGTGTCATACATCCAACTAAAAGTAAGAAGAAATTGGAGGATTGAATTGGAAGAGGTCATTTCTCAAAACATATCAACTTCAGAAGCAAATATCTTTCTTCTTCTTTTTTTTCTTTTTTTTTTTTTTTCCTTGAGAAGATCAAAAGCAAATAAGAATAATCAAATTTTAAAAACAAGTTGATAAGAATAAAGAAAATTATCTTAAAAATGTGTATTAAAGATAATTAAGTTATATCCTTTATCTAATATTTCTTATTGATAAACATTTTTCTTTTTTAAGTTTTTTTCTTTTTTTTTTTTTTGAGAAAAATTTTAAGAAGTTTTTTAGTTGTAGGATTACAATAATAGTAAAAGTTGTAAGTCATGTGGCAATTAATTAAGATATCCACTTCGCGAAACCATATCTTTAAGACCTAATTTTAGTATTTTTTATATATAGCAATCATTGAAAAGGGCCAACCCGTGTCAGCTTAACTCTTCCATACTTTTTTCTGACTTCAAAAGGCTACTTAAATGTGAGTTTGGGAAGAGTGTTTTGCGCGTTTTTTAGTGGGTGCATTTTTTTAGTGGGTCCCGTGCACTATTCATGAGACCCGCAAGTACTTTTTTCAACAAAAATAACTTTAAAATTAGGTCTCATGGTACTATTCACATATTTAAAAATTATTTTGCTACAGAATTTTTAGTTATCAGTTTTTAGCAATAAACGATATCTAAACAGATCTTAAAGGTAAAGAGCATGTTTTCTAATATCCTTAAGTAGGTGGTGGAATACACTACACTTGACAAGGCAGTGTGAAGAATATAATCTCTCAATGAAAATGCCAACCATGATATTATGTCCCTCACCATGAGGCGGGCGTTCTTGAGGTCCATGGTGAGAATTATACCAAATACTCCGTATTTCAACTTTTCCAAATCTTCACAAAAAAAAAAAAAAAAAAACTTTTCCAAATCTTTAGACTATTGATGCTATCTTGTAAGGCCTCAAAATTAATATTATTTTTGACCCTCCTTCGTTATACTTACACTTTTTCTAAAACATTATGATCTTGACTGGCACTTCATTCTCCATCTTTTATAAAATCATATACATTGAAAGAACCACCAACAAGTCAGTTGACAGGGGAAAAAATATATCAGTACTTGCAAGCAACCCAAAAAACTTCTTCTTTTCTTTTCTTTTTGATAAGTAATAATGCTCCATACACTAAAAAAGGGCAAGTATAAGAAGGCAACCATAAAAGGGAAAGTATTGCGAGTAACTAGAAAACATGGAAGCAAAAAAGCAAAATTTTGAGTGCACTACTTTTAATTGTTTGAATATATCAGTAATTGTGAGCAACCGGAAAACAAGTACATTTCTGGAAAAAAAAATAGTTTCAAATTATGTTGAGTGTTTGAATATAAATGAAGCTGCTACATGTGGCATCAAAATTAGTATAAAGCAATACCACAATTTTGGGTCCCACCACCATCAAAGCAACAATTATATTATGTTTTGTTCCTTCACACATCACAGAAAAGTCTTCTCCCAAGTCCCAACTATCACAACTAACCCCTTTTTTATGTGATTCGACCACCCCAAGTAAATCCCATTTTGCAATTCACTCACATCTTGCAACAAACTTTTTTATCGGCAAGTTATACAAGCATCCAGTGGGTTTTGAAATGATGACCTCACCCTATCCCCATTCTTGTGGGTTTTGAACTAAAGCTCATATGGATCTAGCAATAAATTTGTTGACTAGAGCATAAGCCATATATTGTTAACAGTCAACCCTTTTATATTTGAGAAAACATTCTATCAGGCTGTGGCGTAAAACCGGTGTTTTACGCCAGCCAATAGATGTTTGCCACGTCAGAGTTCACTTAAAGAAACAATATGACCTCAAAAAAAAAAAGAGTTCACGCTCATAGCTTCCTCTGCTTCCTTCACGCCGAACCTCCACCACCGCCCCACAGATCGCCGGAGCAGAACGAGGAGAAGAAGAAAGAGTTCTCGCCGTGCCCTCTGCTTCCTTCTCTGGGGTTGTACCGTCCTTTGCTTGCCCAAACCTCCACCACACCACACACCGGAGCTCACTGCCACAGAGTTCGCCGGAGCTGTGCGTGGAGCTTGGAAACAAACCGGAGCCGCCGTGAGCCACGATGCAAAGGTTTGTTTTTCATGATTTTTCCTTTTCCCCAATTTGGATTTCGAATTATTGATGGGTTTTTCTGTTTTCTGGGTTTATGGGTTTTTTTTGTTTTCTGGGTATATGGGTTCAGTACAGTTGTGTTTGGGATTTTGGGTTTTGGAATTGGAGTTTAAGGGTTCTGGGTATTGCTAGTTTTGTGCTAATATTGCTCATTACTAATAGCTTGAGGTTTTGTGCTAATATTATTAGTCTTTGAATTGTTATTGCTGGGTGTGATTTTGAGAAGAGAAAACATTATTGATGGGTCTTTCTGGGTTTATGGGTTTATCAAACCTGTGGATGTTTGAGGAGGACAGGGAATATTGGGATGTTTCTGTGTATGTTCCTGGTTTTCGGATTCCTAAACCTGTTGATTTCTCCCACTCATTGGGTGATCACTTGTCCAAGAATTTAGTGGAGCGCCTATCTGCTCTGAGAACTCGTATCGTTATAGAAAAAACTTGATATTGCTTTACTAATTGTGAGACCTCAGTTATTGAAACATTGGATAATTTTGTTGTTTGTAGGAGGTTCAACCTTAGCTGATCTTCAGCAGGCTCTGGAAGATTACTTGCCTGTTCTTTTAGGACTAGTTAAAGATGGTAAAGCGTGTATTAGTGCCACTATGATTTGAATGTTTTAACTGTTTTGGATAATTCATAATAGTGGCGCTTATCTGTTATTTGCAGGAAGCCATCTACAATACAAGGTACAATTTGTATGGGTAAATCAGGAGGATGACGCAGAGGTGGGAGTATAGGACTAATCTATCAATTTTCAAATTTCTGTTCTGCCTTTCATTTCTAGTTGTCATTACATCCCTCCTCCGTTCAGTGGAATTGATGTTTTTATATGGATCAATACTTTTGCAGGAAACCGGCATGTCTAATGCTTGGTATGAGGTGTTGTCAGTTTTGCACTTGATGGCAATGCTTTTGAAACATTCCATGATCAATTGAAGCACCATGTATCTTGAACTCAACTTAGGCTAATGCAGCAATGGAGTGCAAAAATGCAGCAATGGAGTGCTTGTTTTTTTTCCAGCTTTTTGGTCAGATGGTGGAGAAACTGTCAAAAGTGGAGCTAGAACAATGGGCCACTACGTCTAATCTGGAATGCAAGAATAAATCTTGACATAAAAACTGCTAAGAATATTAAGTTTTGGTACTCTGCCAGGAAAATAGTAGCTCTATCAAAGATGGCCTTCTCGGTTGTAGCTGAATTTTTTCGAAGTAGAACCTGTTACAAGCATTCCATGATGTATAGAAGCTATATCTTGTTGTCAATAGGCTAATTTTAAGTACCATTGAAACATTGAATGTATTTTATAATTTTGACTCTTAGGGTAGTTTCATTGTTCATTTACAAAAACTTTTACAAGGATTTAGAGTCCAAACCAAGAAGAATGTAATAAAATTTAGTTTTTATTTATTTTTTTATATATTAGTTTACTACTAAACTGTAATTGATTGTGTGCCTCTATATTTCTAATTTCTTATAATGTTTCAAATTGAACAATTTTGATGTTGCCTATACAGTCATGAATTGATGCAAGAGTTTTATCCAATAATGAACAAAACTTTATTGAAATGTATACTTTGATTACAAGGCTATTAGAACAAGAGCCCTAATTAAATACACAGTCATGAGCAATGATTTATTTCCCTCAATAGGAACCTAAAACTTACATTCACAAATTCTGTAAGGATGCAAGTTGAGGCCGAAGTGTAATGAATAAGATAATACCCAAGCAAAATCTTCCATTCAAAACAATTTTTGAATCATACAAGTGGCTGCTAAAGGTAAATGTTGAAGTTTATGTATCCAAAAGAAAAATATATTTCTACAATACTTCTTAATGGTATAACTTATGCGAGAACAACAAAATACAACCCAATCATAACCCAAGACGAAATCAAAGCAATCCTAAACTTGTGCACTTTCTCCTCAGCAATTCAGGCTGCGACTCTATACCTCTCAGATCTGCACTTGGCTATCCGTTCCCACTCTAATGCTTCTGTTTCCATTTGTCGTGCATTGTCCCTCTCAATTTTGGCTGCTTCCGCCTCGGCTACCAGTCTCGTAAACCTTTCCCACACAATATTGATGAACTTGATGTGCTCAACTCGCAGTTCTTTGTAGCACCTTTCTTCAAGATACTTCGCAATCTGTTTAAAAAAGTACCAAAAATATTCAGCACTGGGCTCACTAATTTCAATGAAAGTCACTTACTGGGAGACACACAAGTAGAACAACAAATTTAGAGACCATACCTTTGGGATCCGAACCGGGTTTTTTACAGCATATTCACATAACGTAACAATTTTTCTTTCATTTGGAGGGCCATCCTGCCATATATTTTGATCATTTTTCTAGTTATGATAGGTGGAAATAGTAAAATAGACTAAATTTCCAGGCAAAAGATCTATTAAGAAACACTTCGAGTAGCTAAGTATCAAACTCATAAGACTTAAACTCAATTTAATTTCCTATATAACTAAGATAGAGTAGGACTAAAGACTCAAGCTTTCTTTGACCAAACAAAAAAGGAAAAACTTGTGGAAAGAAGGATAATGAAAGATAAAATATAGACACATTTATGTCACACAAGGATGAGACAACGCACATATTTGCTTCAAAGACTAGCATCATTCTTAAGCATATTAACCAGTTTCAGATCCTATTCCGAGATCCAATGATCCAATCGGAGGGCTAGCATTCCAAAACAAACAAATGGTAGCGAAGGTCAAGGCCAGCTTTTCTTTAAAAAAAAGCCATTCCAAGGGTGATATGCGAAAAGACATGCATAATCTTTGCTTCAAAGGAGGAAGCATATTGTCCTAGTCATGGGAATATAATGGCACTACAACTAACTTTTGTTAAATAAGAGCATAAGCCACAGCGACACTTGTACTACATAATCTAATAGTCACATTGACAACCACTAGTTAGATTTAATCTTAATCAAGGCTTAGCTACCTTGGATGTCTGTAAGCTCAACCACAACATACACAAAGCACCTTATAGGCTTATATTACACTATCAGAAATTAAACCATAGGAATACTAAAAAATTAACACATTTAAGCAACAGATCAGAAAAAGATACTCACAAGAGACTTAGGAAAGATCTCTGCAAGCAGTTTTTTGTATCGCTTAACGGGTTGTCGAGAGCTTGATCTCAAAGCAGGACAACAAACACACATGCTGGGAAAATCTTTCTGGAGATTTAACCCCATTTTCCTGCAATTTTTTTTAAGACAAACAAAAACATAAGGAAAAACATAGTCAAAAACCCCAAGCAAAATAGATAAAAATGTTACCAAAACAAAGCACAGCAAAGATTAACCCACTAGTCCAGCAGAAAAGCTTAGTGGAACACAAAACAAAGATCAATTAGCACATTCCCAGAAACTGCAAGTTTTCTTTTTTATTAACAAAAAAGAGAAAAAGGAAACAACCCAACAAGAAAAGCAAAAAACAAATGTAGTTCGCAGCCATTGGGGCTGTAAAGGACAAACATTGAGCTACTCATTTCCAGAGATATAAATTGTAAACCCCCAAAAAAGGCCAAAACAAGAATGAAGAAAAGTGAGGTAAAATCACCAACACAAAATAAATGAATTAACCAAGACATCTGAAGCTACACAAGAACATGAGAACAAACATGAATCATACATATTCCAAAGTTACACCAGCTAAAAGTCTTTTCAGAAGCACCCAGAACCAAATGTGAAGCACTTAACAAGAAAATTCACAACTTTCCTAGTTTAAAAACCCAACTAGAAAAGCCCAAATAAAAACTGATCAAAAAAAAATCTTATCTTTAGCAAAACCCAGAACACCCATTGGAGTGAAAAGCATAGAGAAAACAAGAACTACACGTACCTAGCACTGTAGAGACAGATCTGGCAGTTTGAAATTACATAACTCCAACTGGGTTTTTGTTCAAAGGTTTTAACTTTCATCATTAGGACTAATAATAACCCTTTGAATACAAATTACAAGGATTTAAGCATTTTGATACAATAGACAAAAAATGCAGGCAATATAAAAACTGAATTTTAATTAAAACTCATAAAATTCCAAACTTAGAACTAATAATAAGCATAATTCTGCAACCATTACATTTCCCATTACCAAAAACACACGCACAAAGCTGCTAAATAGATTCTTTGACAATGAATTTCAGAATAACTACCTTAGGGAAATAGTTGGCTGGAATAGCCGGAGTAGCGTGCTCAAGAACCACTCCAAGAACAGTCGGACTTCAACAGAGACAAACAACAAGCAGTTGATTGACACCATCTACTGCTTTTAGAAGATTTCAGAGCATAGTGTGGGTTTCAGAGAATAGTGTGGGCTGTATTGGGGAAAGAGATTTGCAGGTTGAGAGGAGCATCAGGGAGAGGGAGGCAGAGAGAGAAAAACCCCTGGTGGAAGTGAGAGAGTGAGAGAAAAATAACAGAGGAGAGAGTTCGGGCAAGCAGGAGATGACGTGGCAGCCTCCTATTGGCTGGCATAAAACACCGGTTTTACGCCACAGCCTGACCGAATGTTTACTCTTTTTATTTATCATAAACGCTCAAACCTTTCTAGTCCTTCCAATTTTCCTTCTTAGCATCATCACCATCCCAAATTCTCCAAAATTTTCTCAAGAAATGTTAACTTTAACCATCCAATTATGCTTTCAGCTATAATTCTATCCCTCATTTTCCTTCCATACATCAATAACTTGCTAGTCTGAAAGCCTTCTCAACGGAATGCATGTTTCGTTTAATAGTATAACACTGCTGGATAGAAACAGAGGTGTCTGGCTACAGCTGTAGTGCATAAAATTTCTTGTCACAAACTGATGCACACTCCTTCACCCAAAATATTTATCATCCATTGGAGCCTTTTGCTAGTAGTCTCATAACCAACAGCCGGCAGCAGTTGGATTGTCTGCAAGACTGAGGGCCCCACAACCAATTTCTCACACTCCTCAGTTACAGATCAATAAAACCAGATATTGTAAACTGATCAACACATGCTCTAAAGCACCTCATCAACCACATGTCCTCCATCCTTTTTTCTTCTCCTTCCACATGGTCTATAATTTCCATCACTTATAATGATTATGACCAAAATATAGAAAAACCTAAAAACAAGAAAACAACAAACGAACAAAATTTTACAACTCAAAGACATCTGACAATTAAGCAAATAGATTCTCATTCTACTCCTGAATGTATCAACATAACCTTCTGTTATTGGATAACATAACAATCCAAAGATTTTTATCAAAATAATAGTTATATCTGTACACAACTTTTTTCCTTTGATAAGAGATAAAGTTTTATTAAAACAGAATAACTACCTCATGTACACAAAATTTATATTTAAGGTAGCCTAAAGAACTACACGTGAATGAGCATTATAATCAAAAAAAATAGAGGATGTATGAAATCTACAATCATAAAGACAGAATCTATGAAATCTACAAATAGAGCGAGATCACTAAAACCCAAGTCCTGAGACCAATCAAACAAAGATCAAGTAAATAGAAACTTCTTCAATCCTTAATGCTTACCCACAATCAACATTCATAGATAACAATGCCCTTGATGAGAAACATACAGCATGAGACTTGATCATGCATATCTTCCGGTATCTGTGCAAAGGCCAATGCAAGCCTAGTGCATAAGATTTTTTGCTCATTGATGAGTCATCATACTTCTTTAGTTACAAAATGTTTGTCCATGACCATTATTTTATCCCAACCAGCTTGGACAGAAGGCTTCCTATTGGATGACTTTCAAAGCATTAATATGTACACAAGGCAGACTACAATATGTACAATGCATATTTAAGAAATACAATTGAGGTAAGCAACAATAGTGCAAAGAAGTACATTCCAAAGCGCAACAGTGCAAAGAAAGCTTGAAAAAAACCACATTGTTATGCTTAACAAAACTTTCAGCAATGTGTTAAAAAAATGAGATTTTGAAAAAGAAAACATAAATAGTTTTACTTTGTTGAGAGGGAGAGAGAGATTTCTGCTTTAGTAGGTGTATTCGAACATTATGAGCTCTACACTCTACAACTCTCACATGTAGAAAACAAATAATCAGAGCCTAGGAGCACATGCCACAATCCTTACTGCTTAGAGAGTTGGGCCATCCCAAATTCGTAATTCGTTTAGCATGCTGCCGTAGGAGTTCGTCACACTCCGCCTTAGAGGGTCGGGCCATCCCAAATTCTTTTAGCAATGACTCATTGCACCTGTTAAGCAACATTATTGCAACACCTTGAATAAAGCAATAAAACAATATATTTGAAGGAACAAAAGAAAGGAATAGATAATATACCTCAAGGCCAGCATATTTGATAGATGAAATATAATATCCCTGCAAGTCGAGGCATACACGTTAGAACAAGCGATACATTTAAAAAAAAAAAATTTACGAAGACATTTAGAAACACTTACACCAACATTGCATCTTGAATTACTAATGGACGAACCAAGCAATATTTTTCGGTGGACAGAACAACAATAATCAACCCCATGAAACCCTCGAGATCCATGGGCATGTCCAATATAGGTGAAACTTCAAGAACCACAGAATACAAGTAAGAAGAAGATGCAGAACAACATTTGAAATAGGCGCTTCTCCTCCTATCAAAATCGCCATTGCCGTTGCCATCCTCTGTGTAGGAAGATTGAAGAAGTAGGCAGAATTTCTGATCACATAAATGGATAAGACCGCAGCAAGGATATTCATCCCCTAGAACTTCATTATATTGAGTTGTAAATGGAGGGAAGATTGAAGAGGACTGGATTTATAAAATTTATATTCATCCCCTAGACCGCAGCAAAGACTGGATTTATAATGAAGATTGAAGAAGTAGGGAGATGAAGATTGGAAGCTCGCTCCGCGGATGAAGCATCCTAAAAAAATCCCTTGTCCTGATGGTAAGTTATATGTTATAGGTGGTTTAAAATATCCCCTGCCTTTATAGAGGTTTTTGACCCTGATATTGAAACTTGGGAATCCTTGCCTAATCCTCCATTTATGAGCCCAAATCCTCCATTTATGAATCCACTCTTCCTCAACAAACGAACAAAATTCCCCAAAAATTTCACTTCCAACATTCAGGCAGCCCTCAAACCACTGATCTAGAGATAATTTAAAAGCCTAAATAACCAAATGCTTGGTATAATCAACGTGGTCAAAGGAAATCCTATACAACATGTCATCAACACTAACAGATTTAAAGTGGTCCTGCTCCACCTGTGCCCAACCTATCTAAAGTGGATTTTCATTTGGCACCCCATAAGATTAAATCTATTAGTGTTGATGACAAGTTGTATAGGATTTCCTTTGACCACGTTGATTATACCTAGCATTTGGTTATTCAGGCTTTTAAATTATCTCTAGATCAGTGGTTTGAGGGCTGCCTGAATGTTGGAAGTGAAATTTTTGGGGAATTTTGTTCGTTTGTTGAGGAAGAGTGGATTCATAAATGGAGGATTTGGGCTCATAAATGGAGGATTAGGCAAGGATTCCCAAGTTCCAATATCAGGGTCAAAAACTCTATAAAGGCAGGTAATGGATATTTTAAACCACCTATAACATATAACTTACCATCCAGGACAATGATGTGAGGGGATTTTCTAGGATGCTTCATCCGCGGGGCGAGCTTCTAATCGCCGTCGCCGGAGTTGCTTCCAATCGCCGTCGCCGGAGTTCTTGAACGTAAGTATTTTGTTGACTCAGTCGTGAAAAATGAAGATAGAAGTGCCTAGGGCTGTAATCGATTCAGAATAGTTGAAAAACTGTCGGTTTTGGTTTGTTTCAGTTTCGGTCGGTTTCGGTTCCTTATCATTTATTTTCTAAGAAAGCAAACAAAGAAAAAAATTAAACAAACCCAGAATATAAAAAAGACAGAAGAAATTGAAAAAATAAACAACCAAGCGCATGGGTTTTTTCAAAACCCTAACTTTCTTTGCACATAAAAATTGAAAAAATAGCATTGATTCAATATTAAACAAACCCAGAATATAAAAAAGAGAGAGGAAACTATGGAGAAATTTCAAAACCCTAACTTTCTTTGCACATAAAAATTGAAAAAATAGCATTGATTCAATATTAAACAAACCCAGAATATAAAAAATAGAGAGGAAACTATGGAGAAATTTCAAAACCCTAACTTTCTTTGCACATAAATATTGAAAAAATAGCATTGATTCAATATTAAACAAACCCAGAATATAAAAAAGAGAGAAGAAATTGAAAAAATAAACAACCAAGCACATGGGTTTTTTCAAAACCCTAACTTTCTTTGCACATAAAAATTGAAAAAATAGCATTGATTCAATATTAAACAAACCCAGAATATAAAAAAGAGAGAGGAAACTATGGAGAAATTAAAGAGAGAGAGGGGGTCACCGTGACTCCGTGAAAATGAAAAGATTAGCCGGCGTAGGGAGCCCGGCGTGTGGAGGCTGGTGCAAGAAGGCCGAGGTGTGGAGGCGGCATGTGGAGGCGTGGAGCGGTGAGAGAAGAGGAGGGGCTGAGGGCTGAACTCTTTAAAAGACAGACAAAAAATTGAGAGAAAAAGTTGGGGAAGGGTGCGGCTGAACTGAAGAAAAGAAAAGAAAAGGGAAGAATAAAAGAGGGGAGGGGTATTTCCGTATTTATCTCATGCTCTAGGGTTTTAAAGAATTAAATAGAAGAAAAACACAAGCCCCCACGCGAAAGCTCGAACCTGGGATCACTAGCCAAACCACAGAGTAGCGTACCACTAAACCACTGATCATTATGTACTAGGGTTACATAAATATATATATATTCAGTCGGTTAGGTTTGGTTTGGTTTCGGATAAAAAATCCAGCACTGAAACCGAAACCAAACCGAAAATTTGGCAATGGTTCAATTGGTTTGTTCAGTTCGTCAGTTTTTGCACACCCCTAGAAGTGCCCATTGCCCTGAAGAAAGTTGTCATCAGAAGTTTCAAGACCACAAACGGAGAAAGAGTAGGAGGAGTATTTCTCTTTCGCTTTCTCAAAGGAGAAGATGATGAAGCAGAAGACAAAATACCCGAAGATGATGGTCCAGCATAGATCTCTGGAGCCAACATAGCTAACCAAGACATCATAGTCTTGCCATAATCATCGTCTTTTGAGTAGACGAAAGGTTCATCACGCATATGCCCGCAGAAGAGGATCACTCGTTCTTGATTCATAACTAGCTTTCTGTTTCTATTCCTGATTTAGGGTTTTTGGCTTTCAATTGAGAGGGAGAGCGGCGATTGATGGCTTTCGATTGAGAGGGAGAGCAGCGATGGTTAGGGTTGGAGGAAACTATGCCAATTAAATACTAAGATGCCGTTTGGAGTGGGCGTCTGCGTTTACAAGTTTGCGTTTTCATATTTTTTTTCCCTGCGCGTGAACAGTAACATTACATGGGTTCACTATGCAGGGGACAAAAATCACTGTTCACGTACTGTTTATCACTGTTCACACACTAAAAAATATTAAAAATGGGTCTCACGGTACTATTCACACATTTAAAATTTATTTTGCTACAGTATTTTCAGTTTCAACAACAATAAGTTCAATCCAAACGGACCCTAAATAGACTCTTCTATCAAAATAAATAAATAAATACTAAATAGACTCGTGTGGCTTAGGGATTGAGAATCAGAGTGAGTCATTAACAATAGTTATTATTATTGTTATTATTATATTATTATTATCAAAATATTTTTTAGCAGATTTAATTAATTCTTGTCAAGCTGGCTTTGTATTGTCCCAAGAAAAAATAGCAGTAATAATAACATTATCGTAGTGAATCATTTTTTTCAGTAAAAAAAAAAAACATTCTCCTCGTGCAATCAATTATAAGATCGTTCTTACCAAAAAAAAAAAATTATAAGATCATTGTTTAAGATGTATCATCAATAAGCTCGATGTTTTTCTTTTTGTATTGTTTATAAAATAACTTTGAAATACATTTTTTTGAAAAATAATTTCAATAGATATCAAATTGGTTGGTAATTCAACTATAAATAACACATTTAAAGGCAATTCAACATGTAAATATCAAACATGATGGAGGGTAGGAAATGGTCGGAAGATTAAGATTTGGACTAATAAATGGCTTCCTAGTTCCTACCCCATCAACCTTTGAGGTCACTTTTCCTTTAAATTTACTAGAGGAACATGCACGTGTATGTGAGTTGATTAATTGTGATCGTGGGGAGTCGAAGGCTCAGGTGGTCAAGTCTCTTTTTTTTTTCACATGAGGTTGAAACTATTCTGGGTATCTCTATTAGTTCAGTTCTTCTGGAGGATTCTGTGATTTGGAATGCTACACCTAATGTTAAGTTCTTAGTAAGGAGTGCGTATAAATTGGCTATGGACTTGCGGCAACAAGTTGAGAGAGGTTGTAGCTCTAATGCTAGGGCAGTAAAAAAATAAATAAATAAAAAATTGACGAAGATATGGAGCTTACAAGTTCCTAATAAGGTTAAGCATTTTGCTTGGAGAGCTTTGTAAAGATATCCTCCCTTGTCTTTCTAATCTTAAGAAGAGAGGTGTTTTGGTGGATGATACATGTGAGCAATGTGATGAGGAAGTGAAATCTTCGGGTCATCTGTGCTTGAGCTATAGTTTTGCTGCTAAAGTACAAGAGTTATCTTCTATCTTTCAAACTCAACACATAATGCAGTTCCAGTCCTTCATGGACTTACTCTGGTTCCTATGGGACAGCCAACAATGCAATGGTGATACTCTTTCCCCTGCTATTGTAATTGCTTGGGCTATGTGGACTTGGAGGAATGAGAGAGGAAACGACAAGAAAGTTTTATCAGGTCCTATGCTAATTTAATGGGTGGGGTAGTATATTGCTGAATTTTGGTCTGCCACTGAAAAGATTCCTCTTATTAATGAGACTTGTTCTCTTGCATGAGTTCCACCTACTACCCCTTTGTACAAAGTTAACGTGGATGCTCCTATTTTTTCTTCTCAACAGACATGTGGGGTGGGTGTTGTGATAAGGGATGAGATGGGGTTGGTGGTTGGTGCTCTTAGCAAGAACTTAAATCTGCCTTTAGGGCCAATGGAAGCTGAAGCTAAAGCTTTTGAAGAAGGCGTTTTGTTTGTGAGAGATATTGGGATTCATGAAATTATTCTTGAGGGTGATTCTCTTATGGTTTCTAATGCTATTGCAGGGAGAATGCCTTCTCCACCATCGATTGCCTCTGTAGTGCATGGAATTATTTCATACAGAAATGCAGTTGCTAGCATCAAAGAGAGCTGTCATTGACAATAAAGTGGAGTTCAGGCTTAGCAAACAAGCTCTTGCTGCAGGATTTACTTGGTTGGTTGACAATCACTTTTGACACCTTCAGTATGCTAATTTTTTATGGCTTCATGATATAGGTGAGTTGACAATCACTTGATGCATATCTTATCACCAAACATTTATCGAAATGCTTCATAGGCAGTTAGGGTTCTCTGACTATATCATAAGAAAGGGTAAGAGTTGTGTAGATTTGCATATCATTATTTAGTTTATAAAATTTTCCTTTTTTTATTCTCTCTCTGTTAAGATTTGTATTTTCTTAGCTTGTGATGTCTTAAAATGCAACTGCACTCATTTTTACTTTCTTGCCATGTATGTGAGTCTAGAAGTTGTATTAATTGGGACTTTATTTTAGATGCATATTATGCAATTCATCTATAAGAAATGGACAAATATTTTTAATGAAGATGGTTTAAGGGGATGGTTGGGAATTGATTATTACAGCAAGCCTTTTAAAAAAAAAAAATTATTACAAATTAAAATAAGCGATATATATTCAAAAGAGCGGGTTATATGGTTTGATTTTGAAAGTCTCAAATTTTTTCTTGGTTTATTGGAGTTGCCATGTTAAGAAAAACAATGAATTATTGTGTTTATATTTGGAAACTAAGGTTTTATAGCTTACAATCTTTGCTTGGTATTGTTCATACGGGTATAAGAAAAAGAGTTGAATTATGGAGGATATACTAACAAGGCAAAATCGAGGTTGCATCGTCCTTTGGAATTAGGTGTCATACAATGGTATCTCCTTTTCTGTTGTCCCTAGTGTTCTAAACTTTGTTTCTTCTTGGTTAGGTGTAGCACTATAAATTAGCAGACCTTTTCCAATGATTTGGGGTATCAAGCATCTTAGCGCATTAATGATTGGGTATAAGGATTTCAAGGTTGAGATTAGGCTTAAGGAATATCTAGATATGGTTAAAAAAATATGCTAAATAATGCAAAGAATATAGTGAGGAAGGAAAAAAAAAAAGAAAAAAAAAAAGAGACAAGATTGCCTCAGAATCAAAAGCTCTTTTTGGAGCTTCAACTAGATACTAATTACAAGAATCTTATAAAATTCTTAATTATCCATATCTTGCTTACATAAATGGCCATACCATCTACTTTAGTTTTTTCCCCCTATTTTTGTTGCTGATGTTTTGGACAGTTTATTTGCAATTTGAATATGCAGAAACAAGCACAAAGAAAACATTTGAAAGGGTGCCAACAGGAAACAGGGGACAAATGCAAAAAATTGCTCACATCCTAGAGTTTGGAAGGGAAGAACCTATCCATCAGGTATGTGCTTAATTATTTATCCTATTCATCTAAGACTCTTTTGCTATTATTTTCTGATGAGTGACATTTAAATTGATCTTATATGCAATTGAGGCATAGGTAAAACCTAGTGTTATCTTTGTTTATCTTCACATTTGTAGTAGTTGTAGTGCATCTTCCATCTGTTATCACTTATCATATGCCAATATATATTGTAGACTAATGTTTTTGAAAGAGAGGTTGTGTTTGATATGGAACAAGAGTGCATATATGGCACTTATATGTCGGGCTTACGGTCCTTCACTTTTGTCTCTATATTTGTTCGAACATGTACCTATGCTTAGGCCTGTTATGGCTCTCCACACTCTTGTCTGATGGTGAGCACTGTGCAGTTTTTTTGGTTCATTTGATATGTACTCTTTTAGGTTAACTAAAAACCTTTGATCTCTCTCTCTCTCTCTCTCTCTCTCTCTCTTAGTGTGTGTGTGTGTGTGCATGCCTGTAGGAGACCGTCAAATTTATTTTATCAAGTAATCACTATCGTTTGTTCATAATTTCAAGATCAACTTTCTTTTGATGCTCTAGTGTACTCCAGTTTTTGATCAACTTGAGATTTAGTCTTTGGTTAATAATTTTAACTCTCATATAGTTATTTCCTATTACTATAAGTAATTTTAACTGTATAGAACTTACACTGAAATATGTTGGAGTTGCTGCTGTGGATTTTGAGTTTAAAATGACATCCAAACAAATATAACATGACCGGTAAACATTCTGTTCTTTATGAAACTGCATAAATATGGGTGGATGCTATAAATGGCTGGAGTTCCTTGCAATGCATTCAACTGCAAGATATGCACATCATATTGCAAACATGTAAGCATGAAATACATATGTTTAATCTATTGATGATCATGGAATGCATTCATTTCTTTCTTCTTGGTTGGCTTGATAATTAAGACGTTACTGATGTTTATTAGAGATCTCTCCATCTTGTTCCGCAGTGGGGAGATAGTAGCACTTCAATTGAGCTACAGAATGCATTCATTGTGTGATATAGATACAAACACATGTAAAAGTTGCAAAGTTTTCATGTTTCCATTTGAATTCATAGTTACATTGTGAATTTTTTATGAGCGACTATTTTTTCCCTTCTCATTTGCCATTTTCTCTGTTTGTAAATTCTTGAATAGCAACTATAGATATTATATTTGTTACAAATTTTGTTGAGAGTGATTTCCATGTGCAATGGTTCCAAAAGCCTTCCCAAATAGGTTTTATTATGGGTGGTGAATTTGAGAAACAACAATTCACCTTTAGCACGATGTATCATCAATGAGCTTGATGTTTTTCTTTTGTATTGTTTAGAAAATAATTTTGAAATACATTTTTTTGAAAAATACTTTCAATAGATATCAAATTGGTTGGTAATTCAACTATAAATAACACATTTAAAGGCAATTCAACATGTAAATATCAAATATGATGGAGGGTAGGAAATGGACAGAAGATTAAGATTTGGACTGATAAATGGCTTCCTAGTTCCTACCCCATCGACCTTTAAGGTCACTTCTCCTTTAAATTTACTGAAGGAACATGAACGTGTATGTGAGCTGATTAATTGTGATCATGGAGACTCGAAGGTTCAGGTGGTCAAGTCTGTGTTTTTTTTTTCACATGAGGCTGAAACTATTCTGGGTATCCCTATTAGTTCAGCTCTTTCGGAGGATTCTGTGATTTGGAATGCTACAACTAATGTTAAGTTCTTAGTAAGGAGTGCATATAAATTGGCTATGGACTGGCGGCAACTAGTTGAGAGAGGCTGTAGCTCTAATGATGGGGCAGTAAAAAAAAAAATGACGAAGATATAGAGCTTACAACTTCCTATGGTTAAGCATTTTGCTTGGAGGGCTTTGTAAAGATATCCTCCCTTGTCTTTCTTATCTTAAGAAGAGAGGTGTTTTGGTGGATGATAGGTGTGAGCAATGTGATGAGGAAGTGGAATCTTTGGGTCATCTGTGCTTGAGCTATAGTTTTGCTGCTAAAGTACGGGGAGTTATCTTCTATCTTTCAAACTCAACACATAATGCAGTTCCAGTCCTTCATGGACTTACATTGGTTCCTTTGGGACAGCCAACAATGCAATGATGATACTCTCTCTTGCTATTGTAATTGCTTGGGCTATGTGGACTCAGAGGAATGAGAGAAGAAATAGCAAGAAAGTTTTATCGGGTCCTATGCTAATTCAATGGGTGGGGCGGTATATTGCTAAATTTTGGTTTGCCACTGAAAAGACTCTCTTATTAATGAGACTTGTTCTCTTGCATGGGTTCCACCTACTGCCCCTTTGTACAAAGTTCATGTAGGTGCTGCTATTTTTTCTTCTCAAAGGACATGTGGGCAGGGTTGGCTTAATGTGTTTTGGGGCCTAAGACAACAATTTTGAGTGGGGCCTTTTTAAAAAAAAAAATTAAATATTAAAAATTTTTAATCGTAGATTTTTTTTTTCCTCACAAAAATAGTTTTATTTGTTAACAAAATAACAACAAGTGTTAATGTGGACCCATATAAGAGTATACAAGTAAATTTTTTTTTATAATGAATCAACGAAATTCTCAACCAAAAAAAAAAAAAAAAAAAATTTGAAGGTGAAATTTATTTAAAAAATTAAAACCCTAAGAGATAAGTACAGACGTAGTTCCATGATTACTAAAAATAATAAAATAAAATAAATTTATGGTCCTATGCTACTCCACATCCCATGAAAATGAGTTTACCTATGTGCTGTGTCAGAATTTAAAGTAATTACCAAGAATAAAATAAAGAGAAAGTAAAACAAGATAGCTTGAATTATGAGAAAGTTCAGGAAAGAAACAATCTAGAGAAGTAACAAACCTGAGGATCAGACTCAAATGAGGAGAAGAAGGTCTGAAGCGCAGTAGCTACAGCTTCAAAACAATTTCTTTTTTATGCTTTAAATAGAAAGTGGGGCAAAATTTCCAGCAATTCGTACAAGAAAAATTGAGGTCTGAGATTGAATATGTATGTAATTTTTGTCTTTAAATTTTATTTGTTTTGTTGAGAGAGAGTAGTTGTTTGGTTGAGAGAGAGTGTGTGTTTTTTTAGCTTCTTTGTGTGGGAGTTAATGAATTCTACATTGAAAAACACCCATGGAGAAGGTGAAAGGTTACACATCTAACGAAAAATTTATTTGTTCTAGTTTTTTCTTTGATAAAAAATTTATTTTTTATTTATTGGTTAAAATTTTGGGCTTAATTAATGCTTTCGAGAAATAGATCCTATTGGGTAGAAATAATGTTACGATATACAACATTTTTCACAACAACTGAGTTAGCAAATTTTGGTTTTTATTGGTTTTATTTGGGTCATTATTGACATTAGTTTATCATCTAACATTTTGAGACTTAAAAATTTTTGAATGGTTGAAATTTGGGGCCTTTTTTTGCTGAGGGGCCTTAGGCGATCGCCTCAGTTGCTTAGCATGTTGAGTCGGCACTGCATGTGGGGTGGGTGTTTTGATAAGGGATGAGATGGGGTTGGTGGTTGGTGCTCTTAGCAAGAAGTTAAATCTGCCTTTGGGGCCGATGGAAGCTGAAGCTAAATCTTTTGAAGAAGGCATTTTGTTTGCGAGAGATATTGAGGTTGATTCTTTTGTGGTTTCTAATGCTATTGCAGGGAGAACATCTTCTCCATCATCGATTGCCTCTGTAGTGCATGGAATTATTTATTTTTCCCATTCTTTTTGTAGTTTTGAGGTGTCTCATATGCGTAAGAATGACAATTATCTTGCTCATTTGTTAGATAAACATGCTCAGAGTATTGAGCAAAATATTATTTAGATTGAAGAGAGCCCTTATTTTTTAAAACAAACTCTTTCAAATGATGTATCATCTTATTTTATTTTATGATATTTACAGTTTCCTATCAAAAAAAAAAATGCAAATATGAAGGAACCCTTCAAAAAATCAATTTTAATATATATATATATATATATATATATATAAATTAGGCTATTTAAAAAAAAAAAGAAAAAAAGAAAAAAAAAGAGGTCAATCTTCTGCATCAATGAAAATGACAACCTTATGTATCAGGCTAATTCAATGGTATATGATATGGTTCACTTTAAAAAGAGTTTGTGCAAATGCGTGGTTTTAAATATTCGAAGGTCGAAAATGGCCTTCCAAGGAATGACTAACGCAAAAAATCTACAACAAATCTACGATTTTCCTCATTCTCAAAAAAAAAAAAATCTACGATTTTCCATTTACCACCAAAAATGACCATATTGATATTGCTCATCTTAAATGTTCAAAATTACAAAAATAAACCCTAGTAATTAAACGAAATTTGAAAGTGGGAGTTTCACGTACTCGTCGTCGAGATTGAAGGTCTAGGACAAAAACAGAGGCCGAAGGATAATGGCAGTACCCGGATAAAAAAATTCAATATGCTCGATCTGGCATAGGGCAATCTTTAGTTGTCTTGGGAATCTTACTGCTTTGGTTCTATTTGCAATATATGTCAATCAAGGTAGTCAAAGTCACTATGTTTGGAGCCACACCCTTTTCTACCATTGTGAATTACAATGTTTTTGTTTGTTCATGCTTATTCAATTTACTAGCAATAAAGTTGGATTTATAAAAAAGTTTATGATAGGTTTGAATGGGATTTCACTTGGGGTATAAACACGGACGGAATCAGGATTCAAACCTAGGGGGGGTCAAAGTTCTTTGTTCTTAAATTTTAAAAAATTGGAATATCAATACTAGAGGTTGATAAAGTTGCATTATTAGCATTAATTTATTAATTATTATTTGTATTTTTTCATTTGAAAAAAGTTTAATAATAGGATTTTATAATAAAAAGCTTTGCAAGTCAATTGGCACGTCTTAATATTTTCAAAGTCTAACTAATGTATAAATAAAGCGATCAAAATGTGGCATAGGAGTTGTCTCTATGGCTATGAGGGTGGAGTCATTTGAGAGGGACATAGAGCTCTCAAGTGAGAGAGAGAAATTGGGTAAAGGTTACTGGGTTTTTGTGATTTTTTTTTTTGCTAGAATTTGTAATTAATTTGTTGTTATTGTTTTTGCTTAGATCGGATTTATGATCTGTCTAAAGATTTTTCTTATTATCTGAATATGTGCATTTTTTATTTATTTATAGATTTTGCTTGTTATCTATTTGTTGGATTTCTTGGGTCAATTTGTAAATTTTTTGGGGAGAGGGACTAAGTATATAAATTTAAGAGCCAAAATTAAAATTCTTTTTGTTAATACACATAGTTCCATCCCTGGGTATAAAAAAGTTTTGACTTTTAGCACAATAAAGTTGTAGTTCTCTATGATAATTCTCTCCACCTGTGAAATACAGATTGCAATCTTTAAATTTTTGACGAATTAAAAGGGTGTTTGGTAGAGTAGTTTGAGAATTGTTATTTGTAGTTTTTTGAAATACGTGTAGATGAAAAAATGTGCAGAAATGTGTGTAAGTATGTTTGAAATGTGAAAATGTGAGTTTGAACTCACTCACCAAATATGCCCTAAGATTTTAAGAAACTAGAATAGTAATTAATATATAACCGACCTGTGTTAGACAGCCAGTAGATCACAGCTACTAATCTAGCAACTTACGAGAGAGGTGTTTCTGATGAATATGTTTCGATGCAATGCCATGCATGTTGGGTTACACGTGTGAGTGAAGTCCCACATTGAATAAATATGAGAAGAATGAGTGGTTAATATAACATAATTGAGCACATACCCATTGGGCTTAGGCCTTTTAGGTTAAAGTGTGTTTCTATATGTTATATTAATTACTCAAGGAAGCTCCCCAAGGTGTTTATCTCCCCAACAAGTGGTATCAAGCTCATGGTGGTGTGCGGCGAAGGTGGTGAGGTGTTCATGGTCCCTATCCAGCGGGGACAGAGAAAGCCTAAACGGCCCACACATAAAGATCTTGGAGAAGAAAAAAAAGCCCAACAAAGGAATATTGCTAATGGTGCTAAATAATGGTGTGGTGCGAGGTTCCCATGGACATGGACGTACGGGGTTCCCATGGATGTGCGTGCGGGGTTGACACGTGGTTCCCATGGATGGCGTACGAGAGACTCATGGATGACGCGCTGATGAAGTAAAAAGCTCATTAGGCAAGGGGGAGTGAGTAGGACTTGTTCATGACCCACAAAGAGGTCTTGAATCCCATAAAGACGCAGACTCACACGTGAGGAGGAGATTTGTTGGGTTACACGTGTGAGTAAAGTCCCATATTGAATGAATATGAAAAGAATGAGTGGTTAATATAACATAATTGAACACATACCCATTAGGCTTAGGCCTTTTGGGTTAAAGTGTGTCTCAATATGTTATATTAATTACTCAAGGAAGCTCCCAAGGTGTTTAGTTCCCCAACAATGCAGTTGTGAGGGTCCCATGTTAGACTGGTCCTGTAAGAAGAGTAAAATCACCAATGTAAGGAGTCCATGGAAGAAAGAAAAGAAAATCCCAAGTTACAATATTGTTAAAAACCATATCTTGCAAACTATCCTGAACATCAAAATTCAAAACAACTTGGAATAGTTTGTGGTCTGAAATGTAGCTGCCCCTACAAGCACACAATAGATAGATTATCATTATTTAACTTCATTGCAGAAATATTATTAAAAAAAACCCCTATACTGAACTCAACTCTAAGCAAAACATGGTAGAATGTCATACCATCCCATGCAACGTTTGTTGAGCTAAGTAATGGACATCGTGGATAGGAGCTATAGAGTTCAATTGTCCCTACAACAACAACAAAAAGAGCCCAATTTAGATATTGCATTTAAAACAATATTCAACAAATACGTTAGCTAGATATGCATAACCAACCCTTGCATATTACTCCCTCTGTACTAATTTAAATCTCTTGTTTCCCTTTTTAGGACCTCCCAAAATAAATATACAGTTTATAAAATTAAAAACACATACTTTACAATTTTCTAAACTATCCTCAACTTGTTTTCTAAGCTCATTTTAGAAATTTTGGGGGGTGTTTTGGTTATTAGTGGGTTTTTAGCATATTTTTGGATGTTCAGGGGTATTTTGGTAATTCTGGATGTCAAGAGGGTATTCAAGTAGTTTTAGAGGTATTTTGATCATATTAGGTTAAATGGATAGGTTACTAATTAAATAGGTTGGGTGGATAATGTATAATTAATTTATATATAAATTGGTCATAAATGGATAATTACACACCCAACCCATTTATGACCCAACCCACCTATTTGACCCTCCTACTATCTATAAGAGGATTGTCCTCTTTGAACTAGACTATTATGTGGTTCAAAAATATTCTCATTAATGAAGGGTAACTTCTCTTAGAAATAAGGTCAAAAATGTCAAATAAGAAATTTCATTTTGAATTAAAAAAGAGAACTCCTAAAATTTAGGATTTTTTTTTCTTCAGGTTCATCTTTTTATTTCCTAAAGTTTAGCATTTTTTATTCTTTTTTTCATTCGAATAAAACTAAAGCACCCCGAATTTAAAAAATTAAAAATAAAAAACTAAAAGAACTCTTAAAATTTACCCTTTTTTCTCTCACGTTCATCTTATTTTTCCTATCCAAACTTTTCTATATATCATTACACCACTTTCAAACATATGTTCAAAATAAAAAAATTACAATTACTGTTTATCTCTAAAATTTATCATTTTTATTTGTTTGAAAAAATATATATATTTCCAAATTATAATAGATGCAAATTATTAAATTTTTATCAAAAAAAAAAAATAGAAGAGCTTTTGAACACGTGCAACGCGCTTGCTTAGAAGCTAGTGTGTGTGTCTATATATATATATATATATTAGGTACAGTACCTTAGGTATTGTTCCTTAGGTTCCCCTCTTAAGATTTTGTCATGTGGCTACTTAACTAAAAAATACATTTTCATTCCATAAAAAAAATTCACATGGCAGAATTTTAAGTGAGGAACCTAAATAACAGCACCTAAGTACTGTACCTAAGTCTTGCCCTATATATATATATATATATATATATATTACCTAGGTTTATTTATATTGGACTCCTCATTTTCTACACTAAATTAATTTACTACAAAAATTTTAAAAATTTAGATTAAAGGGTGCACGTGGCACAAAATTAGACTCTAATTGAAATCCAATTTTTACACTAAAATAATTCACTTGGCACAAAAATTTTAAAGTTTAGTTTAGATGAAACATATGACGCAATATTAGACTCTAATTGAATTTCAATTTGAAATCTAATTGGATTTTTTCTTAACTTTGACTGGTAATATATATAAACTATGTGTAACTCGTGTATATGCACGTATATAATTTAAAGACAATCACAATTACACAAATTAAATTATACATTTTTCTAGAAAATGTTCAAATTCTACTTAATATTAGCTTACACATTTTTTAAACCATACATTTTTAAAATATGTAATAGTTTCTCTTCTTCTTTTTTGCACCCGATAATTCACTTGTCACAAAAATTAAAAAATTAGATGGACATGTGGCGTAAAATTGGATTCCAATTTAAGTTCAATTTAGAATATAATTAAATTTGGACTCTTTAATTTTATACTCAATAATTCACTTGGCACAAAAATTAAAAATTAAATGAGACATATGATACAAAATTGAGAATCCAATTAAAATCGAATTGAATTTTTTCTAAGCTTTGGGTTTTAATATATCAACAAAGCCTAACTGGATCGGTGACATCAATATACAATGGAAGCATTGCTTGTGTATTATCTGACTGGAACTTCTTGTAAGTTTATTTAAGGTTAAAATACAAAACTCGTCCTCTAAGTTTCATAAATTTTCATTTCAGTATTCTAAATTTTCATTTTGACATTACAGTACTCTAATTTCAATCATCATCAATTCATTCGTCCTTTAACCATCCATCCAATGTTGGGCGTTAACTCACCTTTTTTTTTTTTTTTTTTCTTAATTTAAAAAAAAAATTTAATAAAAATTTTTTTTAAGAAAAACCCAGAAATTTAATTAGGCAGAATAAAATATTAAATTAAATTAAATTCAAACAATAGCATATTTTGGGGAAGGGGAGAATAAAGAACCGGTGCGGAGGTGAATCGTCTCTTTGTTGCCGACGGTGTCGTACAATCTCTGTAGCCGGCGGTGAGACCCACACGTGTAGCCGTATCAAAGCTCAGTAATTCTAATATTGGTGTGACCCATTCTTCACAACCGTGTTTCTCTCTCTGCCTCACTTCACTCCTTCGCAGTCTCTGTAAGTTATGTTCACTTTTTTTTGGTAACTTTGGATTTTGGAAATTATGATTCATTCATTCTGTTCTTTCTTTGCTGAATTTGTTTGTGATTAAGGAACTGTCATCTTGTATGTGAATGTTCTGCTTTATGAAATGGGCAGTGCTTTTATGATTTCCTCTTTTTATTTTGCTTTGTTTACAGTGTGAAACTTGGAAAACATTTGTTTGTTTACACAGTAGCAATGCTCTCTGAAAAAAAAATATATATATCTTCCCATTGAATGACCTTGTAATCTGAATCCATATATGGTAGATAGCACACTTCAACTTATCAATACCCAATTGAGAACAGAGCATGCTAATTGGTGAAACTAACACAATGCATAAGATTGCTCCGAATTCTATGAGTGAAAGAAGGACACTCGAACGACAATGATCGCAACTCTCTATAAAGTTTCTATAGAACAAGCACTTGATATCACACCCTCATATCCCCGTTTAAGAAGCGATAGCCAACTGATAAAAGAGTGTTTAGGAATACAAAGAGGTTGCCAAATCAGTTTATCCCCATTTACTATCTCGTGTTTAACTCAAATCTTATTCCAAGCAGAAGAATATGAGAAGATACTAGATTTAGAGAGAATCCAGCGAGCAGAATCAACACCTGCTATTCTAACTTGTGAAAGACCAGCTTGAAAAACTACCACCTGATCTGATCTAGCTGGGGGACAGATCAAGTTATCATCTTGAAGAATTCTCGAGAATTTAGCATCATAACTACTCACTGCTTCATATACCAATCTGAATTCAAACTCTCGAAATGAAGCACCTTTAGGATGCCAGATACCATGCCAAAGTACAGTTCTTACTCCATTACCTATAGAATGGCTAAGCGGAGGTTTAACCATCTCTCTAAGCTTTAGTATCTTCCTCCAATCCCATGAGCAAATTGGGTATGTGGACATACCTAAAGCTTTTGCCTTTAAGAGATAGGTGTGTACCCTTGCAACCCACAAGGAACCTGCCTGTATAAAGAGATTCCATACGTGATTAGTAACATCAGCCTTATTCCAGTCCTAGAGCTTTTTAAGCTCCAATCCTCCTTTCGATTTACAAAAGCAAACCACATCCTGTGCAGCTATGCCTGCCTCTAGAGACCATAGAATCTGCACCTGTTGACAAAAATCTGTTGAAGCACCTCTCTATCTCTTTGGTCACTTTAACTGGAATAATGATGATATTAGTCCGGTAAACTTGAATACCATAGAGCGCGGATCATATGAGTTGTAACCCCCCTGCAAAAGAAAGTTTTCTGTCACACCGGGAATTTAAAGGAGTGCAGTCACTACTAGACAGTTTTCTAGATATCAAATGCAAGCCTAAATATCTAAGTGGCAGTTGGCCTTCAACAAACTTCAAGAAAGATAATATCTGGGCCATTGTACCTTCACTCTTGCTGGTGTTTGTTTGAAGACATGAAAGAATTTTGAATTCGTCTAACGCATTTTCTATGATGCTAACAGAGCCTAGGTGAGCACTAGTAAAGACCATCACCAAAACATAAATGGTTAATTGGAGCTTTTCACTCTAGGATGAAACTTGATGCCTGCTGCATTAGTAGCCCTAGACATCATGAGCTTTGTAAAAGCCTCCATAGCAGTAACAAACAAAAAAGGGGACAAAGAATACCCTTGCTCAATACCCCACAAGAATACCATTAAAGACGACAGAGAACTTAGGTGAAGTGATGCAAACATCCAACACATTGCACAAATCTTTCAGGAACACCACAGGCACACGAGCACCTCAGAATTAATTTCCAGTCGACCGAGTCATCAGCCTTCATTAGGTCTACTTTTATAGCAAATTTACCTGGTCACTCTTCTTTATGATAGCCGTTCACTGATTCTTGAGCCTGCATGAGAATGTCTCTGCCATGCTATGACCTGGAATAAAGGTTGTCTGAACAGGACTAACGACATCTAATAAGCACAACTTTAATGTGTTAGCTAATATTTTGTACACTTGTAGAATATGTTGCAGCAAGAGATTGGCATAAACTTCCCCATCCTTGAAGGATTTGGGACCTTAGGGACCATGAATATAGCATGGAATTAACCTCACCTAATAGTTTACCTGGGGAAAAGGAGTTGACAGCAGCAAGAATATCCTCTCTAATGATCACCCACGTAAAAAATGTGCAGAATAGCCATCTGGACCAAGAGCTTTGTCCCATTTCATTGAAAACAGAGACCACTTGATTTCATCAGTAGTAACATCTGTTTGAAGCACTTGATTTTTATCCTCAGGAATACCATCCGGTATGAGCTGTGAAAGGCTTTCCAATTTGCTTTCATCTGTCCTGGCAGGACAACCAAGGAATTTCAGGTAGAAACTAATAGCCAACTCTTGTACCATGAGGATCCTCCACTCTCCTGCCTTGTTTGTCATATAAACACCTAATTTGATTATTTTGCATTCCTAACTTTCAGAATTCCATGGAAGTAAGCTGTTTTGGGCCCAGCATTACTTTAAGCAATGAAACAATGAAGCTTCTCCTTATCTTTCTGTAATAGTACCTGCTGACCTGGGAGGAGAAGAAGTCCTCTTTGTACATCCTCTAGATCCTCTCCACCCTTTTGGACTTAAGTTGAAGACCACCAAAAAATTCCTGGTGCAACTTCTTCAGCTCAACCTTAAGCAACTTCATCTTCCTGCACAATCTAAACATGGGAACACCACCAATTTCTTTGCTCCAAAGAGCTCTAGTTATCTTCATAAACTTAGGATGATCTGTCCAGAAATGAAAGAACTTGAATGGCTTGGGCCATAACTGATGACATTATGGAAAGACATATAAGCAGCAGTAGGATCTGAAACACCTGACAAAATGAATCCAACCCCAGTATGAGGAACAGTCAAATCAATAACAATTAACAAAGACTGTCTAACTTCCTGTCTAGAATTGATCTTCCTCCCTCTTATTAGACCTAGTGTATAGTGCATTAATGTAAGGATGATCTAACACTTCTAGCTCCTGAAATCATTGGTGAAACACATCCTGAAAACACCACCAATTTCTTTGCTCCAAAGAGCTCTAGTTATCTTCATAAACTTAGGATGATCTGTCCAAAAATGAAAGAACTTGAATGGCTTGGGCCATAACTGATGACATTATGGAAAGACATATAAGCAGCAGTAGGATCTGAAACACCTGACAAAATGAATCCAACCCCAGTATGAGGAACAGTCAAATCAATAACAATTAACAAAGCCTGTCTAACTTCCTGTCTAGAATTGATCTTCCTCCCTCTTATTAGACCTAGTGTATAGTGCATTAATGTAAGGATGATCTAACACTTCTAGCTCCTGAAATCATTGGTGAAACACATCCCGAAACAGAGAAAATTTCTAATTCCAAATCTCTCCTCCACACCCCTTACACAGTTTAAAATCACCACCAAGCCATGGTTGCAGGAAAGTTGGTTCTGATACCAAATTACCAATTGTTAGGTTCTTGGTAATTCAGAAATGGATGAAAAGAAGAATGGAAAAGAGAAGAAAAATGAGAGTTACTTTGAGGGTAACCATCTCCTAAGCAGTAGAAAGAATTAGAGAGGAATAAAAGAACAAACTTGGTTAATTTTCTGGATAGCCTTTCTCATACATTGCTTAGCATCTTATATGCAATCCCTTACATTTTCCTGCCTAAGAATATCAACTAGCTAACTGAATCTAGCTGACATCATAACTGACATCAGCTTAACTAACTAACCAATACACCAGCTATACTATTATACATTGCAGCACAGGTGACTTCCTGTACATTATATTTGGATTCCTAACATTCCCCAAGGATTCTTACCTGCTAGACATTTGAGGTTAAATAAATCAGACCATAGTTATCTTCTAATATAAAGAAGCAGAAACAGACTGCCCCTTAACCATAGTGATTTCACAATGAATTACTTATGACAGCTATGGAAAGCTTTTTCCTCAATAGCATCACAATTCTAACAAAATCAGATCCTCCAAGCTCATGGCAACCAAATTGTTAATGAACCCCCAATTAGGAACAATACAATCTTTAATACATGAAGCCTTCTCAGCCTTAATTTTTGTTTCAAACATTAAAAAAGCTTAGAGATTATATCTTTTAACGGCAGCTCTCACTTCCCTCTATTCATGCAATTATGCTTTGTACTTGAAGGATTAATTACACTATTGCTAGACTTCAGCAGGATTTTCTGTGGGGTGGCCTAGGAGATGAACCCAAATTTCATCTGGTTGATTGGTCTACGGTGTGTACACCGCTTTCTTCTGGTGGATTAGGGATTAGGAATCTGAGAACTTTCAATGTAGCTCTTTTAGGGAAATGACTATGGAGATTTGGGCAAGAAAGGGATGCTCTTTGGCGTCAAGTGATAGAGGTGAAGTATGGTTGTCATTGGGGTGGTTGGTGTTCTAGCTCTTTCTCTGGTCCTTATGGAGTCAGTTTGTGGAAAAATATTAGAAGGGGGTGGCACTCTTTATCTTGGTTTATTATGTATGAAATTGGAGACGGATCAAAAGTGCAGTTTTGGCTAGATCGTTGGTGTGGGACTTCTTCGCTCGCAGTCCGCTATCCTGAATTATATAGGATTAGCTGTAGTAAAGAGGCAAGTGTGGCGGATCTAATGAGGTACTCCAATGGAGCCCTCCATTGGGAGATTCAGTTTTGTAGGGAGGTGCATAATCGTGAATTGGAAGCTTTCAGGAGCTTCATCAATTCCATTTATAGCACTCCTGTAAGGGGAATCGAGGAGGATAAGAGATGTTGGCTACCTTGTAAGAATAAGGGGTTCACGGTTAGTGCATACTACCATCCTCTTGTTGGACATAGTGAGCCGTTTTTCCCTTGGAAAAGCATTTGGAAGCAGAAGATCCCCTCTAGAGTGGCTTTTTTTGTCTGGACCGCAGCCTTGGGGAAATGTCTGACAATTGACAATTTAAGGAAAAGAAAGGTTTGCATTTTGGATTGGTGTTTTATGTGCAAGTGTAATAGTGAAAGTGTTGACCATCTTTTCCTTCATTGCCCGGTTGCTTCAGAGCTATGGGATATGGTTTTTGGTTTATTTGGAGTTAGTTGGGTCATGCCTTTGTCTGTTGTTGGGCTCTTTGCTTGCTGGCAAGGTCGTTTTGGTCACCATCGTAATGGAGATATTTGGAAGGTCATTCCTCTTTGTTTGATGTGGTGTATTTGGAAGGAGAGAAATAGTAGGTGTTTTGAAGACATTGAGCGTTCCATGCCTGATCTCAAGCTTCTTTTTCTCCGATCCTTATTTGACTGGTTCTCTGTGTGGAGAAACCATCCTTTTTCTACTATTTTGGATTTACTTGACTTTTGTAATTTTCGTTTTTAATTTGTTCACCCCTGTATACTTCCTGTGTACTTGGGTGTCTCTCTTATTTTGATATCAATGAATCCTTATTACTTATCAAAAAAAAAAAAAAAAACATTAGTTTGCTTCTCTAAGATTTGTTGTTGTCTATCTTTCTTACAAAAGTTGTGAAAGTTTGTTTAAAAATGATTTACATTTCTTTAAATATTTTTAGTTATCATTGCAAGTAATACAAATTTATTCTATTTACTTTTAATTTAATTAATTATTAACTTAGTTATGATGTCATCCCAGTTAAAATAACCTTTTTAGACTGGTTGTTTGGTCTGGTTTTAAAAAATTGACACCTAAGCCAGAGGAACTAAAAGAAGTGGCATGTGAGTTTCTATAACATATAACAGAACAAAAAACTACAGTGACTCTACAAGATTACCTGAATGCCTGCAAATATGTCAAAGTCAAGTGTGCTTAAATGTGCCTAGGCTCCAAGAGGCTTATGCACTTAAGTGTTCTCCAACACTGCCGATATATAAAGATACAAAGGCTCTGCATTTTAATGGTTTGATATTTTGCCAAAGCAAGAGTTGGCCTAAGATAGTATTTCAATATAATTGAACTCATGCAAGGAATCTTATTATTTATTTATACAAAGAATGCAATCATAAGCCTACGCACAATACATGCCCGGTATTTTCTTTTGAGTTTTGGCTTCTTTATATATTGTGTTCATGCAGATTAATAAATTTGCTGTTCTGTGCTAAATTACTTTCTTATATTTGAGGATTAATTGTTTCAATGATGTAGCAGATGTTAAAACACCATGACTGTGAGATGGCTAAGACTTTTGACACTGACACACCTTTCTCAAATTTTACAGAACCAGAAAAACCTATTAACACTCCAAATCTTCAAGGAAGCCAAATACAAGTACCCCAATTACTTGTGCGAATGTCCTGGAATCAGCTACCATCTAATTGCAAAGATTGATGTCAAAGTTTTGAATCGAAGATAGCAAATTGTTTTATTCGGTTGTAAGTTTGCTGTGAGCTTTGAACATTGGTTCTAATGTGATATTGTGATGTACTTGTGTGGTTTGGAATACTTGTTTTAATTTGGAATTGTAATGTTTTTGGTTCATTAGAAGGTTGGTGGTATTGGCAGAAGTTAGTACTTAGTAGGTTAGTATTTGCAAATGATTTAGGGTTGATTTTGTTTGGATGTTTGGAATTTGAATTTCATTGTAAATTTTGTTTGTTTTGATATTAAAATTTCTCCTTTATCCAAATAAATAGGAAAAAGTTTGTCAATGGTTTATGTTGCCTGTAAAATGCTTTTAACAGGGCAGTTTGTCGTGACTGGTAATATCCTTAATTAGGACCTTAGCCATATTGGATTGTATTGAATATGGGTTCTGGGGATTAAAGCTAATTTGTGTTGTAAGTGAATAAGCTCCTACATATTATCCAATTTTGATGGATTCAAAGGAATAAGGTGCTCATTCATCTTGAAAATTAAAAAATAATTATAATCAAAACACTGTCATAGCAATGAAAACACCATAACATTAAAGTCATACATAAAGAATAAGGCTAGTGACTTGATTTGGCATTAAAAATATCACACTCACTTCACTAGCCTGTTATACAATGGGTAATGCGACATCAAAATTGTTCCATTTGAAGCAATTGCTCTATTGTTTATGATACTTTATGAACTTAAAGTAACATATTTTTTGGATTCTAGTTTATAGTTGTATTCCAATATTGTGATAGACTGATAATGTTTCCTGCAACTTTCATGGTTTTTTTAATTTTTTTTTTTTTTTTATAATAATTTTATAAAAGCTTTCATAATAATTTGCTACAGGTTGTAATTAGCATTATATAGCTTAGCCACCAATTTGTCTGTAAACCATGGCTATGAGGTTTAAGGTTAATTGTACCTACTAACAGCATAGAAACAAGATCAGGTTAATATTGATTCACCACAAAGATACTGCTGTATTGAAAGAAAATCTTGGCATATATATTCACAACATTAATGCAACTCCATTAGACACTGCCACAACATTTTTTGAGAATTAGCCGCAGGGTTACCACAGTACACTGCCACAATAAATAATTTATCACTCATGATTTGTTTTGAAAATATTGTGAAAAATGTTATGGATATCACATTTTTTTTCTTCATAATATCTTTATTTTTAGTTGTGGTTGGTTTCAGTATGATATTTTATTATTTTATTTTGGCCTATAAAGAATTAACATCTCAACAATTATGAAAATATTGTGACAATTTGTTGTGTTAATATTTTTTTTTAGAGTAACAGTTCATATGTACATTAAAAAAAAAAAAAAATATATATATATATAAAGCTTTTTCAATTGGTGATATTACACCCAAAAAAAAAAAAAAAAGCCAGTGAAACAGTGAAAATTGAATGAACCAAACTTACTCTAGCCATGTCCCCAAAAAAACAAAAACCAATAAAACAATGAAAATTGAATAAACCAAACTTACTGTAGCCATGTCCCTGTAGCTTTAAGGATTGACTATTTTTAAGATAGAGTTTCTATTTGAAGAAGTATAAAATGCATGTCATGCATTGCTAATATCATTCGAATAAGAATTTTGATTACATACAAACTTAACGTAACTATTTAACATATGAATATCTATTTTAATACGATAGTTTCTTAAAAGCTATTTGACTAAAAAATTCTAAGAATGATAATAAATATCATCTTCCAACAATAAACAACTGTGTTTTGCTAAGACATTATGATTGTGGGTACCGGAATACTCCACACCGCGAGGCGTTTGTCCGCTTTGGGGAGCCAGGCCCGCACGGTTTTGTCCTCGGCCCCGAGTGTGGTATTGGGGGTTTTTGCCTTTGAGGTGATTGACACCTAGGCTCACCTTAGTCCCACATCGGTTGGAGAACCCTCCCACTCATGGTTTATAAGCTTCTGGAGCGACCATGAGTGTACCACTACTACACATGTGTAGTAGTGGTACACTCATGGTCGCTCCAGAAGCTTATAAACCATGAGTGGGAGGGTTCTCCAACCGATGTGGGACTAAGGTGAGCCTAGGTGTCAATCACCTCAAAGGCAAAAACCCCCAATACCACACTCGGGGCCGAGGACAAAACCGTGCGGGCCTGGCTCCCCAAAGCGGACAAACGCCTCGCGGTGTGGAGTATTCCGGTACCCACAATCATAATATTTTAATTTTCGTACTGAATGATATTAAGGAGAAAATTGAAACTCTTCATCAAATATCTACAACTATCCACAATAGAGATCTTTATTCATACTTCCTTCTTTATTAATTTACATTTTATGCATGTAACTATAGTGTTTAGCTTATTTAGTTTTTAATAAACACCTTTTTAAGCAAGAAATAATTTTTTTTTTTAAGAAAAAAGACCAAGATAACAAAAGCTATATGTGTCGCCGAATTATATAAAATAATAAATTTAGAAAATTAAAACCTATTAAATTAGTGTTCTCTAAGTAACAAATAGAACACCCTACATAGTAGGGGTAGTTCAGACTATCATATAAAACTAAAAAATGTGAAGGAAAATTTTGAGATATTAGTGGGGGTAGTTTAGATATTGCATGCTGGAAATCATAACATTTTGTTAGGGTTTAATTGAAAGAGTAACCATAGTGTATTCGCTTGATTCCAAAAGATAAATAGAGAAATTGCTCAATTTTAAAGTTTAGGAGGAAAATTGTGAACTAACCCAAACATAAAAAGGAAAAGTGGTTTTTTGGAGTAAAATTGTGTTGGTGTTTTTTTTTTTTTTTTTTTTTTTTTGTGAGAAGGAAAATAAACAAACAACAACACACACACAGGGGACAAATGCATAATATCACACAACTTACCCCTTACAAAAGCCAGTAACTCTTGTAAGATGTAAGAAGGCTTTATACCCGAACTTGAACTCACTCTTATTAAAATAAATTGTGTTGGTGCTTATTAAAATAAAACAAAAAGGCCACCAAAGAAAACTGAGTAAAACATGCTTACCAAAATTGTCTAAACCAAAAACGTTTAGGGACATACCGAAATGTCAATATTTTCAAAAATAACTTTAATTTTAGTTGTGGTCAATCTCGGTTTGATAGTGTATTATTTTTATTTTTGACATATAAAAAGTAAAAACTTACACCTCAGTAGTTTTGAAAATATGTGACAATAATAAAACGTCACAATATTTTCACAATACATTTACTTATAGTTGTGGTCAATCTCGGTTTGATAGTATATTATTTTTATTTTTGACATATAAAAAGTAAAAACTTACGCCTCAGTAGTTTTGAAAATATGTGACAATAATAAAACGTCACAATATTTTCACAATATATTTACTTATAATTGTGGTGGATTCCAATTTAATAATTTTTTATTTTATTTTATTTTGACCTATAAAAAACTTACTCCTCAAACATTGTGAAAATATTATGATTAACAAAATTTCACATTTTCATAATACCTAGATTTTAAGTTGTGGTGGTCCTGATATAATATTTTATTAATTTATTTTGATCTATAAGCTACTAATAGCCCTCAAATATTGTAAAAATATTATAATAATAACAAAATCACCAACTACTTTTTTCCTTCATTGTCGAGAACTACAAAGAAATAATAAAAACTGAATGCACAACAATAGTGCTTGTGCATATTTGCACAAGAACCATAGCTAAAATGCATTTTACACAATAAAAGCATAAACTGATGTAGGTGACTTGTGGGGTTGGTTGGGCAAAAATTGGCACTTCTGCCATTTTGTATCAATAGATGAGAATGCTTTGAAAATTTTACACTCTGAAAATATTATGACAATAACAAATGTCACATTTTTACAATTCCTTAATTCCTTTATTATAAGTTGTGGTACGTCTTCTCACCAAAAAAAAAATATTTATCAGCCATTGGAGCCTTTTGCTAGTAGTCTCATAACCAACAGCCGGCAGCAGTTGGATTGTCTGCAAGACTGAGGGCCCCACAGCCAATTTCTCACACTCCTCAGTTACAAATCAATAAAACCAGATATTACTGTAAACTGATCAAAGCACCTAATCAATCACATGTCCCTCCATCCTTTTTTTCTTCTCCTTCCACGTGGTCTATAATTTCCATCACTTAGAATGATTATGACCAAAATATAGAAAAACCTAAAAACAACTGACGAACAAAATTTTACAACTCAAAGACATCTGACAATTAAGCTTAAATAGATTCTCATTCTCCTCCTGAATGTATCAACATAACCTTCTGTTATTGGATAACATAACAATCCAAAGATTTTTATCAAAATAAAAGTTATATCTGTACACAACTTTTTTTCCTTTGATAAGAGATAAAGTTTTATTAAAACAGAATACCTACCTCATGTACACAATTTATATTTAAGGTAGCCTAAAGAACTACACGTGAATGAGCATTATAATAAAAAAAATAGAGGATGTATGAGATCTACAATCATAAAGACAGAATCTGTGAAATCTACAAATGGAGTGAAATCACTAAAACCCAAGTCCTGAGACCAATCAAACAAAGATAAAGTAAATAGCAACTTCTTCAATCCTTAATGCTTACCCACAATCAACATTCATAGATAACAATGCCATTGATGAGAAACATACAGCATGAGACCTGATCATGCATATCCTCTACTTCTTCAATTTAGCAGATCAGAAATTCTGCCTACTTCTTCAATCTTCGTACACAGAGGATGGCAACGGCAATGGCGATTTTGATAGGAGGAGAAGCGCCTATTTCAAACGTCGTTCTGCATCTTCTTCTTACTTGTATTCTGTGGTTCTTGAAGTTTCACCTATATTAGTCAAGCCCATGGATCTCGAGAGTTTCATGGGGTTGAATATTGTTGTTCTGTCCACCGAAAAATATCGCTTGGTTCGTCCATTAGTAATTCAAGATGCAATGTCTTGAATTACCTCAAGGAACAAAAGAAAGGAATAGATAATATACCTCAAGGAGAGCATATTTGATGGTTGAAACATACCTCGACTTGCAGGGATATTACATTTCATCCATCAAATATCTATTCCTTTCTTTTGTTCCTTGATGTAATTCAAGACATTGCATCTTGAATTACTAATGGACGAACCAAGCGATATTTTTCGGTGGACAGAACAACAATATTCAACCCCATGAAACCCTCGAGATCCATGGGCTCGTCTAATATAGGTGAAACTTCAAGAACCACAGAATACAAGTAAGAAGAAGATGCAGAACGAAGTTTGAAATAGGCGCTTCTCCTCCTATCAAAATCGCCATTGCCGTTGCCATCCTGTGTGTAGGAAGATTGAAGACTGAAGTAGGCAGAATTTCTGATCTTGCTAAATGGATAAGACCGCAGCAAGGATATTCATCCCCTAGAACTTCATTTCATTCCCCAAAAATTTCACTTCCAACATTCAGGCAGCCCTCAAACCAAACTTGGTCAAAAAATCCACTTTAGATAGGTTGGGCACAGGTGGAGCAGGAGACCAAATGCGGCTAAAGATTTGGTAGATGTAAAAAAGAGAATCAATGTAGGAGGTAACAAGAATGTATATGTTTTTAAGAAGGGCGGTCACCAGTTGATAGAGTGGATTCATAAATGGAGGATTAGGCAAAGATTCCGAAGTTCCAATATCAGGGTCAAAAACCTCTATAATAGCAGATAATGGATATTTTAAACCATTTATAACATATAACTTACCATCCAGGACAATGATGTGAGGGGATTTTCTAGGATGCTTCATCCGCGGAGCGAGCTTCCAATCACCGTCGCCGGAGTTCTTGAACGTAAGTATTTTGTTGACTCCGTCGTGAAAAATGAAGATAGAAGTGCCCACTGCCGTGAAGAAAATTGTCGTCGGAAGTGTCAAGACCGCAAACGGAGAAAGAGTAGGAGTATTTCTCTTTCGCTTTCTCAAAGGAGAAGATGATGAAGCAGAAGACAAAATACCCGAAGATGATGGTCCAGCACGGATCTCTGGAGCCAACATAGTAAACCAAGACATCATAGTCTTGCCATAATCATCATCTTTTGAGTAGACGAAAGGTTCATCACACATGCCCGCAGAAGAGGATGCTCTTAAGGAGTCTGAATACAAGAACACCATGCCTATCATAATAAATATGCATCCCCACATGGCTCGGCCCTGTCCTGTCCTGTCCTATCATAATAAATGCATCCCCATGTGACCCTGTCCAGAAAATTACTATGAAATGGTAAACGTTTTGGACACGGCTTGTGTCTTGTACTTGTTAACGCTGCAGCACCTGTTAATGTGGTATAAAGCTGGATGTAAGTAGGAAAAAGCTGAATGTAAGTAATGAAAGTGTTAGGCATGTGTCAGAATGTCAGCTTTAATGAAATTATTTTACAAACAGACCAAAGCGCCCCTTAATTTTTTTTTTATCTAGAGTCTGTTTTTAAATTTTTTTTTTTTTTTAAAAGCTTTATCTAGAGTCACTAACTTTATATTTTGTCTTTGCTCAAAAAAAAAAAACTTTGTACCCCCCCTTTTTTTTTTTTTGAGGTAATGCTCGGTTCCTATTATTTTTAAAACCAAAATAAAATGAAAGCAGTTTTTTCATAACAAATTTTATAATATTTTTAAAGTGATCAATTAGATATTTTAAATTCAATTATTCATGAAATTGAAAAGAAAAAAAAGGAATATATATATAAAGTATATTACAAAACAAAAATGAAAAAATTTTGTTATATATGTTGGGAAAATAGATATTAAAAAGCAAAAAATATAAAAATGAAGAGGGGCAATTCTATCGAATTTATAAAAATAAAAGGGAGAAATTTAAAAAGTCAAGCAGGTCAACCCTAGATAAAGAAAATATTCAATACACATTCAAATTAATATAACAAATTCAAGTATTTTTTTTTCTTTTATGAATATAGGCGTGCAAAACTTCTTTGATACTTGATTATTCCCTCAAACACAAGCAAGGCTAAGGACTTAAGGGGGACAATTCCTAACCCCACACCCGTAAAAGCTTTTCTCCTCTCAACCAAAAAACCGGTCACAAGCATCTCCCAAAACTTAGTATAAATACTCACTATTAGCCCACAAAAGAGAGATCACGTTTTTCCCCTAGACTCGAAACTTTGACACAAAATTCCAATCAACTAACAAGAATTTTTACTACTCCAAAGCCTAGGGGTGGAAGTTTTGGTACAGGGAAATTTTCCCTCTTTTCCTCACGACCTCTCTCGATTTTCTTTTCACGATGTCTGTAGGTCGAAGTTTTGGACCTGTGCATATTTTATGAACTTTCTTGTATTTTAGTTTATTTTGATTTTTCTTTTCACAAAGTAGATTCGGGTTATTAGTAGGACCTTTCATGAATGCAGGATCGGTTATATTTTACCGATCCTACTTACAATCTTGAAAAATGCATGATCTTAATCATCTTATTAAAATAGCTCTACTGTAGGGAGTAAAATTAAAAGACCCAAAACTTTAGGGGTGTATTTTACACTTTAGCCTTTCTCATATATAGTAAAACCATTGACTACATTCTTTTACCCCTTCACAAATCAATGAATTTTACTATGAATGTAATTATTAATTATAATAAACTATAAATATTTTATCATATTCACGGACATATTATTATATTTGAGCTTAGCTCATTTAATAGTCAAGCTTAAATTTGGCTTGATTTTAGTTTATTTGTTAAACAAATGAACAAAAAATAAGCAAAAATACATGGTTTTTTTCCTTAGTTACAATTTAAAGACAAAGTTAAAGAAATATATAGGAATGATCTAATCTATGTCTTGGGTTTTGACAAGTTTGAATTGATAATTTTTTTCCCAATTCATCTGACCCAAAGCAACCCACCATATGTTTAAGTTTATTTTATTAGCTTTATTTTAATTTTTAAGTTTGATTTATTTTTGTATTTTTTAGAATTAATTTTGATGAATCTAGAAATTTGGAATATATTTAGGCATATTATGTGATTTGTATTAATATATATATTGAAAAAAGAGTGCTTAAATAGTTGATGATAGTCAAAACTTTTACAAGAGACTAAACATATATAAGTATAATCCACCCAATCCAACCAGAGCCATTTATGCTTATAAGAAATTAAATATATAAGTTTCTTTTGAAAAGCATTTTTTACTATGTCACTAATTTTATCTATGTAATCTTATAATTTTTTTTTCTTTTAATGTTCCATCTCATGAATATTTGAATTTAAGGGTCCAATTATTTCTTTTTCTTTAAAGTTATTTTTTAGAGGTTAAAGCATAATAATAATAACAATAATAATAAAACAATTTAAATTAAATTAAATTTATTAAAAAATATTTATTTTTTAAAAACTAGGTTCCACCCAGATGTTGTCGCCCTATAGGAAAAAAAAAAGAAAAAAAAGATGAATGGAGAAGCCATAGGATGGGGTAGAGATAAATAACAAAGATAGTAAAAATAGTTGAAAGGGTATTTAAGTAAAAGTCGATAATATTTGTTGTTTTCTGTGCCTCTGACGCGCCTCATTAAGGTTGTGTTGCTTTTCTTGATTTCCCAATTAAAGTAAGGCTATTTTAGTAAAAACACGCAGACTTAAACAGGGCCTATATATTTAGACTTAACGTGTGCTCTATGTTTTATATATCTAGCTAAGTTTTTATCTGCTATTAATATTTTTTTTTAGATATGGTTGGCTTAGGAAAGCCAACGATTCAGTCGCTATCCAATTCAAAAATTTGGTTCTCTTCTACAACTTGGAACCATAACATGGCGACAGATCGTTGGCTTTCAGGTTTTCATTGGCTGATTTTTTATGGATTTAGAAAAGTGGTTGGTTTTAACATTAGTGATGAATCCCTATATGTTTATCGGTGTCCTGTACAGCACTACAGCTATGAATACATCGAATGTATTTAGGCAGACCGTTTTCAGATTGATAATGGCCTTGATTGACTCTAACCAGGGGTCCGAATGGATTTATGCCCATAACCACAATTCCAACTTTTTCCTTTCCTTTTTATTTTAAAATATTAATGATCTATTTTTAAAATTTATCTCCAGAAATAAAGTAATAATTTAAAACTTTAGTGTTTGGTTTTGATCAATTCCTTTTCTTTTTTTATTGGATAGGTTGGAGAAGCTAGACTAAAGGAGAAAATTATGGAGGAACCGAGGAGAGATTCTCATGTTTGCTGTGGACGTTTGTTCATGTTTATTATTATTATCATTTGTAATGAACAATTATGGCGTATGTTTATGTTTAATTTTGCGCTTTAGAGATCTTTTTTATAAGAGATTACTAGTAATATTCTTTGTATTTTTTAGAAATATGTATATATGAAAAAGTCTAAAACATATGTAATATTGTTTAAAATCTCCCAAATTATTGTTTAAACACTTGATATTTGTTGTTTAAACAACAGTCTGTAACGAGCCTGGTTTGTAAGTTTCTCGAAAAAAGAAAAAGAAAAAGATTGATTTGTAAGTCTATGTCTATGTCCTTATGTCTATCTCAAAAAAAAAAAAAAAAAAAAAACTATTGTTGTAATATTTTTATATTTCGGTGTTGAAATATTTTCGTACAAGCTTTGGCATTTTCACGGACCAGAATTTTTAATTTTCCTTTCTCTTTTTTATAATTATATGTTTGTTTTTAATATGCATTTGCTGGTGGAAGGGGAAGGTAGATTTGTTCCAAACAGGGCACAAGAAAAGAGACATGAAAATTATTTAGATTCACCTTATCACTTAGGGCCTAGGGGTGTTTTCATAACATTTTTTAACTCAACATATATTTTCACTACACATTATATTATAAATTTCAACGGCTCTTAATCATTCAAAATTTAAACTTGCGTGCCCATTCGGCTATAGGTCTGGAAGTCTACGACCTGTTGCCATATGTTTGCTAAGCTGGGAGTAATTCTTGTGCCACATAAAGTGGCACAATTGATCACAATTAATAATATGTAACGAGTTATAATTGGTAGATGAATGTTCTTTTTTTTTTTTTGGTAGAAGTAGATGAATGTTCTTATATAAACCAACCATCATCCTTTCATTAACTACAACTCTTCACATGGTGGTGAGTTGTGGCCAGTATTATACCATTTTACACGTGGCACAAGAATTTTTCCTGAGCCTGCCTCTGGACTGTAATTCAGTGTGAAGCAAATATTATCATCTATCAGTAATATTTTTACTTGCATAAATTTTTTTTTTTTTTAAAATATACTATACTAAGCGTGCAATAAAAGTTGTAGGCTTGTAGCTGACATATAGGGGGGAGTAAATCGAAAAAGACTAAAAAGATGCAAGTAATAAAGAATTTAGATAGACTCCAGACAGGTGAGGGAGGGGGTCAATCAATTGCCTTGGAGAGGGCCGACTCTTCCAAAATTGCAGAGGAATCTTAAATTTTACACAGTAGGGATGGCCCCCCTAATGTGTACGCGGCTCTGCCCCCGAGGGTATCATAGAAACCAAGTTCATCAGAGGGCAAACAACCATATATTATGTAAATCTGACTTGCTTCTTAAACTTTGATCAACAAGTACAAAGAAGCCTTTTGTTACGTGGACGCAGTGACAGTTGCTAGAAAATGGCAGAATGGGATTGAACAGTGGCAGTTGCTGGAGGAATTGATCACGAAGTGAAAACCCAATCTGGAGAAATACTCTGGAGCCTAACCTAGGTCGTCAAATCCATTATAGAGAAAATGTGATATAAGCTAAGTTACAAGAATTCCAATACATGTAACTGTTGATTGAGCCCACATCTTCACAATAATTAAACACCACAAATCAATTGCCCACTGTAAAATCAATCTCTTGATTACTACAAGGTTACTAGAAGATTTTTATTGTCTTTATAGTTTCACAAAGCACTCCAATACACTTAGGATGTGATCTTAGTGTTTGGGTGGAAATTTCCTCTCAAGAATGGCCAAAAAGTTCCATGAAAAACAAATTTGGTTGTCTCACTTAAAAGTTCCCTCAACTGAAAGAGAGGCAAACATAAGGCAAATTTTCTAGTGCAACTGATTTTCAAACTTGCTGATTTCACTCAACCGAGATGAAATTGGCTCTATCAAAATTCTTTAGACTTGCATATTGAACAACTTTTATCTGACTTGATCCTTAGTTATACCAAACAAATACAAGCGACATTAAAAATGAATAGATCGAAACTTTGTCATTACAAATGAAATTTTGTCATGTAAATTAGCCAACACTAACTCGATCCTGACAGAGAAAACAATAAAACTTAAGGCAAAAGACCTCTCCATTAAAAAATCAACATAGATTATGTCGTCTAAAAAAAGAAAAGAACATAAATTATCAAACCATAAAAGACACTCTTATCTTTTCCTCCTTGTTGGGCAGCATAAGGAAGAAATAAAAGAGAGGATGACCGGGCTACATTTGGGAAAAGAGACAAAAAAAAATGCAATAGATGACATACTATAAGATAATAGAATGCAAAATATTGTTATGCTATTTTTTTTTAAGGAGAAAACACTATTTTAGTCCCTATATTTTGGGATCATAGTCAATTTGATCCCTGTTATTTTCAACTTGCAGTCAATTTGATCCCTACCGTTAATTCATTAACGGAAAATGTCCATGTGGCAAATGATGTGCATTGTCGGCATACTCAAAGCTTATGTGGCAACAAAAATAATAATAAAAAATTTATATTAACATTAAACAATGACACATTAGCATCTGAATAATAAAAAAATAATTCATTTAATTTTGAAGAAAAAAAATCATGAATTCAAATTTGGAGTCTGGAACACATAGACCTTGAATATGAACACAAAAAATATAAAACCCGAATCAAGCTCAGCAAATCATGAATTCCATTATTCAATCTTGGCCTATACTCACCACCGTGGCTTAACCATCTACAATTTCTCTTTCCTCCAATGGTACCAATTTCTCTTTCCCATCTCCATGTAGCAATCCACAGTCCAAAATCAACCATCTAAAGTCTACAACCAAATAACCCCAAATCCAAAAATATTTAATCAAGTAATCAATCCTAAATGGGTGGGGAGAGAGAAACTAGCATATCTACTTCTACACAATTACACAAAGCCAAAACCTCAACATTGAAATTTAATTTTATCCATTAGCATATACCTGTTACCCACTCTAAGGTCATGGTGCTTCTTGTTCTTGACCACCCACAGTAGCAGCTCCAAATATCATCAACATTGTTGATGATGAAACTGACGAGGAATTTGAGAGACCCATCAAGGCCTTAAAGCTTTCTGTTGAGATCAAATTGACTGTTACCAAAATGTAGTGACTAAAATGGTGTTTTTTTTTTTAATTCAATTTCTCAACTGAGCAATGAGATTAAAAACCTTTATTCAAAAGCTAATACTTTGTGAGTATTGAAAAATAAATTTACTTAAAACATGCTGACTACCTTGATAAGTATGACTAATTTTTAGGGGATATGGATTAGACATTTTGTTTTTTGAGAGCAGTGTCGGGATTTTATGGGTCACTAATGTGTAACACTGTGCATATGCACGTGTACAATTAAAAACAATCACAATTACATGGTTCGAATTATACATTTTTTTAGAAGATATTCAAATTATACGTGATATTAGTTTACACATTTTTTAAATGATACATTTCTAAAATATGTAATGGTTTCTTATATATATATATATATATGATTTAAAATTTGATTGGATTTAGACTCTTTGTTTCGGTTTTGCATCCAATAATTCACTTGCTACAAAAATTAAAAAAATTAGATAGACACATGGCAAAAAAATTTAACTCCAATAGAAATTCAATTTAGAATCTAATTGGATTTGGATTCTTCAATTTTTATATTCAACTAGCATGTAACCCGTGCTTATGCGCATGAATGATGAATTGTAGTGGTGTTATTAATGTTAGTTTGAGTTATTAAATATATAGGATATTAGTTCAATCAAGACATTTGGAAGTACTAAAATTATTTTTCCTTTCAATTTTAATGATATTAGTTATGCCAAGTTTTATATAATTTTGAAAATCATTATTGGCCATTACATATACAATATCAATTCATTATTACTGTTCGTGAAATTTTATTAAATACAACACAAAATAAATGAATAAATTGGTTCAATTATATCTTCTAAATTAAATGGAAACAAGTGCATGAAATTATTTAACTCAATTACAGTTTGATACATCTTCACATATAAAATATTTAATACCAGAAGGTGCTCCAATACCATGGGACAAAATAATCAGATGTTGTCTTAAATATTAGCCAGCCAAGAGCAGAATTATCCAAAGTTCTTATGCATTTGTGAGTTGTTAGAGAAGCATCGGTACCAAGATTCGGCGTATGGCTTGTAGAGAAATCAAGAGGGGACTTGAATTTCAAGGCTTGCAAGGAATTATGTGCTCGTAGGGGTGACTAGGTCTTAAAAAGACAAGATGTCCTGATGAAATTAGTGAAGAAAATCTTAAAATGCTCAAAGACAGTGATGTAGTAGAATTTGACCGAAGAATTCTTCTCTGGCTTATTGCAACAAACCTTCGTCATAATTCTGATTAACAGCGACGAAGTGACCTCACAGGTTCAGGTTGGGCAAATAGGCACTCACAGGTTTGGGTAGGAGATGGGGGAAATGCCACTGTGTAGCTCTTTTCAATTTATGTATAATCAGATGTCACGTCAAAAAAAGATCGGCCACCTCATTGCCCCCAGATAAGAATTCTAAAATTTTTAACATTTAACACTTCAAAAATCTATTTTATTTATTATACCATCTCACTTTAAAATACATCAAATATCAAAACTTTTATATTTTTTACCATTTCATTTAAATAATATAAACTACTCATTAAAATAATAATAAAACAACTTAACACAAACAACTAGTCAACCACCTCACCACATGAGAATAAAAAACTATTTTTGTTTTACAATTCATGCTACGCAGCTACAGTGAGCTTATATTAATACAAGCTTACTGTGCAAGTATGCCAAAATTTTTACAATTTAAAAACTTTGATGGAGTTGTTTTTTTGGTGTTTTGATGCTAAAATTTAGTATATACCCCTTTTAGCATCCTTGACAAGGATGCTCTTAGCCAAACACAAAAAATGAACAGAGCACAATAGAACGACCAAAAGTGCTCATTTTTTAAGCACTAGGGACTGAAATTGATCATTTTAAACATTAGGGACTAGAAGTGTTCAAAGTGTAAACTTCAGGAAGTAACGGTGTATTTGGCCTTTACAGAACATAGAAAAATGATAGGCCTTCATCCTCTCCGGCATTTTCCTCCCATCCAAGTGATCGTAAAAACGCAGCCTCCTCCTCATCTGGATAAAGAGCCACACAAGGGCTTGAATGTTGCTCTCTATTGCTTAAACATTTCTGAAACACATCACAGGCACTGCCATTGCGGGTCATCTCACCCCTACTTTCATTCAACGAGTCTGTAACTGGCTCATCTGATGAAATGGCATCCTCTGTATTCTGAAGAGTTATAGACGCGGTAGCGGCAGCTTCTGTGACCAATTTATCAGCATTCTCTGAAACGGGACAAGGAAGCTTGGCAAGGATCGGAAACAGCAGAAGGGAAGTTTGTAGGAGAGTTCTTCCTTGAAAGACTTTTGAAGAAATCATTCCGGCTCTGGACTAGAGTTGATGGTTTCTTCTCCATAGTAGTCCGAAAAGCAGTTGGCCTGCGATCAGCAGTGGCAGCACTTAAATTGTTGCTTAACTTCCTCAAGGATGTAGACCCAGCACCTGATGGAGCGACACCAAGTGGACTATTAGCTAGTCTACTTCCATTAGTAGGACTCAAGCTATCCTTAGCGGCTGAAGAGAAACCATTCAATTCTCACGACTGACTAAGGACATGGAGATTACCCACAGATAACTTTGTAAAATCAGATTTTGCAGCAGACGAAGCCAAGACTTGGAGTTAACGGCGACTCTGCTGCTCCTGTGTGCGGCGACTCTGGCTTTTACTCTACTGTTCAACCGCTATGAATTTTTGTTTAAAACTTTGTGAAGGGACATGTTGTTTGTTCTCGGTAAGATAAGTTGATTAGATTTAATTTTTTTTTAGTTTTATTATTAGTAATTTTTGTTGTTGGACTAATTTTTTTGAGTTTGTATATTTTATTTTAGATTTAATGTATTAATTTTTTATGGTCATTAAAAAGTGAAAAATGTTAAAACTACAAAATTTTTACAAATTGCAAATGTGGTGAATTGTTATTGATAAGTAAAAAGTGATGCAAGTATGTGAATCAATAAGAATTCACTACCTTAATAGTTTGTAAAAATGTTGTAAAAAGTTTTTGGTTATAATATTACTTTTAAAAGAATTGATGATATTATTAAGAGGACAAAGTGTAATTTTGTTAAAAAAATTGCTAAATTTGTACTTATTAATATACTAATTTTTTAAAAAAAACTTTTTTTTGGGGGTGGGGGGTGGGGGGAGATTGCCCCCCAAGTCAACATGTAGCTCCGTCCATGTTTTGCAGGTCCTCCACGTGGACTGTTATTACCTAAGTGTGAAGATGAGAAAGAATGCTGCTGTTGCCCAATCTTGGGTTTTGATTTCTCTGGAGGACTAGGCACCTAATAAGAATCAAATATGCCCCCAAGAGGGGTGGTCCAGTTGGTGTGAGATCCCGCGTGCATGAATGAGGTCCCTCATTCGAGTCGTGGCGGGTATCATGTGGGGGGTGGGTTCCTAGCATTTATTGCACCTCATCCGCTGGCTCTCTTGGGGTGCTAGGGCGAGGTCTGTGGCACTTCGGTCACAGTAGCTATGACTCAATCTAACATTCCCTAGCGGAGGTGCCTCTATTAGGTCACGCCTTGGGGTAAGTCACATATGGTCGTCCCCGCCCCCTTTTTTGTTCATCAAAAAAATAAAATAAAAGTAAGAATCAAATATAAATAACAACATTAAATTAATGTATCACATAAATAAAAGGGATCTATCACACTTTGAAGCAGTGATTTTTAGGCTTTAGAATATTAACCCCACAGCATGTACATTAACAAACTTATGAGCGGTTAACTTTTCATATTGTTTAGATACTGTTTTATATGTGTATAAATAGCAAAGTAACTATTCATGACACATTAACTTTTCATATTGTTTAGAATTTTGGTAATGTGTCATGAATAGTTACTTTGCTATCTATCCACATATAAAACAGTATCAATATGACCACCCTGTAAGCAAGCCAAGCCTCATCCAAGTAGTATATAAATAAAGTGGTCCAAGAAAACAATACAAGGATTATCTCATTACCACCAGCATATATTTTCACTTTTCAGCTATGCTATCCTTGCAATGTTTTCACTTCAAATAAGAAACTCCACAGGTGCAATAGATAGCAATCATTGAAAAGGGCCAATCCGTGCCAGCTCAACTCTTCCATACTTTTCTGTGACTTCAAAAGGCTACTAAAATGCTAATATCCTTAAGTAGGTGGTGGAATATACTCCACTTGACAAGGCAGTGTGAAGAATATAATCTCTCAATGAAAATGCCCACCTTGATGTCATGTTCCATGGTGAGAATTATACTAAATATTTGCAATTTTTCCAAATCTTTATAGCCTATTAATCAATGAAAATGCCCACCTTGATGTCATGTCCCTCACCATGGGGTCCATGGTGAGAATTATACTAAATATTCCAATTTTTCCAAATCTTTATAGCCTATTAATGTTATCTTATAAAAGCACTAGCAATAGTGGTATTAAATAGCTATATAGTTATTTTTAGTACCACTAAAACTCAAAATATACCCTGCAATAGTGGAGTCAAAGCAATATTTTTTGGCTCTACAATACACAACTATTTTTGACTGTGCACTATAGTTGAAAGGTAAATTTTATTTATTTATTTTGCGTTCACACTACTTTTCTTATTTTGTGTTCTTTCTTTTGCATTTCATTTTACGTTCACATTACTTTTCCTCTCTCATTTTACGTTCACACTACTTTTCTTCTATCCGTGTATATGATTTCTATGCATTTCATTTTGCGTTCATATTACTTTTCCTCTATCCGTGCCTCAAAAGTAATATTGCTTTTGACCCTCCTTCATTTTTTTTTTTTTTTTGATGAATTGACCCTCCTTCATTATACTTACACTTTTTTCTAAAATAATATGATGGAAAAATCATTTCTTGACTGGCTCTTCATTCTCCATCTTTATTAAAATCATATACATTGAAAGAACCACCAACAAGTCAATTGACAGGGAAAAAAACATATCAGTACTTGCAAGCAGCCCAAAAACTTCTTCTTTTCTTATTTTTTTTTATAAGTAATAATGCTCCATTCACCAAAAAAAGGAAAAGTACAAGAAGGCAACCATAAAACTTATAAGAATTGCGAGTAACTAGAAAACATGGAAGCAAAAATGCAAAATTTCGAGTGCACTACTTTTGATTGTTTGAATATATCAGTAATTGTGTAATTTGCTTATGGAAATTGAAAATTTTTTATTTAATTTTTTTTGGGGATTGGTTTGGACTAGAATGTTTGTCTACCTAAGCTTGTGTTTGGTTGCTCAATCATATTTGTATGTGCCACTTATGTCTCAAATAGAACTTAAAAAGGTTTTCCTGTGCCATTGCTTTGGTGTATCTCTGCAATTGGTTGTTTGATCTGATTTGATGGCTAGCTATGATGGTTAAATTCAATCCTCTGTGTGTGCTATTATGAAGTAGTCATATGAAATATTAGGCTTAGAGCATCTGTTGGGACTTTTAATGAATTTTATTTATTTATTTATTTATTTTTATGGGATCTCATCACTTTCATGTTTTATCCTTAAGTTTAGTGTGTGTGTTTTTTTCATACTATATTTTGAGTTGTCTCCAACTTCTTTCCTGGCAGAAAAAATGCGCTTGAATGCTATAAACTTTTGGGTAGAAAGGATTATTGGCATAGATGGTTCCTGCGCATCATTATGCTTACAGATTGTTTCACTTTGCTGTTACTGCTTATTTGTGTGCTTGTGTGCAGTTGTCTTGCTTATTAAAATGGTGGTTAAATGAATTTAACTAGAAAACTTTTGTTATAGTTTATAGTTTTATAGTCTTGAACGACAGGGGACAAATGCTTCGAGTTGTGAGATTAAAATGGAGTTGATGTATGTTCTGCGCAAAACGCCTCATATCTTGTAAGCGTCTATGATCTCTCTAAGGATGATGGGTCGGTAAATTCATCATAACACATAATTTATGAAACGCCTTTGATGAATCCAAGTGCATGTGGATTGGTACCCAATGATACAAGTTCTGTTTAGAACTATTTGGAAATGATGATGATAAAATCTATGTGAGAGATCTGGCTGCAATATGGATACATACAGCTAGCTTTTATTTTCATTAATGAATTTAATTTTTGAAAAGAGTACTTGAGTTGGGAGAAGTACTTTCACCCTGATTTTCAAAAAGATGTATTAATTCTAAACAAACTTCATTCCTCCATGGTTAGGCTGCCAAAAAGTCATCTTCAAAGGCAGGTCCTAGGTTCTTAGCTTGTTTCCTAATGTAGTCAATACTTAATTTCAATCTGTTGTTTTGCTATGTGTTAATACATATAACATAAATCTGTTGAGAACATATACAACAACTTTTTATTTTTTTATAAACAGCAGCTATGTTTGGATTTTGTTAAACAATATTGTTTTTAATTAAAATGGTTCATTCGTAATATTCCTTAATCCTTAGTTTGATTGAGGTTTGACCTTAATTTATAGTGTGCTTAGTTATGCACTGATTCTTTCTTAGCCCATTTTACTTATTGCTGCCTATGCTTGTGCAGGAAAAGATCTTACGGACTTCTATCTTTTGCGGATGTTTAGAAAAGAGAAGTTTCCTGACGTACAATTTTGAAAGAACATTAAATTCTAACAAATTTGAGAAAGAGAAACAACTAGCTTCAATTATCAAGCATATATTTTTGACTTCGTAAATTCCTTGACCTTGAAAGTTTTGATTGTTATCTAACATAATAGGTGATCAATAAATGGTAGAAGTTTGAACCTTGTTGTCTTTTTAAAATGGCCGATTCATGATGGAAGAAAGTCTTAACTCTTTTAACTACAATGACATAGTCACTTTAGCTCACTACAACAAAATAAGTTATTGCATCAAGTGTTAATAACAAAAGATGTATAGTAGTAGGACAAAACTTTTATAGAGTATTTTAGATGTTGTTTCTTAGGTTCCCTCTTAAAATTTTGTCATGTGACTACTTAACTTAAAAATTACACTTTCATCGATGAGAAAAAAGCCACATGCAGAATCTTAAAAGAAAAACCTAAGAAACAACACCTAAATACTGTACCTAAGTCTTGCTCATAGTAATATTAGACAAAATATCGCATCTACAAGTTTAAATTGTTGCAATAGTAATTTAAAAGTGTTAAATTATTGCTTCAACAATAATAAGTGGGAATAACTTATAAATTTTTGAATAAAAACTTTAATATATTAGGAAAAATTATTACAATAACTTAAAATGAAGAAATCGTTATAATAAATTGATACCAATTATTTTTGCAATTTATTGCAACGAAAATTTCGAATTGATAGCTTATTGCAACGAAGTTATCATTGCAATAATTTGATATTAATTCTTTTAGAATTTATTGCAATGGCAATTATGAAACTGCAACAAATATATCATTGCAATAACTTGATATCAATTATTTCATAATCTATCACAATAACAAAATGAAGTAATTAACTATTACAATGAAGATATCATTGAAATAATCTAATCTAACTTATTTGGTCAATTATTTGCAATCTATTGCAATAAAATTCGCGAAGTAATAGCCTATACCTACAAGATATTAGAAATAGTAAATTGTTTGTTGCAACAATATATATATATATATATATATCATTGCATCATATTTATCATTAAAATATTTGAAGTTTATCGCAACAAAATTTTTTGTTGCACAAACCTATTACCTCAAATTTTATTACAACACCCCGTATCAACTATTGCAATGACTCTAATGTTATTGCAACGATTTCTTTCGTTGCAATAAACTTTTTTTTCTTGTAGTGGCTTCATTTTGTTAAGTCTACCCCCACCCCACCCTTCCCTTTCTGTTTTACTTTTTAGTAAGACTAATGGGGCATATTTATCAATATATGTGTTCCAAGACTAGAAATATATGTCTGAGATAGTCACTTCTCCTCCTATCCAAATCATCATCAAACATATCCTCTATATCCCCATGGATGTTTGACTGAAGGAACAGGTAGAATTTTTTATCACATAAATGGATAAGACCACAGTAAGGATACCCATCAACTAGAACTTCATCATATTTCCCAAAAAACTATCTTTGAACATTCTGGCAACGCTCAAACCAATGATCTAGATGTAGATCAAAAGCCTGAATAACCAAAACCTTCGAAGAATCATCATTGTTAAAGGAAACCCTATACAACATGTTACCAACACCAACAAATTTAACCAAATTGGGTGGCAAAAAAAACCCCTTAAATAGCTTGGGCACAGCAGGACTAAGGTTTGACCAAGTATGATCATTGATATTGTAGGTATAAAAAAGAAAAGTATGGTAGGAGGTAACAAGAATTTGTTTTCAATTTTCAAGGAGAGTGGTCATCATCCCACTAGGTTGGATTTGAAATGGAGGATTGGGCAAGGGTTCCCAAGTTCCAATATTAGGGTTAAAAAACTCCATAAAGCAATATTTGGCATTGAATTCTAAAGGAAAATGATATTTTAAATCACCTAAAACATATAACTTACTGTGCGTACCCAAGGCCCTTAATTCTATTGGGTCTAAAGTTTGGGCTCACAATTTATTTGTACAGTGGGTATTGGGTATCCTACTAAGGGTAATCCCTGGGCGGGCTTAGGAACATAATACACATAGGAACACTCTCTAGGGCATGCTCGGTTACACTCTCAATCTTATATACAATTTTCCAACCCCTATCTTATTGTTCCTTTTGCTATTTATAGCTTGAGGCTAGTGGTGGAACTATGACTACTGTCTGACTCCACTCGTGCGAGTGGGGCCCAAGTTAATTATTCCTGACCAATAATAAATTTCGTTGGGAATGAGAGTTATCACGTTGGAATTGGTGCTAGCCACCAAAACTTGGTCGGCAACACAATCTCCCAGGGCACTATAGTCAGCCAAGGATTAACTGAACATTGTCAGTGCCCTAGCCAACCATGGGATAATTGAGGTGTACTTAGATACCGAGATATCAATCAATGGGCTAAGGTTCTTGGGCCACTCATGGGCCGAACATGAGGGGATAAGCCCAAGAGTGATATTTTTCATGGGCCTTCCCTAACTGAGGCCCATTGAAGGTGGCTTCTGACCGTATGCCGTTCACTTACCATCTGGGATAATGATGTGAGGAGATGTCCTAGGATGATTCATTGGAGGAGCAAGCTTTGAATCGCTGAAGATGCCAAGCATCAATATTCGGTTGACAGAATTGTGAAAAACGTATATACAAGAGCCCACGGCAATAAAGAAAGTTCTCGTCGAAAGTTTCATGACAGAAAACAAAGATAGAATACTCTTATTTAAACCTACCTAGATGGGCTAGCCGGCATTGCTCGCTTTGGCTAACTTGGCCCTCCTTAGGTTAAGGATGGGCTTTATTTAGCTACATTTAGCATTTGGTGTTTTTGGCTTTGCTGTACTTCAACTCTGCATTTCTGCAGGTGTTGTACTTGGTTTAGTACAAATAGCTGCTAGGTGTTATTTTGGTGTTTGTATTCTATTCTTTGTTAATGAAATGACTGATTCTTTCAAAAAAAAAAAAAAAAAAAAAAGAACTGAAAGTGGCCTGTTTATACTCCCCTATCTATTTAGTTATCTTTCCTTCCTTAGCATGATTTGTGTCATTTTTTTTCTATCCCAATAAAGTTGTTTTGCTTAAGTGTGTTGTTTTGTTGACTCAATTTCATTCCATTGTTATTCTTTTCCCTCTCTTAATGTCTTGTTGATGAGTTACTATTTTCTATTACACAATTGTATGAAGTAGAAACAAAAGGTCAACACAAGTGGAAACAATAAACACAAAAATTAGATAAATAAAAGAAAACTTAAAACTACTATCGTTATTCAAAATGCAATCTTCCATTTATTTCAAAAAAAAAAATTTCATATTTTTTTCATGACAGGATTTTCTTGTATCAGCTAGCCTCTTTAGGAGCCATATTTAGCATTCTGAATATATATATATATCCACATCATTCATATGTAGAGTGGTGCCACACTGATAATATTTATGTTGATTTATACGTCTGTTTGCATTTTAGAATCGTGTAATTCATGTTCAATACATTGCAATTGTTTGTGTGCCACACTAATAAATTAGTAAAACACTGTAATTTCTGTTTGTATATTGTGCTTTTTGGTTGTAGCAAAAATCTCGTATTAGAAAGAACATGGTGCTTGATAAGGAATATTTTGGATAAGAAATTTTCTAACTCCTTTTGCCCTTTAGGACAAGAGCACCCTTCAGGTTTAAATCCTCCTTTGGGATGATGGCACTCGTCGAGTTAAAGGTCCTCCTTCTAGCTTGATATCAACAGAGTAGCCTTCCGTTTTCCGTTAGGCATAAAAGCACCCATCGGGTTAATAAGCATACTGACGAATGAGCACACTTAGCCCCACACCACTTTGCGTGTCCTTCACGCATGTCTCCTTATATGGAATGTACTTGCACACCATGTCCAAAGATCCTTCTATATATTTGTATTCTCCCAATGTAGAAAGCGAAGCCCTGAGATCTTGGAACATTAACTCCATATCTTACCTATAAGGAAAAACCCTACGCTAATGGGATCTTAGTCAGCTCTACACCACTATATAAACTCCAAGTCTCATTTTCTCCAAGGTACGTGAAATTTTCCTAGCTCTTACACTCTTGAGTTACTAGGGATTTTTCTGTAGCTAACTTAACCTTTGAAAGGGTCTTTGACCAGCACCTCACTGATGCTCTTTGTAAATTTTTCGTTCTTTTGTTCTTCAGGTACACTAATTGGTGTGCATGTAGACGATCAACTCATTGACAATTTTGTGCATCATTAGTGCTTAAATTTACTATTTTATGATCCTTACTAATGTGGGCATTTCCAACACTTAACCATGTATTTATATGGAAGTTCATGTTCAAGTTTTCTAATCAAGGACTTTGGTGTGAAATTATCACTCAAGTATAAAGCTAGTTTGGTTCTGTTGTCACATACCACAGACTTAGATTTGGGGACTAGCATTTGGCCTTACGTGAACTGGATTTTTGTTACCAGTTGTTGAGGACCAAAATGTGACAAGGAAGCCCATTTCATGAAAAGTAAGGAAAGACCATGGACCTTAACAACAGAAGGCCCAGCTTGTGAAGTTAAAAAGGACCATGAAAGCCCAAAGGCCCAAAAGAAAGAAAAAAGTAAAAAAAGAAGAAGAAGAGAAGCCAAACTTAAGCTACAAGTGGGATCTCCATCACCCAGGAAGCAGATCCTTTGAGAGAAAACCTAGAAGATCCTGAGAAGGACGTGGATAGTCTAGAAGACCCAAAGGGGGACATGGGCGACCTAGAAGATAGTCTGGGAACATGCCACTCACATGTATCCTTGAAAGAAGGAAAGATTCGTTAATTGTCCTATTGAAATCAAGATGCAAAGAGAAGCGAAAGGGACAAGGGGTGTCCTCGGGTTTAGTACCTGACGTAGGAACCGAGGGATCTTGGTCAGGGCAGAGGACATGCAGCAAAGGCGAGGATGGTCAAAGGCTTTCCAAGCTCACCCATTGCAAGGAGGAATCTATGCCATTTCTAGAAAAAAGGCCAAATCAAGAAGAGTCAACATCAAGACCCTATGACCTTGATGTGTCCTTTTAAAGCCTTGAGAAGAGGACCTTGGCTGACACATGGGAAAGCCAAGATGTATGTTTAGATTCCCAACAAAAGTCATTAAATATCTAGCAAACAAGATATCATCTTTGTAACCAATGGTCCAAGCCTATAGGATCTTAAATTGGGAGTAAGGGAGAAGTGATTTGGCAGATAAGGGAGTAATTTCTAGTGAAATGAGGATCTTGAAGTTTTCCTTTGGTTAATGTATTTGCTTGGAATGCATGAACCAAAGGCCTAACTCAGTTCCTCCATGTGCATGGCATCTCTCCACAACTTCCTCTTAGCTGTCCTTATCAATCAAAGCTGTCACCCATTACATTGAATATCTCACCTATACCTTTAACTTTCCAGAAAGAAATCTTCCATTTGTTGTTAAAGCCAAATATTCTTTTGAGTTATAATTTCCAAACTAAGCTAAAACTCTACCTAAGGAACTCCTTTAGATTCTTGTTAGAGGGCATGGTTTTACCCAACAAACCAAGGTCATCCTCGCCTGGGGTTTCCAAACCATGTCCACTATAAAAGGAACACCAAAGTATAGCAAAAGAGGGAGTTCCACGGGTTCAGAGTAGGGTTCCGAGAATTATAATAGTTCAGCAAAGGAGAAGGGAGAAAGAAAGAATAAAACAAGAGGGCAAAGGAGGAGGACTTCGTCCTATATCCTTGATATCCTTCAAAATATCACTTAGTCTCCAAAAAAACATATACAAAAACATGCACACATCAGATATCACTTTCTCCCACAAAATCCTTCTCACTTGACTACCTTTGAAGGAAATGTTCAAGCAATGCTACTTGGACTTGAGTTCCAAATCTCACAAGTCTTGTGCAAAAGCACTAAGTCTGTGAGAATTGGGGCCAAGGACCTCGTAGCTGACTCATTTATATGAAGTTCATTTACATATATGTATATGCTTTAGAATGTATATCCTAACTCGAGGAACTAACAATTATTTGAGGACATGTGTATTGTATATTTGTTCTTATGCAGACCTACAGAGGTAAAGGGAAAAGGACAAAAATTTATTGCATATTAAGCATGGAGAAAAATCCTATGGTTCAAGGAACTAGCATTTCGGGTTCCTAGATTAAAGGCCTCATGGTTCTAGGAACCACGAACCCATGTCCTGGGAACCGCTGGTGGAGGAACTACTACAACATCTTTTTCACGTCCTAAGAATCACTGGTGGAGGAACCATTGCAACATCTTTCCCAAGGAATCGTCATGGGGGAACCAAGTGAAGGAACTCTTTTTAAATGTTCACACAATAAAAGATAAACCTTAAATATTCTATTTTAATCTCTTTCTCATTATGAACATTATGAATAATTCTTTTACTCATCTCTTTGTCATCGTGAACATTATGAATAATTATTTTACTCATTTCGTAAGAGTAAAAGGTCATTTTACGACATTAAAATACTTACAATGATATTTTATTACTTAAGAGAAAATCACATTTTTGCCTTGTGGAGCTCTATGTGACTTACGCACAAACTAGTTCATATAAAGACCCCAATAGGCTGCGGAGAACTAGACCCAGTCCAACCAACAATCAATCATCCATCTTTGGAGGCCAAAGATCCTTCGTCATCATTGGGCCTAGGTACCATCCAAGACAAGAACCCACACCAGTACTTGTCATTCAGAGCTCTTTTTTATGATCTTCGGGTATTTGGATGAAAAATGATGATGGTTGGCAACATTATGCTCATGTACTTGGTTTGTGCATTGACTTGGGAAAGAAAATGAGATTTCATACTCCTTAATTAAGACTTGGTTAATAAGGCTTGACCCATGGTTATCAGCTTAAGCAATTCAACGGATTTTTATAATCACTCTATAACTTGGAGCAATAAAGTTCCTCATGAATGTGCTAACTGCTAAGTTTATGTCAATTTCTATTTGCACTTTGGCTTAGATTTTTCTTTGTGGTAAACTTACAAGTTTTGTAGCTAGTGGCAAGTAACCTTTTTTTCTTTTTTGTTAAGAATCCTAGTGACAAGCAACTTATCTTCATTTCATTTGATGTCTACTGATAATTGGTTGAATTGCTTTGGAATTGTATATAATTGCCAAGGACCAAAGAAGACACAAGTTACAAATATTTATTAAGGCACAACCATTCGTACAATTAATTTCACATTACATTAACTTGTGCGATTGTAAGTAGTGGACATTTTCTGCTTACTGCTGATTATATGAACCCGCCACTTTTCGTTAATTACTCACAAAAGCCTTGTAGTTGAATTGACATCTCCTTATGCACAAAGTGCTTGGGGGTCTAGGAAGGAAAAGGTTCGAGCTGCAGGGTTAGTAGCATATTGTAATTATCTCTCAAAAAAAAAAAAACTTGTTTGAACACTTACCACTGCACACCTTTGGTGCAATGATCACTCCATAAGTATAAGTGCTTGTAAGGTATTGGGGGAAAGGCCTGGAGTTCAAGTCTCTAAGGGGAGTTTCACACACATATACACTTAAGTTAAACTATAATAAAATTTCTATTTTGTAAAAAAAAAAAAAAAAATACTTGTTTGAACACTTAGGACGGTTTTCATTTTGAAAGATTATGTTCTTAAAGGATCAAAGTGCCTCTCCATCAACCAAAAAAAAAAAAAGAGTTGTGCCTCTTGCTAAATCATTTGAGCGGCTAGTCATAGGAGTGTGACTATGTCTTCCACAATATCCGTCCACGTGTCTCGGTATATACGCATTTTACTGGAATAGTCAACAATACCCATATCTATTATACAACTTTTTGTAACATATTTACATACTCACAGCACCTAATAGAGCAGTAGCAGTGTCTTGAATTTCAAAGTGATATGAGCACAGCACAGCTGGAGGCATGAGGAGTCTTTGAGTTTCAAGCTATTGATAATGGGTTTGCAATGGCATTCAAATAGTAACTTCGTGGAATTTTTTTTTTTTTTTGGCTCTTCCCACATAATCGCTTTGCCTCCCATAGCCCAACAACATTAAAGCTGTTTGGTATGTCATTTTAAACAACAGTTTTCAGTTTTTAAACAGCATTACATGTATTTTTACACGTTTTTTTACCCACATGTATTTCCAAAAAATGCAAATAACGTTACTAGAACAACATTACCAAACAGGCTAATTTCTACGAGATCATTACTCACAGACAGGGGCGTAGCCAGGAATAATTACTTGGGGGGGCCGAGTTGTAATAAAGATATATTAAATATAATTCCTAAGTCTATTGAATACAAAATTATCAACTTTCATATATCATCATATTCTTGTACGTTAATGAACATAAAAACTGTCTAGTTCAATGTAGACATACAAAAAAAAATTCACATCAAATCATGCCTGGCGACTATTTTTCATGGAATAAAATTCATCCATTATCATCCACAGTGAAATTCCCTGCAATTTTCTTCTCTATATAAACTATCATACTATCATATTCCCTGCAATTTCCTGCAATTTGCTCATTATTTGGTACCTAATTTCAAAGTAAGGACCTTTTAGGATAAAAAAATTAAATAAACAATCACTCAAAAGTATAAACAAAGTAACAAACAACTTAAACAAAATACACTAACTCTCGGGTCAGTGGGTCACAGCCCTCATCCCAATTGCCTTCCATATATTTTACTTTACTAATTACTACCCAACTACACAATGCAAGCCCCACGGCCCCCACCCTACCCCCACTGAAGAGACAAACAAGAAACAACACAAAAGCCAAAAGTCATAGAGCAGCCAATGGAGTCAGTGGGTAAAGACTCAAGAATATAGAATACAAAAACAATAAACACAAAAAGACAAAGTAAAATAAGCATAAATTGCTTTGCTGGCAAAGGGTATCACAATTTCACATACTCACATACACATATTTTATATTTAGTTCAGTAACTTCAGTTGTAGAGAAAAAAAGAGAGAAGTCAGAAATGAGATGAGAATGAGATACCTTGAGGAATTGAGATTGAGATGAGGGCTTGAGGTTGAGGTGATGAACAGAAAAGCTGAACAGGTCAACGGGCTAGTGGAATTTGCGGCGACAAGGCAAGCAGGCGAGGGCTGAGGAGATTGTTTCTAAGGAGAGGCGTGACAGTGTGACACTATGGAGGCGTGAATTGAGAACAGAAGGGAAAAAAAAGGCAGCGTGACAATCAAATTGTTTTCTCCTTTTTCTAATGGTGAGGATTGAATTTTAAGATGCCTTTGTTTTGTTAACGGTGAGGATTGAATTTTAATATGCCTTTGTTTTGTTTGATCAGGCATTTTAGATTTGGGATTGGGTTGGGCTGGAAGTGTGTTTAGTTTAAAGAAGAAAAATTTTGTTTTATTAGGGATTTGGGGCTGGCTGGTGGGGATGGATGTGGGTATTGGACTAGAACTAGAAGAATGGTTGAAATAGTTTGGGGGGGCCATGTCAATTTTTTACCTACTTTAAAGGAAATTTGAAAATTTGGGGGGGGGGGTGGGGTGGGGGGCCAAGGAGCCAAGTGGCTCCGCCCCTCACAAAAGACACATTGATTGAATAAGCTGAGCAGTTATCAATTGGCCGACGTGTGATGCTATGTATGAAAATTCTTAAATAATTTTAAAATACGAAAAAATGATATTTTCTCTTCTCACATTTATAATAGATTACACAATAAATTTCACTATAAATGTGAAAAGAAAAAATATTATCCTCCGTAGCTCAAGAGTATCTAAAAATTACTAATACGTATGCAACAAATTTTTGTAACGTTTTCACAGCCATAAAAGTGTGTCAGTTCCTGGCAAGTCGAAATAAAATAAATTAATATTAAACAAGAATTTTAATATTAATATTAAACAACTGAGAACAAAAATATTCTGATATTTTGTTATGTTACTTTCTCTTCAGATTTTTTTTTTTTTTTTTTGGAGAATCCATTCAGTACTTTCTCTTCAGATTACTATACCCGACGGCCAGCCCCTGACAATAAATTGATAAACCATAAGTTTTTTTGCTTTATTATTTTTTTATTTTTTATTTTTTGGACTGAATAGTATCATATTTGTCAGACTGTCACAATTGGATTATTTGTGGGTACATTGTTTGAACCTGTCTGGACTTGATTGTCTAATCCAGTCAGTCCCAACGTTATCTATTCTGTCTCCCATGAATCTGCCAGGTGGCATTGCGTCAGTCTTTGCCTCTTCCCTTCTCGTCCTTTCTCCATTTTCCAACTCGAATAAATACACAAATAATTATATTGTATTAAAGTTTTATATAGATATAATTAAGGACAAAACTTAAGTACAGAACTTTAACTACAGTAATTTAGGTTTTTTATTTAAAATTTTGACATCTATCTAATTTGACATCTTAAACAAACGGCGTTAATCCACGGCTTAAAATTTTTTCTTTTTTCCTTATTCCTTTTTTTTCCTGTATTGCAAGAACCCACGGCTTCAAATCTCAGTTGCATCATTTTCTACTGGGTTTCAAACCAAAAAAAGGGACCCTTCTTTCTCATTTTCTTAGTAACCAAACAGGAAAGATCAAAAAATAAAAGCCAGATCTACTGAGTTTCAAACCAAAAAACGGCGCCTGAACTTGAAGCTACGATTAGTACAGGAAAAAAAGGGAAGCCGTGGGTCTCTTCAAATCAGATCCGCCTGCGGTGACCAGTATATTTTGAACTGTTTCTTTGATATTCGAGGTTGTTTTTTTTTTTGAAGAACATGCCCGAACTTGAATACTGAATATATAGTTCCAAATTTACATTCCTTGCACTTGATTTTCTCTCGCAGATCACGATGATTCGTTTTGCCAAATATTATTGGAGCGAACTTTGTAAAACTTTTTAATTTGATCAATAACTCTGTTTCTCTCTAGAATAACTCTACCTGAAAACCAAAATAATTAGAAATAAAGACAAGCAAGTTCAAACATCATCTTCAAGTTCATCAAAAAGAATATTTTCTTTTTGCTGTCTTCAACCTGAAAATTTTAATTTCAGGTTGTCCGAGCACTTTTTTCTTTTAATCTAAATATTATCAAACACTTTATGCCAAATGAAACGAGGGTAGGTCTCTTCAAATCAGATCTGATCCGTTCAAATTCCACAGAATCATAGATCAGAAAAGAAGAAAAAATCATAGATCAGAAAAGAAGAAAGGAAACAGATACACATACATACACACACACCGAGAGAGAGAGAAGGAAAGAATCATAGATCAGAAGAGAAGAAAGAGTCATAGATCATAAAAGAAGAAAGGAAACAGATACACATACATACACACACCGAGAGAGAGAGAGAGATATGAGATTTTTTTTTCTTTTCTTTTTTGGGTTTTGGGTTTGGAAGAGAAGGGTCATAGGTGGTTTGAAAGAGAAAGGTTTTGGGTTTGGAAGAGAAGCCGTTTGCAGGTACAGGAAAAAGAAGGAAGAAGGAAATATGGGTTTTGGGTTTGGAAGAGAAAGGTTATGGTGGTTTGGAGGAGAAAGGTTTTGGGTTTGGAAGAGAAGATGTTTGCAGGTACAGGAAAAAGAAGGAAGAAGGAAATATGGGTTTTGGGTTTGGAAGAGAAAGGTTATGGTGGTTTGGAGGAGAAAGGTTTTGGGTTTGGAAGAGAAGACGTTTGCAGGTACAGGAAAAAGAAGGAAGAAGGAAGGGGAAATTTTTTTTTTAAGTTTTAACGCCGTTTACTTGTCAAATTGGATAGGTGTCAAAAATTTAAATAGGGAACCTAAGGTACTGTACCTAAGTTTTGCCCTATAACCAATAACTATCAACTATGCTTTTGCTAATTTTAAGGGCATCAACATTGGAAAATGTAAGGGTCCGTTTGGATACAGCTGAAAACTAAAAAATAAAAACTGAAAACTGAAAACACTGTAGTAAAATAATTTTTAAATATGTAAATAGTACTGTAGGACCAATTTTTAATGAAAAAGTTGGTGAAAAAGTGATATTTATGGGTTCATGAACAGTGCATGAGTGCACTGTTCACACGCTGAAAGTCAACAAAATCAGCTTTAAAAAAATAATAATAATAAAAAAAGGGCTGAAACGCAAACGCACTGCGTTTCAACCCAATCCAAACGTTACCTAAATGTAGGGGTGTCCATGGGTCGGTCCGGGTCGGGTTTGTGCCCAACCTGGAACCGACCCGCTCACATCGGGTGGGACGTTGAACGACCCGCCGCCGACCGCCGGCAACCTCGGGTCGAGTCGGATCGGGATCCGGTGCACAACGGTCGGGTCGGTCGAAGTCGGAGTGAGTTTTACCCTCCAGATCTTCGCCGAATCTTCGCCGAAAATCGCCAAATTTTCGCCGGATCTCGCCGAATCTTCTCTGGATCTTCGCCGGATCTGTTGATTTTTCTTCGGATCTGTGCGACAACCACGGGATCGAAGCAGGAAAGACCACCTCAAGCCCAGATTTGAATGAAAACTTCCATCTCATCGCCGGATCTTCGCCGTTCTTCACGGATCTTCGCCGTTCTTCACTGGATCTTCGCCGAATCTGTTGATTTTTCTTCGGATTTGTGTGACAACCACGGGATCGAAGCCAAAAACACCACCTCAAGCCTAGATTTGAGCGAAAACTTCCATCAAATCGCCGGATCTAACCAAAAACTACCAAATCTTCACCGGATCTGAGTGGTTCTAGGTAGATTCGGTCTTCTTTCACGGGATTCGGCGGTCGGATCGGGTTCATCGGGTTTTGGAGAAGAAAACCCGTCATCCGACCCGCCTGAATCGGTTCTTCGTGGCGAAGACCCGCCGCCGACCGTCACCGGCGTCAGATCGGCCGGTTTTCGGGTCGGTCCGGACGGTTTGAACGGGTGGGTCGGTTTTCGGTTTCTGATGGACAGCCCTACCTAAATGTCAAATGTAAGGAGAATTTGACATTTCAAGCTCCAAAGTACTCAGCATTTGGGAATGTAAAACCCAAGTATTGCAAATTTTTTTGCAATATTGCTACAGTGCAATTCTACATGTAGAATTGTACTATAGCACAATTGTAAAATAAAATATTAATATTTTATATGTCTCTCTCATCTTGGTCTCTTATCTCTCATCTCTTACCTTTGTCTCTCCATCGCTGAAACTTCGCTAGACCACAACCCATAGCACAACCAACCCAGCACCACAAATTAGACATCGAATCACCGCTGTAGCCAGACACCGAACCACCATCGCTACCCAACAACCCAAGTAAAAAAACTCAGCACCACAACCATGACCCATGGCCCATGGCCACACCGACAGTGACACCCACAACCCACGGCCAAACCAATGGCGACGCCATCGAGCACGGCCAAACCCACAAATCTGATCCCCATAACCAACAAAAACCCACTGGAGCACAACCAACAAAAACCCATTGCCGGAGCACAACCAACAAAAACTCACCAGAGCACAACAATCAACAAAAACCCACTGGATCACAACCAACAAAAACCCATATCACGAATTCACGATCCACGACCCACGATCCACAACCAGAGTACAAACCCACGATCCATAACCGGAGCACAAATTGGAGAACCCAGATAAGTAACAGAGAAGTGAAACAGGAGAGAGAGAGAGAGAGAGGAAGTGAGCATAGACCGGAGCATAATCAAACCAAAAAATGTTTTTTTATGTTTGCTCCTGGACTTAAAAAAATAATATTTTAATAAAATGGTAAAATAATAGAGTTTTGGGATGCTGGAGGTATTGTAAAATGGTATGGTATAATGATAAAGTGGCTTTTTGAGATGGTAAAATATAGTAGAATTGAAATAAAAATTAGCCCTCTAGTTTTTTTATTTAATCGATTCGATTCAATTTTATCGTTTCCTCATCACACTAATATAATTTGTTGCAAGAGGTCCGATCAATATAATTTAAGGCCTAAAGCTATAAATTTAAATGGAACATTTTATATTTAAATATTAATTAAATAAATTTTTTTGAATGGAACATTTTTTTGAGATGGTAAAATATAGTAGAATTGAAATAAAAATTAGCCCTCTAGTTTTCTTATTTAATCGATTCGATTCAATTTTATCGTTTCCTCATCACACTAATATAATTTGTTTCAAGAGGTCCGATCAATATAATTTAAGGCCTAAAGCTATAAATTTAAATGGAACATTTTATATTTAAATATTAATTAAATAAATTTTTTAACACTAACCAAATCAAAGTCAATTTGATGAATTACTATTAACTAACAAAGGTTAATTTCATATCCATAAAAAGTTAGTTTTATATGGAGAATTAAATCATAGTTCAAGCATAAAATTTAACAAACATAAATGAAAATTTATTATTATTATTATTAGTTTAAAAAATATGTGTGCTTTATCTTAGATACAAGGTAATGCATGATTAAGTAAAATTATAATTTAGTTTTTTATTTTATATTTTAGTGTTAAGAGATAGAAAGAGATTGTTTGGTGTGTGACAAATGTTGACAATTTATCATGTAAGATATTGACTTACAAAAATTAAAATCTTAACCTATTAAGGAAGATAATGATCTAGGACATTTACAACAAATCTTTTTTTGCCAAACAATTTAGGGTTTCAATTAGGTTAGGTTTCTCATAGTGTTCATTTAGGAACAGTTTATTTAGCTGAAATTGAAAACTTTTTGCTGAAAATACTGTAAATAAAAGTAAAAGTTAGCTGAATAATACAGTAGAATCCATAAATAGTACCAAAAAGTGCAGTGGGACCAAACATTTTGCTGAAAGTACTGTAAATAAAAGGAAAAGTTAGCTGAATAGTACAATGGAATCCATGAATAGTACCAAAAAGTGCAGTGAGACCTATGAATAGTAGCAAAATAAGCTGAAATTGCAAATAAGCTGAAAATTTCAGTTTGTCCTAAACGCACACTTAGTCTAGTATTTTGGAGCCCTTATTAGATATAAGAAACATAAAATGCTAAATCTACTACAAAATATTTATAAATTGATGTGGTAATAATATGTGTGTGTATATATATTTAAAGTCAAAGTTAAGAGACTCCAATTAGATTTTAAATTGGAGTCAAATTTTGTGTCAAGTGAGTTATTTGGTGCAAAAATCAAATAGTTCAAATTCAATTAGATTTTAAATTGAATTTTAATTTGCTCCAATTTTGGCATATGTTCCATCTAATTTTTTAATTTTTGTGGTAAATGAATTTTTGGCCTTTTTAGAATAGAGGTGAGGCCTCTTTTACAAAGGAGTAGAGAATTTTTTTAGTGGGGACCTTGAGCCCAGGCATTAAGGGCTATTTGGTAGTCGATTTCAAATATTGTTGTTCAAAATGATGTGAAAACTGTGGTCTAGAAAATGTTGTAAAAATACATGTTTAAAGTACTCATAATGTAAAAAATTGTTTGGTACTATATTTCAAACAACATGTTTCATTGTGAGTTGTGTGTTTGGTATGTATGTTTTTTATTTAAAAAAAAAAAAATGACAAAGTTGTATCATTTTATAATTTTTTATTTGAATACACTAAGGAAAGAGAGATTGATGTGGGAGAGAGGATGCGTGGGAAAGGAGAAAATATATGTTGTTTCTATTGCATGTATCCTCCCCCTCATATGGAGGTGGACCCCACACGAAAACAACATATACCACCTTGTGAGAGAGAGGGATATGTGGTGTTGTTACATCTGTATGGGCTCAACGGATTTGCAATTATTTATGAACATGCCATTGGGGTACATTATTTAAAAGCTAAAAACAATTATGAGGAGCTTTCTCAAATTGGATTTTAAACACCAATATTTAAGCAACTTTTTTTCTAACACACTTAAAAAAACCATTCTACCAAATATGGTTTTTTTTTTTTTGGGAACAACAATTTTCAGTGTTTAAACACTGAAAATTGTTGTTTAAACTCACCAACCAAAGAGCCCCTAGGTCAACCTTGATTTGTTGACATGCCAAAAGGATAGCTTATGAGTGTGTGTTTGGGTGTTGATGAAAAATGAAAATTATTTCACTATTCAACTTATTTTTGTTACTATTTATCGGTCCCACTGCACTTTTTGGTACTATTCATGGCCCCAGTGTACTATTTCAACTAATTTTTACCTTTATCTATAGTATTTCTAGCAATAATTTTTCAGTTTCAGCAAAATAAGCGGTATTCAAATACACCCGAGTCATATTAAATGGTTCAATTAAAAAAATGTTAAAATTATTACAAATTTTACTTCAAAATATGTGATAATAAATATAAATGGTACCATTTAAACAAGACAATAAATGAGTCTTCAAAATTTTTTTTTTTTTTTTTGGTTATTGGTGAACATTAGTTTATAAAACTTATGCAATAAATTGTTTACCATCCTTAATATCACTTAAAAAAAGAAGAAGCCACCTCTGGCATTTATGATTCTATTTTTCTTTTGTTTCTTTTAATTTATTACTCTCTCTCTCTCTCTCTCTCTCAGTGTCGATAACATCTCCTGTTCTTCTTCTTCCTTCACAACATTTAACTTTGAATCCTCCACTCAACCATTACACAACCTTTGATTCAGAGAGGTTAGGGGGCTTGGCTGCAGGGCCATTTGTCTTCTCAGCAGGGCCGGCTTAATGAATTTGGGGGCTCTAGGCGAAAGCTTTAAATGAGACCTTTTATTATATTTAATTATAAATTCATATATTTTTTTTCAATTAAAATTTATTTTTCTTGCTTTTTGAGAGGCAAAATTACTAATTAAAATTTTGCATTCAAGTTTTGTTAACATTTCATTTTCAATTGATAATATGGCTAATCCACTTGATCTTTATTGTGACATAGTTGATCTTAAATATGATTTTATTAATTTTAATTTTGAAAAACTTCTTTCTGCGGAAGCAACTGTAACAGGTATAGTTAGTAATATTCTGAAAGCAATACATGCATTTGGAAAAAATTCTAGCCTCTTTATATAATTTAGTATATTAATTGGAGAGTTTTCATTTATTTGCAAAACTTATTTTAAAACTTTTAGTTTTAAAAATAAATTTAAACCATCAATATCAAAATAAGTTTCATGTGTGAGGAAATATTTAAGATTAAAACAATTTTTTTTCAAACTATATAATTTTTTGATAAGATATTATATAATATATTATTACTATTTGAGGCTCATGATCAGTGGGAGCCTTAAGTCACCACCTAAGTGGCCTATTATAGCTTCAGCCGCCCTGCTTCTAAGACAAGTAGTGTTTTTTTTCTTGCCAGATAACCAAAAAAAGATTCTTCCTTTTAATGTGATGAAGACATTTCTTTGTACTCGTGCCACGTATGTGTTTTAATACTCGTACCAAGTATCAATCAAGTCATGAGTTAGTCGAAAAAGCCAAAAGCAAAAAGGTCGTCAAAGAGCTGGAGAGAGAGAGAGAGAGAGAGAGAGAGAGAGAGCTTACCACAAGTTGTATGAATTCGTCCACATAGTAGTAGAGACTTCAGCGCTCGCAAACAAAGACCAATCTTAGTCAAGTCATGCCAACGCTTTTAAAATCTCTCTCGCTCTCTCTCTCTCTCTCTCGTTGTAGCAAGTAGCAAGTTGCAAGCAAGTTAGCAAACAGAGGCAAACCAATTGAAATGGACGCAAAGCAAAAGCGAAACTCAAGGCCGAAGCTCGATCGCCGGAACGCCTTAAAGAACGTCGAATACGACGCTTCGTCCACCACCTCTTCTTCTTTACATCCTTCTGCCTCGTTCCACGTCGCCGCCTCCGCCGCCGCCGACGACGACAACGACGACTTGTCGTCTGTAGGCGGCAATCGAAGTCGCTCTCTCGACCTTCCTCCATTTTTTCACAACCAAAAGAGCTTCAGAATCAAAGGCACAGACGGCGAATTCGACCTCATTTGTCGCTCTTTGGGCCTTTCCGGGATCGACGACTTCTCTATCCCCACCGCCGATTGGGAAGCCCACCGCTCCAACTCCGACCTCGCCACTCGCCTCCGCAACAATCTCGCTTCTTCTACTTCTGCTCCTGCTCCTTCGCGGCTCAAACCGGCTCAACCGGAAAAGCTCGATGAAGTTAGGGTTAGGGTGGGTTCTGTCACTGCGGGACCTAGTCAAGGAATCAAAGGTGCTCGGCCGCCGGTCCTCGCTCCACCGCCTGTGGCTGGGCGGTCGGTGGCGGTTGATTACACCTCAACTTGGGAGCTTTTGAAGTCCTTTGCTCCACTTGAAGACGAAGTCGTAGCTCCTAACACTACGCGTTTGGGAGGATACGCTGAAACGACAAGCTCTTCTTCTCCTTCTTCTGCTTCTTCGGAAGAAGAGGATAAGAAGCAAAACGAAGTTCCTTTGGAATCAACATCGAATCGTAACGAGAATGAGACTGAAAATGAGAACGAGAACGAGAACGAGAACGAGATCGAGAATGATATCGGGATTGTTCGCGCAACGAATGTGATTCCGGTGTATAGTTTTTCGCCGAGAGGGAAATTGAGACGGAGTATTAGTTCGTGGCAAAAGGGTGAGCTTCTTGGAAGTGGCTCATTCGGAACCGTCTATGAGGGCTACACTGAGTAAGCTATCTTTATATCAATTTTTATATTTTTATGAAAAAAATCACTGCATAAAATTAATTCGAGGTAATGAAAATTGTTTATATATTTAACCAAACATATGTTGATCAACGTTTAAGGTTGTTTCTGACTTTTAGTTCTAACTAGAGGAGTATGTATATGTATATGTTTTTTTTTTTGGATGGGTAATAAGACTTTTATTGAATGAAAGGAACACTCTGAACATGAGAGAATGTATATGTTTATTTCAAATTGTAAGCATACTAGCAGTATCAAGTATTGTCTTGTAGATACGGAAAATATTGGAGGGGACCAAATTTGAATGCTAAAAGGTGTGGAGGCTAGTGGGTATAATAAAGTCACTAGTATAAGATACATCATGGTGATCATAGGGTACAGTGACATTGAACCGAGGATAATTGGAGTTGTGATGACTTATGTCTTTATTTGAAAGACCCTAACATTGGACTAACTTTGAATTTGCTAAGTGGAATCAAAGTAAGAAAATGACTGAGATAATGCTATCCAAGAAATAGTTTTAACTGAAATTTAGACAAACTTATTACAGGGTTTATTTATTTATTTATTTATTTTTATTTTTTGCCTATCAAAAAAAAAAAGAAAAGTAATCAGTGCTGGAGTTTTGTTGTTGTAAGATATGGGATATTAGGTGCTTCCAAGTAGCTACGTCCCATATGGTCAATGAGCTCTAGAAATAGCACCTCCTTCCCTTGTAAGAGCGAGGTTGAGGTTGTGGGTTTGAGCACCCACTAGGGGTGTATGTAACTTACTATGTCTCTTATTATGATTAGTTACTTGAGATTATTTCGCCAACTTCCTGAAAAGAAAATTAGGACCTGCCATCTAAGAAATCTCCTTGAATAGATAATCTAAAATTGTTGGTGCTTGCCATTTTGTTTTGTTTTTCATTGATTCTTTTGCAAATGAATTTTCTTCTCTTCTGTTTCTAATGTTATTTTTTATTAGATACAACTTGTTACTAACAGAAAAGAATAAACTGCTTACAACTTTTTGAGGTTGCATGGAAAACATCAGAAATTTTTAAAAAGATGGGGTATGGAGGGGTTGAAAATAGATCCAGCTGGAGTATTTCTAATCAACCATTATTCTTCATTTTTATTTTTTGGCAAAAAAACCATTTTGGTCCTCAAGTTTTCATACCTTTCATTTTGACCCATATATTTTTAAACTTGCTGTCAGTTTGGTCCCTGCCATCATCTTACTTACAGAAAACATTATTTTTAAACTAGCAGTGTAGTCCATTAGCCATGTAGGGTTTTCCATTAGTGGGATGACGGCATGGTCCAAAATGATAAGAAATTTAAAAATATAAGGACCAAAAAATGAAAGCTATGAAAACTTGAGGACCAAATTGAAAATAGGGCCAGGATATCGGGACCAAAAAGGTGTTTTTGCCTTTATTTTTTCTCCTGCTCTCTCTCTGTGTCTGTTTGTCTTTAATGTCTTTATTTTTTTTCTGCAGGGATGGCTACTTTTTTGCTGTAAAGGAGGTTTCGTTGCTGGATCAAGGAAGCCAGGGCAAGCAGAACATTTCCTACCTTGAACAGGTGAAAAAGAGTCACACTTGTTTATTATTCCTCATTTTGATTTCCACATCAAACAGTCAAACTCAATTCAATTCCATACTTTAATTTGCCAAAGCTATTTGGATAATGAGATTCCTTTTCCTGATACCCTAATTATTTTGTGTAGGAGATTTCACTTTTAAAGCAATTTGAACATGAGAATATAGTTCAGTATCTTGGCACGGAAAAGGTATGGATCTTACTTAAGATTTGAGTCTTCTTGTTTGTTCCTAGAAAGTACAATCGTTGAATTAGAATTTTAATTGTGTAGTTATAATACACTTCTTCACTACTGCATTTCTTCTATGCTTACCACAAAAACTTCGCCAACAAAATAGGTCACCAATCACCCTCTTTGGCATCACCCATTGCACTTCAAGCATAGTAGAAATAAAAGCCCATAATCCACGAGCAATTGTGCAATGAACTAGAAAATGGTCCACTGTCTCACTATTATAACTGCATGGGCAACAACAAACTTCCAAAATGATAGCACGTTTGGTCAAATTATCCAGTGTTAGATTTTTTCCTAAAGCTGCTGTCCCCCCAAAAAAATGCAACTCTTACAAGGAAAACTCATATCGTTAGAACCTCAAAGGACTTGATAGCAGGATTTGACATCAAACTGATAATTACCTTTGGTCTCCACCTCGGATGTTGGAGTAAATAGTGTCGAAAAAGAGTTGATTGATTCCAATTCCCGGTCCTTTAAAATTATGTGCAAACATGATATTCTATTGTGAAGGCCCTTCTCCAACCAGTTTCACCAAAGAAGAGTAAACAGAAGCATCTCTGTCCCCTGAAGTTGAGTACAAATATGGATATAGCTCCTTCAATGCATAATTGCTACACTGAATGTCATGCCATAATTTTACCCTTGCACTGCCCCAACCACATAACTGATATGAATCTGTTCCATCCCCATCCTGCCCTTATGCTCTTCCACACACCACTCATGAATAGTTCTATCTTTGCAACACAATATATTGGTCAAAACATTTATATATTCCACTTCTCCCACTGGAATAATTTCACTGTTGCCCAAAATTATTTTTATATCTTCCACTTTGCCGTGTCTAAATCCTTTGGAGTGTTTGAAAATCCTTAAGTGCTACCATTAGTTAATACAGAAAAATGTACGGTAGTAATTCAAAATTGAATCCAACCTCTCCACCTATCACTAGACCCCATTCAATTCAATAAGTTGAGGAGACACTCTTTTGTTGACTTGATCACATGCCTTCTTGATACCCAATTTACTTATCAGGAGTTGGAGTCTTTGTCTGCTTTTATGGATTTAATCTATTCCACCTTTGTGAAAGGTGAGGGCCTTGATAAACTTTGTTGGAGGCTAGACAAGAGTCGGGGTTTTGAGGTGCGTGGGTACTACCTTTCCCTTTGCTGGTCTATTGGCACGTCATTTCCCTGAAAGTTGGTGTGGTGATCAAAGGTTCCTCCTAGAGTAGCTTTCTTTTTGTGGACTGCTGCCTTAGGGAAGATTTTTCCTTTGATAATTTATATATCAGAGAGGTATTATTGTTGTAGAATGGTGTTATATGTGTAAATGAAGTGGAGAGTCTGTGGATCATCTTCTTCTTCATTGTCCCATAGTGTCTAAGTTATGGAAAATAGTCTGGAGTTTGTTTGGTCTTCATTGGGTTGCGCCACATAGGGTTCTTGATTTGTTAGCATCTTGGCAAGGTACCTTTGGTAGACGCCAAAATATATCTTTTTGGAGGGATGTGCTGCATTGCATTATGTGTTCTCTTTGGTAGGAACGGATGTGAGATGCTTTGAGGGATGTGAACGGTCTATTCTTGAGATTAAGGGGGTGTTTGGGAGAGTAGTTTGAGTTATGTTGTTTGGGTGTTTTTGATATACGTGTGGGTGAAAAAGTGTGTGGAAATGTGTGTAATGTTGTTTAAAATGTGTAGTTTTGTGTTTGAGATGGCTTGCCAAAGAGGCCCTAAATCTCTCTTTTTCCATACCTTGCTGCATTGGAGTGTTGCTTTTAATCTTTATCTCTGTTCTAATTTTCTAGATATACTTAACATTGTAATTTGAAATATCATTTGCATTGCTCCCTGAGTACACCCTTGGTGTCCACAGGTGCTTCCTTTTTTGATCAATAAAAGTTTTGTTACTTATCACCAAAAAAAAAAAAAAAAAAAAAACCCAATTTATAAATCACACCTTGCTGGCAGCTTTGAGCCTTTATATCAAAGAACTCATTGGCAACTAGTACTAAATCCAAGATTGCTCTCTTGGACCGACTACATCCCAACAAAGCCACTAATTCCCCCATGTTAGGCACATCCCCAACTGGTACCAACTCTGACTTACTCAAATTAATCTTCAACCTAGACACTGCTTCAAAATAAGATAGGATATGACTCAATTTGACTATTTAGCTAGGAACGACATCACAAAACATTAAAGTGTCATCTGCAAAAAGCAAATGATACACTGTTAGAGGTGTGTTAGCCGTGGTGCCAATGGAAAAGCCAGACATTTGCCCAGCAGGGGTAACTCCATCTAACAGACGACTCAATGCCTCCATAATAATAGAAAAAAACAATGGGGAAAGAGGGTCTCCTAGGCGCAGCCCCTAGAATTCCCAAAGAAATCTCTAGGGCTACCATTGATCAAGATGGAAAACCTCACCATGGATATACAGAACATAATCCACTTTATCCGTTTCTCTGAAAACCCACAACGCTACTGCATATATATAAGGAAATCCCAACAAACATGATCAAAAGCTTTAGTACTAGTTGCAAATGAAAGGTGAGAACTTGATATCCTTTGTTGGAAGCCAATCAAGAGCCAGGGTTTTGAAGTGCGTGGGTCCTTTCCTCAACTATCGGCATGTCTTTTCCTTGGAAGTTGGTGAGGTGATTGAAGGTCCCTCCTAGATAGCTTTCTTCTCATGGACTGCTGCCTTAGGGAAGATTTTGTCCTCCGACAATTTACAGAAAAGAAGAATTATCATTGTAGATTGGGGAGTCAGTGGACCATCTCCTTCTTCACTGTCCCATAGTCTTTTTTTTTTGATAAGTAATCAGAGAAATGATATAAATGAGGAAAAATACAAGTACAAGTAGTTCATGATGATGAACAACAAGAAACAGAAAAATCAAACAACAAAAACCAAAGCTAAGGATATCAAAAAGATAAACTAAGGGAAAACATAAACTCTGAAAGAGACGAAGAATCAGTAAAGCCCCAACAACGAGCCCACTCAAAAAGACTACGCTTGCATAAAATCTTTAACTCATCCAACGTCTTCTCCATGTTCTCAAAGGAGCGACGGTTACGTTCCAACCAAACAATCCACATTAAGCACCCTGGAATCAAATTCCAAATATTTGAGTTGTGCTTCCCAAGCCATTGATACCAGCAAGATAACAAACCCGCCGTCGTTCTTGGCATAACCCAATGCACACCAAAAGCCTGAAGCATGAAGGACCATAAAGAATGTGTAACAGGACAATGAAGCAAAAGATGGTCTACCGACTCCCCATCACCACAACACATACAACACCGATTTACCAAAATGCGATCCCTAAGCATGAGATTATCCAAAGTGAGAATCCGATTGTGCGTAGCTGTCCACAAGAAGAAGGCCACTCGCTTAGGAATCTTTGGTTTCCACACACCCTTCCAAGGAAAAAAGAAGTTATGATTACCCTGAATAGCTTGGTAATAAGATCTGGTATCAAACTTACCATCCCCTTTGAGCTGCCATCGAAGCGTATCCCTCCTATCCCCCCGAGGAGTACGAGGATGGATAAGGTGAAGAAGAGAGTAAGATGCAGCTAGCTCCCAATCTTCAAAAGCTCTAAAAAACCTTAAGTCCCACACTCTGGAAGTACCTCCTTCCGGAGTCCACAAAACCTCAGAGATGCATGCATTCTTGGCTACTGAACAAACATATAGCTCAGGATAGAGGTTTTTAAGGGTATAGTCTCCAATCCACCTATCATGCTAGAAGCGGATACGAGTGCCTTCACCCACTATAAAAGACAAATGCTTAGAAAAACTCTCCCACCCTTCATGGATGCTTCTCCAAAGACCACAACCATGAGTCCTCCTGCACACTTTCGTACACCACCCCCCATGACCCTCACTGTCCCATAGTCTATGAGCTATGGACAATGGTGTGGAGTTTGTTTGGTCTTTGTTGGGTTATGCCATAAAGGGTTCTTGATCTGCTTGTAGCATGGCAAGGTACCTTTGGAAAACACTGTAATATAGTTTTTTAGAGGGCGGTGCCACGTTGCATCTTGTGGTGTCTTTGGAGGGAACGGAATGCAAGATGTTTTGAGGGATGTGAACTATCTATGCCTGAGATCAAATCTCTCTTTTTTCATACTTTGTTGGTTTGGAGTGTAGCTTTTAAATCTAACATACTAGATATGCGTGAGCACTGTTATTTGAAAGATTGATTGTCCTGCTCCCTGAGTACACCATTAGTGTTCATAGGTGTTTCCTTTTTCCTCAATAAAATTCTGTTACTTATCAAAAAAAAAATCCAAGATCTCTCTCTCTCTCTCACCAATAAAGGCATTTTGAGATTTAGATATTATATTATCCATATACCATTTTTGACCAGTTGGCAAACACTTTGCCAAAAGCCTTTAAATGCTTTTTACCAAGTTTAGTGGTGTGGACTCAAGATATAGCCATATAGGCCTCCAATTATACATAATTATGGGCAGAGAAGCAAAAAAGAAGATGGCCCAACTTGTGGCCTTATTGATGGAGCCTGCTAATAATTGGGCTTGAAGACCTACCAAGCCCATTCATTTAATAAATAGGTTATTAGGGTTTCTTTATGCATTTTGTTATTCTCTATTTAAGCACAATTTTCAATTTTGTAAGACAACTTGGAGATTGAGAATAAAGTTTTTCTTTAGTTTTATTCTTGGTGCTAACTCCAAGCAACCCTAGGTGCTGACTCCTAGGTTTTATCCCTTCCTTTTCCTATAGTTTAATTTTCCGTTCATATTGTTTGGTTGTCCTGCGTCACTTAGAGGCTGAAAGTCTTAACACTTTTAGCATTATCATTCTTAGGGATTAATGCAATAAAGGATGTGTTAGGATACCATTAAAACCTGCAACTATCATGAAACCCCTTGAAGAAAGCGTTGGTGTCACCCTCTACGACCCTCCAGCAATGTTGAAAGAAAGCCATTTTGAGGCCATTTGGACAAGTGATTTATCTTCCTCCTCCTTTAGAGCACCTAACACTTCCTCTCAAAATCTCTCTTAAGATTGCCCTTTATCCGTTTCCTTAAGAGAGGCAATTGCATCTCTTCCACATTAGGTCTCCACTTTTGATTCTTTATATAGGGTTTAGTCGAACCTTACAATTTGGTCTCCAATCTTTGCTTCTTCATTATAAACCTCCTGTCACAAAACTCTTAATTATTCTATATAATTATTTTGCCTATGTGAATTCACTACGCAATGAAAAATTTATTATTACTAATTTTGGACTACAAGTTCAAGTGAGGGATCTTTGGTACTTCTTCTTCTTTGTTTTGATTTGTTTTTTAATTTTAGTTTTTTCTATTAAATATTTCGATATATAAGATTTGGCTCATATTGTCTGCGTTATTCAGGTTTTTTCTATGGGGTTTTGGGGCTGCATTATTTCCTTGATTTATTACTATTCATGTTAAATAAAAGAAAATCACCACTTTTCATTGACCGTCTACACAAATTTATCTTGTTATTGCTTTATTGATCAATGGTCATTATTAAAATTCCTTTGGATAATGAGTAAATGTACTGATTAAAAAGAGAGAGTAAATATATTTTATATGGGTTGTCTTTGTTTCTTTACTTCTTTCGTTTCTCGCTGTAATACAAATAGAAAATTTTATTCGAGGGTATTAAGCTTTTAATTTCTTGCTTATAAAATGATAATTCCAGGATGAAAGTAGGATTTATATCTTCCTTGAGCTCGTAACAAAAGGGTCACTTGCCAGTCTTTATCAAAAGTATCGCTTGAGGGATTCTCAAGTCTCTGCTTACACAAGACAGATTTTGAATGGATTGAAGTATCTTCATGATAAGAAAGTGATCCACAGGTGATACAAAAGATCTTACTACTTAATTTATGTATAAGTATATATGTGTATATGTATACATACGTACATTACACAAATGCTCCTCTTTGTCCAGCATTGCCTCTTATAGAGATTTCGAGTTTTTGGAAAAAGCAACCATATTGTCATCATTAATGTTGATGTTTGAATTAGAACATGGAAGGATCACATGAAAACTTGTTTTCCTCAGTTTGAATAGTACATGGATTGCTTAGCAAAAAAAGAATAGTACATGGATTTGCTTTGTGCTAAAACTTGTCTTTTTTCTATTCCAATTTTCAAGGGACATCAAATGTTCTAACATATTGGTGGATGCAAGTGGATCTGTAAAACTTGCAGATTTTGGGTTAGCAAAGGTAGCTCTGTTCAGCAGAATTACTTTTTTTGTTTTCCTCTCTCTCTCTCTTTCATTTCATAGAACTACTAATTCTAAAACGCTTAATGCAATGCTATGGTTGTTTCTTTTTTCTCAGGTAACCAAATTGAATGATATTAAGTCTTGCAAAGGGACTCCATTCTGGATGGCACCTGAGGTTTGCCTCCTTTCTATTGAAATCTAAATTTCTGTTATGCATATTTATGCAACAGTGGCCTTCTTATCTGTAAACCAAACTGCTCTTGTGAGGATGACTCACTCAATGCCTGTTGTGTTGATCCAGTTTGATCAATGTTAATAGATTTAAGGATTTTTTTGGGAAGTGATTAAGCTGTTTATTTACATAAATCTGAGCATTAAATATTAAAAAAAACCTTAAATACTAGAATTTATTAAATTTTTATTTAGAATGCTTGCAATAGTCTTTTAAAGGTACTAGAGTTGCTTCAAAGAGGACTTTAAATGGAATTCAACAAATTGGGCTTTGCTATTAGGTAATTCATTTCTTGGGTGGAATAGATAAGTTAAAACCATTATTACTGTTAGGGTAACGTACACTTTTGGTCCTCCCAACTTTCATTAGTGTTTGTATTTCATTGTTGTCTTTCCAATTGCAAGAATGTTGCCTTAGACCATCCTTTTAGGTCAGCACCATGTGGGGGTGATTGTGTCATGCTCATTAGCTTAAAATCAAGTGGATTTGTATGGAGGGACAACACTGAAAGTTTGAGGGCAACATTGTTGCAATTGGAATGACAAGGACAAAATAGAAACATGAATAAAAGTTTGAGGATCAAATGTGTATTTCATTGTTGAATTTGTTTTAAATTGATGATTTGAGGTTGGTACACACTTGACTGTGTCAGGTTCTAGCATTTTGCTGCTGATGCCATCAATGTTTTCATGTAATTTCACATTTATGCTTGTTTGAATTGAATACACAGTATGCTTGTTTGTATCTTTACTATCATATAAACTGTTCATTTGAGATGGTGTGGACTGTTCTAACGCAGTGACTTGTTAGCATACATCAAATACCCAAATTAATTTTAACTAACAATTTGTTTTTTCCCATTAATTATGCCTTCTTTATCCATCTCTCAAGTTTGGTCTTTTCTCCTTACTCAATTGAGTTGGTGTCAGTGTCATACAACTCAGTCACTTGGCATACATCAAATACTGAAGTTCATTCTAACTTCTTATTTGGTTTTTATTATTTCTTTATCCATCTCTTAAGTTTGGTCTCTCTTTCTTACCCATCTAGCCATGCAGATAGCCTTTTTTAATTTTCTTTTTATTTATTTGCAAGTGTGTCTCCCACTTCTGGTAACTCTCTCTCTCATCTAGCCATGTGGAGTGCTATCGTATCTATATCTGTTAATGAGTCCTAAATCTTTTATGTAGGTAGGTTACAATTATATGCTTTGGCCTAGCATGCTCCAAGCACTCTTGTTTATATTTGATTGTCTGCATTAACTAATTAGCCTTGCAATTGTAGGTTGTTAATTTAAAGAACCGTTTCTACGGGCTTGCAGCTGATATATGGAGCCTTGGATGTACTGTGCTGGAGATGTTAACGCGTCAACATCCATACTCTCACTTGGAAGGCGTATGTATAACCTTTTATACATGTTGAACACTATTTTATTCTTCCCATGTTTTCCTTGTTTCATCTGCTCATAAATTAGGCCTCTCTTTCGTTGACTTCCTTATCTATCTATTTACAGAAGCCAGTAAGTGGTCAAATTGAGTCCAAACCTGCTAACCTTGACCAATAGGAGTCAAGTTAAAATCTCATCATGAACCTCCTGTTTACCAAAAGTTCAAATGAAAAAATTCTGCACTTGTTTTTCTTTTTCTTTCATTAAAAAAAAAAGTAGAGAAAATAACAGGACTGTCAAGATCTTAATCCGATTTATCATCTGGTAATCATTGACGCATGGGCTTAAGCAAAAAACTTATTTGAATGGATTATTACCCAAAAGCAGCATGTTGCATAAAACATCGTTCCAAACCTATTGATTTTTGTGATATAGTGGCAGTTATTTGTGTGGCATTGTTATTTCATGTAATATTAATGAAACATCAATTCAAAATTTGGTAGTGGAAGAAGAATACTGTGCCATACACCTTTTCCCACTGATTAATGAAGTTAACATTTTAGTGAAAATTTTAGCCATGCTTTGGGATTGTATGTGACTTTAAGGCTATGCTTATTTTGGTGTAATATAATTTTTGGAAAATGTTTTCTGTGTTTTCCAACATTTGGTGTGACCGAAAATTGCTAGTAAATGGAAAATGTGTTCATAGTTGATGGAAAATTTATCCAAAATGACAGAAGTGTAAACTATTTTCTAGGCTTGCCTGTGCCCACTTTACCATTGCACCACAACCACAACCACAACCACAACACGACCACCTTTGACGTAGGATGGATTGGGGAATCTATTTACATTTGCTTGTGGTAGGCTCAGAGTTAGGAGAATTTATGGATTTAGAGTTGAGGGTTCAAGAATGACTCGGGTTTTGGTAAGGAGGGAAAAAGATTTATATATCAAAAAAGGGAAAGGAAAATATTTGATATAGTGTTGTAAAAGAGGAGAAGCAACTAAGATAAAATCTAGTTCCAAGTGGTAGCATGAACATTGTGTGTGACCAGAAATTTAAACCGTGTGCAAACAGTGATGTGAATAGTAAGAAGATCTGAAAGAGATGAGAAAGGGAGAAAGAACACATTAAGACCAACATACCTCAGTACTTAGAACACTCAAATTTTTTATTCATCAACTCCAATTCTTTGAGCACATGCGCACAAATTTATAAGGATTCTTCCTTGTACTAGTACCATTTTTAATCCTAATTTGACTAGTAAACTAAAAACTAACAAGGAATAAATAATTAGACTCGAAGGAAATAAATCTATGATATTAATTAGACTCAAAGGAAATAAATCTATAATACTTTTCCTAGATAATTCTATAATTAAACTCAATTACCAAACTATCCTCAACTTATAGGAATTGTGGAAATTTTGGTTTGCCCTGATTACAAAACTAATCATAACTTGGAAAATAAAACCCAAATTAAAATCTATTTTAACCCCAAAATACTTATAACTAGATCTACAAAACCATACAACTTTTACTTCAATTTGACTTTACATTTTGACCCAATAAAATGAATTTTGAATGTACAAAATTTCCAAAGTAATAACAAATTAATCTCTCATGGTAATTTGTTATTAACAAAAAACTGCGACACTACCTCTGGCACCACCATGTTCCTCTCATTCATAACCTCCACTCATGCTACCACAACCATCTTTGTCCCACTCAAGGAAAATCGTCTTATGAGACAGTCTCATGAGATACCCTCTCCCATCCAAACTCCACCACAGCTACTACTGTCCATTGACTTTTTGTGAATTTTAATTGGGTTTAACGTAGAGATTTTTGTGCAACTTAATATTAGAAAATTATATTAGGGTCTGAATCAAACAATAGAAAACAAAGTAATTTTCCCTAAAATTCTTTTCTAACTGAAAGAATTATGGTCAATAAATGTTTTATGTCGAAACAAAATGGAGCCTAAGTACTATAGTTATCACATATGGTGATACTCCTATGCCAAAATGCAACATCTTGTTTAGATCCTTAATCTTTTTATAGTGGGCAATAGAATACCTAGCATTAGAGGCTTCCGATTTTATTAGCATTTGAGGTTGTGCACCAATATTTAGACTGGAATAGTTCCCATGACAAAGAAACTTATAAATGTATAGATAATTGAAAAGGGGGAATTTTTTTTTTTTTTTTTAATGGAGTTACAAAAAAAAAAAAAAACAAGGGCTCTCTCTTGGAATCATAAAAATACTCACTCACAATAGAATCGTTCATTTGTGTTTTGGTTGAAGGAATGAAAGAGCGGAAGGATAGAAAATGAATATATCATTTTCTTTGTTTGGTAGAGGTAAAAGAGAAGGATAGAAATGATATTTTGGTGTGAATTAATATTCTACCCTATTATATGAGAAGCTAGTTTTTAAAATTATTTTAATGGTAATGAGGGCGATTTTGACATTTTGCCTTCCTCAAGTTTTCTCTCCATTTTTTCTCTCCCTTTTGGAGAAAAAAGATTTGTGGGCCCGGAGAGAAAAACTCCCCCTAATCTAATTTTTCTTCTGCCCTCTTTCTTCCTTACCAAACAGAAGAAAATGGTAATCTCTCCTCTTTTTCTTCTCCAATTTTGCATCCTCGTTAAGACACCCCCAACCAGAGGGTTAATTCCATTTGTAGTCCTTAAAATCCTGGTTGAATTTAAAGTTATGTTAATTTTACTAAAAACAACTGCATATTTCAATTGTATCTAAAAATGGATCTTGAAAGTGTTGGTAATAAAATTTTTGTTACATGACAGATGCAAGCATTGTTTATGATTGGCAAGGGTAAACCTCCTCTAGTTCCTGATTCCTTGTCAAGAGATGCCCGAGATTTCATCCTCAAATGCCTACAAGTTAACCCAAATGATCGGCCTACAGCAACTCAGCTATTGGATCATCCATTTGTGACTAGACCTCAAAATTCCTTTGGACCTGCTTCTCCTCACAACAGCATACGGTTATAAAAGCTTATGAACAATCTTTGATGTTTGTATGTATGTTTTGGTAAGCAAGTACCACTGATCCCGCCACTCACTGCAGTTCTTATATACATAAAGAAATACATGTCACATGGATTTTGTGATTATGGAAATTTCAGAAAAAGTTGTTGAAGATGTTTGTAGAATATTCACTGAGGCTTGGTGCTACACTCTTTAGCTTCTTATATCACCAATCACTCAAACTAAAGGGATTGGTTTTTAAGGTGCAGTGAATTGTGACCTGAAGCGTATTTTCAAATAGATCAAGGTAGTTTACCAACTCACCTCATTTGCAGTGTTGTGAAAGATTGGAAGAGCTACCTGATGCTGCCATGTGGCTGAGTATTATGGTGACCCATGAACTGGAGACACTCAGGTCAGGGAGGAGATTAACCCTTTTAGTATTGATTTTGGACTTAGAATTCTTGTGAATTGCTTTATCTGCATCCTCCAGCATGAACACGTCATAACCAGTTCATTCATGAACCGGTTGGTTCTCATGCTACTGCCAGTAATTTGCTTTTCAAGAAAGCTTCGATAATGATGTGATTATTCAGTTGCCTTATGGTCTTCGGTTGGATCATTCTCTGGAGTTTTGATTTATATGGTTTTGTCCTAGTTTTGCACCAAACTAAATGTGGCAAGGCATGTTGATAGTAGCCTACTAATTACTGAATATTTGTGAGGCACATAGCTGCTGGTTCTATTCACGCCAGGCATGTGGTTGTTACTGTATTTGCCTCTGGACAAAATCTTCATATCAAGGAGCAACTTGGTGAACATCAATTTAGTCAGGTATTTGATAATTTTGAGTGTATGATTGTATGGTTTGTAATATGCTAGCATCATACAATCACCAATGTCTCTAAAATATTATCATGTTATTTGTATGTTAACTTTTTTACCTTTTTTGTTTATTTTGTTGTGTTTTTTTTTTGGTTTGTTTGTGAAACACTGAGGGGATTAGGGGATTTTGTCTGTATGATTAGTTGTAAATTTAGTCTGATGTATGTAATTTTTTGGAAAAGAGAATTGTTGCCCAATGAAATGTATATATTCTGATTTTTTGTTGTGCGTTTGTGGCAAGTTATGGGCTATGGCTAAGTTATACAAATATACATCAAGTAAAAACTCTTGTTCTTCAGAATATTGAGCTAGCCAACAAATTGGTTTGGGATTTTTAGGAGTCTTGAGTACAAGACTAAAATTCCAGCATGAGATTTGCTACACTTACCTTTCTGTGCAACAACCATAAAATTGTTATAATAGATGATTTGCTGGAGGAGGAATTATTTATCAATTGGCATTGGTTTTACAAATTATTGATGCTGTTTCCAACTGTTGCAATAAATGTTAGGGAAAGCATTCACGTATTGTTGCTATTTCACTTGTGTCTCTGTATAAACTCCAATATGTTTGTTCAGCATGTGAACACATTCTTTGTCTTGTTAGATGGGCAATACAAACTGTAAAAGCAGCATGTCAAAGCTACCCATTATACTGTTGTAGCAAAAGTAGTGAATCCTGAAGGTAAAATTATACTGTTGTAGCAAAAGTAATGAATACTGTAATAAACAGGATTTATTATTATTATTATTATTTATTTATTTATTTAATTTGTTCTACTTACGATAAGTTATGTTACCGATGAGTTAAAACTTACCTCAGGATAACTTTTACTTCATATTTCTCAATAAATAAGTGCTGGTTTCAATCTTCAAATAACGTTTAATTGATGTTACAACTTTATTGGAAAGCAGTTTTATCCTTTAGAAAAAATCTCAAATTATCTCACAGAGGTTTTACAAACAATTTACAATCATCCCAAAGGTAGGAAGTGTAGCTTACGAATCAAAATGCAGCAAAAGTGTTCCTTGTGAATTTGCTTAAGAAGAAGATTGGGTTTGGATACCAAACAAAATGCGCCGTAGTGTTCCTTGTTTCTCTGCTTAAGAGGTGTTCCTTGTTTCTTTGCTTAAGAAGATTTAGCCAAATTGGAGTTTTCCAAAATCAGTGTCTACATTTATAAGCTTTTTATTTTAACAGTTGGAAGTGTGGAATACAAAACCTTTGTCCCAAAAGTTTGAGGTCAATTATGGATCTTTAACAAACTAATCAGGCTCCATTAACATGTCCTTTTTTTTTACTACTACCAATGTTAATTGAAGTCTTCTACCTTTTTTTTCCTTTCAACTTGAATCAATTCACTCTTCCTCTATGGTGCATTAGGCCGCACTCTTTTGCACATTATCAAATCATCACAATCAACTCTCCTTCATATTTTCAGCAATAAAGATTGCTCCTATGTTTAAGTGACTTTCTTGTGTTCCACTTATCCGTATCTTCAAAATGATATGCTACTTCACTATCTCACAAGTCTAATAGCTTAGAGATTAGTAAATGCATTTCTAGTTGTAATTTCTGTTGTATTAGTAGAATTTGCAATGCTGCGCTTCTGCAAGCTGGCTGTTAGACTTAGGAATTCCTTCTCTTGTAATAAGCTGGCTGTTACCTCTCATGCTTGTAGGGCTGATTGTTTTGCTGCTGGTATTTTGTTGGTTTAATGAAATGAATTGATGTAGTTTATAAAGAAAAAAAGAAAAAGAAAAGACTAGTCTAATATATTCCCATTCTGTCAAGAGCATTACATTGAGGCTGCTGATCCTCTCATTCTTACTCCATGAAACCACCAATCGGTTATAATGGTTCAGGACAACTTCCAAGTGTGACATTGGAGCCTTCATAAATGTCCTTATTTCTAAATATCCAATTGACCATATCATGTGACGTAAGAGGATTACGTTTCGGGATCCAAAAAAAGCCAATTCTTAATCAAGTCCTTGACAGATCGAGTGTGCAATAAATTTGTTCTTAAAGCTTAGCTTGAACCAAACCAAATCACTGTTGAAAGAGGACATGTCAAGAATAGGTGATGCAATGTTTCTTCCTCGTCTAGGCATAAGATACATCTAGCATCATCATGTATGTTTAGCTTGGTTAACTTAGTTTTCACAGGCAGATCATCCTTTTTAAGGTCTTTCATAACAAGATAATCATCTTCATTCAAACTTTAATTTTCACAGCTTCATCTAGCATCGATTGTTCAAATTATAAGAATCACTTAGAATAGGATCAGAATCTTAACTACGAAATAGCATCCAGAATGCTTTTTTCACATTATACTCCCGTGTCTTGGAGGAAGGCCAAACTAATTTAACTGAGCTCCAAAGAAAGAGATGGGTAAAGACAAAATTTCATTAGCATCTCTAGGATTGTAAAGTTTCCTATCAGAGTCTTATTCCACCCACATTGTAATTATTTCCCATCAGTTAAGTCACTTAGAACACATGCAAAATCATGAATCTAACTCCATATATTCTCAATGGGCTGAAACCAGCAGGGATGGTCTATAGGAATCGAGTTACCACTTCCCAAACACCACTAGCCTGGATAAGAATAGATTTCCTTCCTGCCTTAGTACTTTCCAAACCTAGAAAGCATTACTCCTCACTGAAGCCGATTGGGGTGACACATTTCTAAGATATTTTGTCTCAGAGCTTCAAACCCCCATGTTTCTTTGGATTACACAGGTTGTCCCAACTAGTCAAATGGAGTTTCTTAAGATTAACATCCTAATCCCATCAGAACCTATATGCCAGGGAGTTAATTTTGTTACAAATGTTCTTTGGAATAAGGAAACAGGATAGGGGACAGATATAGCTAGCCTATGAAACTGATTTAATCAGTGTAAGTCTAACCACTGGGTTAATGGTTTTGCTTTCCATCCTTGTAACTTTCTTCTTCTTCTTCTTCTTTTTTCCCCACTCAAGTAGAGACTCTAGAGAAAATATTTGATTTCTATGGCATCAAATCCATCCCCAACCCAAGATAAGTTTCAGGGTTTTCCACCAGTTTAACTCCTAGCATATCGGAAAGCCTACCTCTTAGCTCTGGAGATGCATTAGGACTACAGATAGCTCAAACTTATCTACATTGATAAATTGCTAGAAAGTGAACAAATACCAATCCAAATTCTCTTTTAACTTCTAGAATACTTGAGGTGTTGTATGAGAAAATAACAATTTGTCATCTACAAACTTGAGATGACTAAGAGACAACCAGATAGGGTACCCTAAGCAAATTTAATTCTCTTAATCAGTTCTTGAGACCCCGCTTTGAGAAGAGCAGTAGAATGCACATTAGCTTTAACTGGAGCCCCGCTTGTAAGTACATTATGCAAAACAGCTCTGATGCATTGGGAGATCAAATGAATCCAGTGTGGACTAAAACCTATTGTAGTCAGCACAACAATAATAAAATCCCAGCAAAGCCTATCATAGATCTGCTTAAGTCCAATTTCAAGGCACACATTACCTATCCACACCTCCCCCCCCCCCCCCCCCCCCCCCCTTTTTTTTTCCCTTGATAAAAGAAAAAAACCTCACTGCCATATAGCACTTTGAAGTGATGTGATTATCAACTTGAAACTAGGCTTAAGTCGATTCACCAGGACTTTTATAGCAACTTAATAGGTTACATAACAAAGACTAATGGGGTCTAAAGTCTAAACTCCAAATGAGAAAATCTAGGACTACAAACTTTTTTTTTACCACAAATTTGCTGTAACTATGATATGGCAGAATGTAAGTGGTAGAGAAAAAATGATAGTTTCATGTGAAAATGATAGACAACTGCTCACAGTTTGCCACGTTAAAATTGTAGCAAAAAAAGCTGTGATCTTAGAACTACTCAAAATTAGTAGGCCACTCAAGGTGCTTTTTAATTATAAAAATAATGAAAGTAGAGTTGAGTTAATTCAATGGAAAATCAATGCGAGGATTTGAAAGTGTAGCATTGCTTAAGAATTTTCCCATGATGCACTTCTTCTGCTGTGAACTTAGCATTTAAGATGTTTTGCTTGTTGATGTCAAGTAAGTGCATATTGATTGCTTGAAGTTGACTCAAGATCTCATTAATAAAAAAAGGTATTTGGTACTCCATAGATTCCACTGAAGAGATTCAGTTTCACTTGTTCAATTTTGTCCCCAATCACTCCTATGCATTGCCCATATGCCAGCTTGAGTCCTGATATTCTGTTATTTGGGTAAATACTAGTACAAACCGGTTGTTGCACACAACCATATGCACACTTTTTGCACTGAAATCATGACGATTGTGTGCTACAACTGGTGTAAAATAAACATTGTCTATGTTATTTATTCTTCTTTTCTTCACCAGCATATGGAAGTACTTGTTTTATGGGGTTTTGACTTAAATTAGCACAATCCTATTTACCATGCAAATAACACAATTCAGATTACTAACTCTCTGTTTGTCATCTACATTAAGGCTATATGGTTCTTTTTAATTTAGCCTGGAGTCATGCATGCCAACTCTTTTAAATTGTGACTTGAAGTCACAATTTACAAGGAAATTGTGACTTGTGTATACTATATATAAACTAAAGCGTGTAATAGATAGCACTCTTAATAAAATGACACACCATGATGCAAAATTACTTATTATTTCATTTCAACTCCAATTTTTTCCCCAATCTAATATGGTTGTTATTTTTTTTGGTCAATAAATGATCAATATATCAAATCGTAGCAGATCAATATGTTTGATAAGGGGAAAAAAGAAATGAAGTTAAGTTCGCTAATGGCTAGTCTTGAATGGTTGCCTAGAATCCTAGATAGTCTATTACCAAGAGGTAATAATAATTCAAAGAAAGAAAGAAAGAAAGCCTACTCGTGTAGGCATTTTAACGCATGTGGAAGCTTGCATCATATGTGACTCATTGCTTCCCTAAGCAGAGACCCATTTAGAAAAGATAAAAAAAAAGAAATGACACCTTAGTTTTGTGACACAAGGAAAGTACCAAATACCCATCCAAAGTAGAAAAAGCTAAAAAGGCTGAGTAGGAATAAAATTATAATGCTCATCATCAATATTGGAGAGCTGCAGCAGCAACAGCAGCAATCTTACATTACACTTACAGTGCTCAATGGGCTCCACGGCAACCCTTCCTCTCACCTCTATCCTTTCCTCTTAATAATCCCTGCACGTGAAAACCTCAACTATGGAGAAAAGTGGGAAGAGAAAATTACTACTCAATTTTCCATGGAACAGAGGTCAACCTACTGACACATGACATCATTTTCCACACTTTTTGTGATCAACATTAATAAGAGTTTCATCCACGAGTTTTTTAGTATTTTTTGGAGTAAATATATATTGAAAATGTTAATGGCTGTTTAAGGGCAATGATTTAGTAGCTATTTTAAAAAGCTTTTACCGGAAAAGAAGAAAGCAATTAATTATTTTGATGGTTTTTTATATTTTTATAAAAATGATGTCAAAATTTTTCTAAAATGATTTATTAACTATTATGCTAAGTTCTTACTAACTGATTTTTCAAGAGTCCAAGAGTTATCAAACTCTACTAAAAAAAATAAAAATAATCTACAGAGTTTGATACAGACTAGAGACTTACAGTTGCCGTTTAGCTCAATCACCACCAAATTAGAGTGCGATAGATAGTAATGGATGCATGGTCATTATTAGCTCATTTGCCCCCACAGGTCACAACTATTATTTTTTATATTGGCATTATGCATGGTCACTCTTGCTACGAAGGAATTGGTTGAGACGTTTCATTGATCTTACATTACATTGCACCAAATAAGCGAATAATAATTTTTATCGGTTATTATTTCCTAAGAGGCCAGATCAAGTGGGATGGGTTGCCTACATTACTACTTTGTAACTTAACATCTGAACATAGATAATAGATTTGTGGATGAATGTTAGAATACTTGTCTTTGTAATTCTAATTTCATTAGATAGTAACTTGAAAAATAAACCATGCAAAATTTTCTTTCTTCACAAAAAAGAAATAGAAACCATGCAATTTCAATTTTCTTTAGATTGTACTCTTTAACACCAAAGTTTTTTTAACATTTTTCTTGAAATTGATGTACTATTTTACGGTTAAATTAAATTTCAAGATTATTCTTAGTTTTTCTGGTTTTAAATTAAATTAAGTGGTGACTTAATGCAATTCCTTTAATATAGGAGAAAAAAATATTCGTAATTGTGTCTTCATTAATTATAAAACTCATTATCAAGGGATACTAACTTAGTTTTCACCACCAAAAACTCAAAAAATGTGAAGCCTACCGAAACTCAACTTATTTGGACTAATTTTTGAGTTAAGTTTCCATAACTCAAAACTCAAAAATTTGAGTTTGAGTCATGGAAACTCAAAACACGATTTGGATGTTTTTGAGTTTTGAATTATAGGTTTCAATGGCCCCATCACTTTATGCAAAAATTTAAGTATAAAGAAGAGATATGCACTAAGATATGAAACCAAACAAGTTATTTCTAGAGTGAGTGAAAAAATAGAGTTAAAGAAATGAGTTATGAAAATTGAATTTGAGTTATGAGATTTTGAGTTATAGGTGATGCTCAATCCAAACAGGCAGTATATATTTTGATCCCCACAAGTCGTAGTTCTCACATCACCTGACGACAGTAAGAGGATTACAACAAAGACAATAATGGTGACAAACATTGGACAATGAACAAGGTAACATGTGTGTGCTTAATTTGGAGAAAAAAGAAAAGAAAATATGTAATATTAGTGTTATTGAATAGTGAGGTCAGAAGAGATGATGTAATGACACGTGGGAAGGGTGTAAAAATGGGTGTGAGATGTGTTGTAGTTGTAGACTTATTGATTGGAGAAAGACACATTTAGGCATGTCTAGGGTTTTGTCAATACACTATTAACGACATGATATAAATCATGTAGTTAGGCCCAGGAATGTTTGAAATTCCATGATTTTTGATTCATGAAACCTTTGATCTAATTGTGTAAGCCCTATAGCGTGGCTAACAATGGTTGTTAGAATTTAGAAAATAGTGGTGAAGATTACTTGGCTACAAAGATGTGGTTCTAATATCTTGTTAGAATATAAAAATGATAGATAAAATATAGTTATATTCTTGAGGTTTGGTCTAATGCTAGTAAAATCCAAGACATTTTAAAACTAATTAATTCAGTCTCTAATTACCATGAGAAAGGAGAAAATGAGTAATGGTTTAGGGATCAAGTTGATTTTAGTGACCAAATTGGCCAATTTTGAAATATCTTGAACTTGATTGACATTTGCCCAAATATCAAGAATATTAATTGTATTTTACCCAATATAAAAATATTAGGAAGAAAGAACAGACAATGGGATGATAATTAAAGAAATAACTCAACGAATTGATGTGATTTGACTTTAGTAGTCTACTAGTCGTAGACTTATACGATGCGTGAGAAAATATTACATAATTATAATAGAGTATAATATAAATTTTATAGGTTAAATCGTTAAATAGTGCATGTGTTATTTTAAAAAAGTATTTTGCATTAGGGTAATTACATTCCTCTCCCTTGAAGTTTGGGGAAATGACATTCCAACCCAAGCATGAAGGGATAAAACACTCCCCTTTTTGAGATTTGAAAAAATTAACAATCACCCCCTTCTATTTATATTAGTAACGAAATATTTAAAATTTTTATAAGAATCTCTTTACAATAGTTTAACCATGGTTAGTAAAAATGCAACTGATGAATTTAGAATAAAAATTTATGAAGCACCAAAACACTTGCAACAACAAATATCTCCATAACCCGTTAAAAAAAAGAAAAAGAAAAAAAAAGGGATCCAAAGGTCATATTTAATATTTTAAAATACACTTTAATTAAAAATTTAAAAGCAATGGATTTTAATTCTTAAATTTTTTGGAATCATTCCCTTAAGCAAAGAGCAAGTTAGTACACAATATTTTTAATATTAATTTAATAAAATTTGGTCAAACAGATGTCAAAGGGGGAAAATGTTTTTTCCCTTTAAGTTTGGGGTGGAGTTTCATCTCCCTAAATCTCAAGGGGGAGAACATACATTCAAGCAAAGACAATGTCTTGAGGGACCAATAGGATTCATGACACCAAGTGGGTAGAGATTGTCTATGGCCTCGTCATTTACAAATTGTGCAAGTGCTTCTATAACGATGACAACATTTTGCTAAGAACCCCACAAAAAATATCCATGGCTTAAAACTTGATAATTTCGTGGGGGCTTCTTTATGGGAATGATTGGATTCTGCATTGGCATAGGTTAGGCTAGTAGGCTCTTAATCTATGGAGGAAGAGAAAATTGCAAATATATATATATATATATATATATATATTTATAGGGAAAATAATCGGTGGGTGTTTTATTTCTAATAGGCAACAATTGAATGTTTTGAAAAACCTCTTGATCAAGAATAGGAAGAATAACCAACAATCAAGACACAAATTTAAAAGATTTGCTGAATTAATGCTAAATTTGTTTTAATGGAAAGGTAAAAATAAGAAAATGTTTTGGTGGAGTAAATGAGAAACATTAATTGAGAGAGAAGAGACAGAATTGGAAAAGTTCAAGCAAATATAAAGTTTTATTTTTTTATTTTCTAAATTGAAATGGGAAGTTTTTTATTTTTTATTTTTTTAATTTTTTTTATACAAGATAGAATTTCTACTTTAGCATAATCTAAGTGTATATGTGTGTAAAACTCTTTCCTGGAGACTTGAACTCCAATCCTTACCCCCCACACCCCACAAGAACTTATACTTGTGGAGTGACCACCACACTACGGGTGTGCGGTGGTGAAATGGGAAATTGAAAGAACTCAAAGAAGAGCAAAATGTTAATTACAAAAGGAAGGGTATGGGATAAAAAAAAAAAAAGGAAAAAAATGAAAAGAAAAGTGTGGCCGATGATGTGGCTCAACTAGAGCGTAATAATAATAAATATTACGTTCCAACTTGTAGATATAAATATAGATAGATAATCACATCACAAAATTCTAAACAGTTACATCCTTACAAATTAACTTTATATGTGTATTGTACCCATTAAAGGGTACACAATATGCCTAATATGACTATAACTTAAAATCATCATGGTATATTACAAATTACAATACCGTGGTGGCAGATAGTATTATACAAAATCATGATTCCAGGAACCTACAGTCTTCATATAGTATTCTAACAATGAGTAATGGATTGTTCCACACTCTCTTAAAAGTTGTTATGGTTTTGGAGTAGAATTTGTGGTGTGTCTTTGTGTTAGAACCTATTTCTCTCTTTGAGTAATGGGTTGAACTTTAAATTTAAATTTAGTTAATTAATTTTGTAATAAATTTTGAAGGCAATCTTCAGTGAGATCAATTATTTTGGTTTTTCACAATAAAAAATTGAGTTAAGTAGTTTAGTTAAGCTTGAGTCAATAATAATCGTTTTAAGTCGAAAGTTATTTGAATAATCCTTTACCAAACCAATTACTAGAAAAAGAAAGGCGTAGGATTGGAATTTAATCCATTATATATATATCTTGTAGTCAAACAAAAAGAAGACTAAAATACAGTGGTAATGGCTGTGATTCATCAGAACATAATGCCACCTTTTGTTTTTGGTCTTTTTGAGTGACATGTGGACATAGTGCCGCTAGAAGTGATAGTGGTAATTTCTACACCATCTTACAGGTTAGCAATAATGGAGTTCTATATACATATTTGGATTGGACAAAGCTTTGTAATGGATCACAATTTGATTGGATCTTAAATTGGCAGGCTAATCTCATCAAGATCATCCAATGATAAGAAAACTTCGTCCAAGCATGACAGCTCTGTCCCGTCGTCATCATCATCTCGTTCGTACACTCGGCATACTACCCATGTACTATAATCCTGCAAAAATTTTGAAAAATAATAGAATTAGTATTTGTTTTTAATAATTCGAGCGAATGAGATTTGAATTTTGAAAGTTTCCATTAAAAACATAAAAAAGTGTTAAAAAGTGTCACTTGAACTATATGTAATTGGCAGAATTAGCATTATTATACTTCCATTAAAAAAAAAAAATGCTACATAACTATATTTGGATGGCCTCTTCTCTTGGATGATCTACTAGTAGAACCAGCTGAATCGGAGAGACGATATTCTTGCATTATCCAATTGGTTTTGATGCCAGAGGGTGCTTCACCGGTGTAAAACACCAAAATTTTCTTCATTCCAACACTCTTGCTAGAGCTATTCATTACAGTTTCCTCATTTCCCATTGCCTTCCAATAACCATTACATGTAACTCTATTTTGTGTCCTCCGGCTATAGAAGTACCACTTGTTTCCCTCAGCCAAAGCTTTTCCTACAAACTCCAAAAATTTATTGACAAATTAAACATAAGCGCAAAACTTAATACACACTCAAACAATATTGTTTTTTTACTAAGTACAGTATGGCATGATTGAATTTAATTGGAAAATCTAAATCACGCACTGGAAAAATTATACTCAACCTTTGGTACTAACCAATATGTTTCTGTTTAAGCAATTAAATGCAAGAACCTAGAGAGAACAAAGAATAGAAGTAGAATATGAAGAGAATATATATATATATATATATATATATATATATATATATACAGCTTACAAAATATAGTACCATCAAGGTCCCATGGATCATATGGATAAAGATCGAGATCGGGAATGACGTCGGGGTGGCATGGTAAGAGACTGGCCTTACGATGAAGGAAATGAACTACAAGCTCTTCATCCGTAGGGCAAAATCTGAAACCTGGGGGTAGGTTAACATTGTTATCTCCCATTATCTATAACTAGTAGAAGAAGAAGAAGAAGAAAAGAAGTTGTACTTGTAAATTGTACTAATAAGAATAGAATGGAGTAGTGGTGGTGGTAGTGTTAAGGTTGGATTTGGCTATCGATGATACTTATATAGCACTTTATATAGCATGAGAGAGAGAGAGAGAGAGAGAGAGATATGACGTGAGATAGAAGTTGGGTGTGATCAGAAATGACAAATGGGGTTAATGAGCTCAATTTTCATGAATTGCGTGCAAGGCGGCGGAGTAACGGAATAACGGAGAACGTGTTAAAATACTTTACAAGCAACGGGATTCGTTGGGATAAGAGGGAGCTAAGCTAAAGCTAATTATAGTGTTTTTTTTTTTTCCTAATTAATTTATATTATATATTAGATAATTACGTGGATCATCATCACACTTCATGCTTATATCATCCAAACTTCTCCTGCCATCCACGTGTGCACACATGTTTATATGGGTTTGGTCGTGGACCATTTGTATTGAACTCAATGGCCCCCACCCCCTTGGAGTGTGCCTATATGCCAATAATGCTTTTAATTATTTTATTTTGTTTTTAAATACGTTGGACCTTTTCTACTTTTTTTCCTTTTATATTCATCTTTCCTGAAGTTGTAATCAATGTTGAGTGTGACATCTATCTAGTCTTTAAAAAAAGAAAAAAGAAAAAAAAAAGAGTAAGACATTTTAGATCCAAACAAACATCCCACATAAAAACAGCAATCATGTAATCAACCATTTCTTAGCATTGAAAGTTCAACTGATTTGCCTGCTCACTACACTACAGTGGACCTAACAACATAGGCCCCCCATTTTTTAAATAATTAATCAATTATTAGATCTTAGGCTACTTTGCTTAGAACTTTTCTAAGCTCATTTTATTGTTGTTCTAGCTATATTGGTATTATATTCTTCTACTTCTTCTTTTTCTTTTCTTTTCTTTTCGGTTCATACATACATGTGTATATATGTATCTCTCTCCTAACATATATATGAGAAACACTAATTTCCATAATAACATAATAATGAGTTGAGAAACAAAGAGATACTTTGCTTTCTCTATATATCTTGATATGCTTCTCCATTTTCTCTCTGTTCCTTTCTCATGCCACACCAGCTGCTAATGCTGACTCCATCGCACTATCAGATATATGAAGCCACCAAAATTTTTATGTTTCCTTTTTTATTATTATTATTATCATTATTACAGCAACCGCTACCTATAATCTTTAAAATGAAGCTATCTTTCGGGGCCTATTAATGTTCTCTATACTGAAAAGGACCTGTGCGGTTAAGAGATCAAGTGCATACGATCTGTGTAGTAGATTTGAAAGACGTTCAAAGTTTCAGTTCATTGAATGAAACCTAAACTAAACACGATATGTCAAGAGTCAAAGTCTTGTACTTTGACTGATATTTTTTAGTATTTTCAATGAAGAGATTCAAGGTTTAAATTTTTTCACTCCAATTACTTAATATATAATAATAATAATAATAATAATAATAATAAAAAACTTGAATGCGATACGTATTCAATTTTAGTGTTCCGTTCAATGAATCGCTAGACAGGACATAGAAGAACAAGTGCACATAGAGAAGGTAAGGGTTTTATCTTGTTATATACATTAAAAAAAATTGAATTAGTTAACGAAAAAAAAAAAAATTACAGTGAGAAAATATTATAGGATATACGTTCATTCTACTAGAGAACCTCGAAGTGCAACATATTTTACTCTTTTAAGCTTCGAAAATTGAACAAAACTTGAATACATAACAAGTTTTAGACAGGCCTTTCAAAGCATACTTGATCGGGCCGACATCAATCATCCTGACAACTCAGAAGAAGGCCCTTTTAAGTTTGAATAAAATTTAGTTAAAGTATATTAGCCTTATTTGGTTCTACAATTAAATCAGATACATAATTCAATCAAATAAATAGTTAAATTGATTAAATGAAGCAAAAACAATGTTATTTCTTTTAAGGAAAATAAAAAATTCAATACAATTACATATTTGAATTTAATTAAGAAACTTATATATTATATCTAAGAAATTGTACTAACTTTTACTCTTTAAGTTACAACTATGTATGTAGGGATCTAAACTTTTTTTTTTTTAAGAGAACTAATCCACAAATGGCTACAACTCCTATTTAAAAAAAAAAAATATAACTATTGTAAGGACACGATTTGGAACGACCCAAAACGATACTGGGTTCGCACGTAAATAGGCCCAAACAATATGATTTGTAGAGCGTGGGTGTAAAGAACTAAGTTAACCTTTTATTTTAAGCTCAAAGCTGGCACAACGATCCTTTTGTTTGGTGATCGATACAATTCCTTCTTTCCTTTTCGTTCTTTTTCTGTTTTTTGTTCCGATCCCCCCTTTCATGTTCTTCTTTCAGTTTATATATCACCCTTTGTATTCCATCCTCACCGCACACGTGTAGGTTGGGTTCGGAGGATTTCTTTCTGTCCCATCTAGCACCTCCTGGAACTTCCTGTGGGCAGCTGTAAGGCTGCCTCCCTACTGTTCAGGCATCACCTCCACATTAATGCGGCCGGAGAGTTGGTTGAGAGGTAGTTAATGCAGAGGCAGCTGTAGTTATAGATATTTGTTTTCCTTTTCTCTTAGACCCTTGGTCTGTTATCCTTATCTTTCAGTGGTGACGTAATTCTGGGGTCTGGTTGTAATAAGGCCGCATCCTGTTCGTCCTCGGACACGTACTGCCGAGGAATATAGCGTCCTCGGACGAATACAGAACTCTACCTTCGTGATATTGACCACCACCCCTTTCGGCAATTGCCTTGTGACCTGACATGGCCTCTTCGGACGGATATACATCCTCGGATGGGCCACAAGTCCAACGATCCTGACCTTAATGGGCCTGCTGATTGACAGGCCCCCACAACTATATATTTTAAAAATCTAGCCGCTGGGTTGCTAGTTCTTTATATCTTAACACTGTAACACACATGTTAAATTTCGTGCCAACTTGATTTTATTTACTATTTGATTTGTAAACTTATTTTTTAAGCATAATTTTAGAATATAATAACTTGAGATTTAAATATTTAATTGATGATATAAATTTTGATTTTTGATCTTCTGTAATTTTTGTACGCATGAAAGATATAAGAATAAATGTAATTCAATGGTGTATTTTTTCAACTGGTTGTAGCCATTAGCTAAAAACTAGTCTGCCTTTAAAACCACATCTTAAATTTTAATTGCCTCCACACATTGTCATTATTAGTACTAGAGAAGAGTTAGGTCCACAATATTTTCACAACAAATCATAGATAATTAGTTGTTATTAGTTCGGATTTGAACTTACCGCTGAAATTATTTAATTGCCTCCACACATTGTCATTATTAGTACTAGAGAAGAGTTATGTCCACAATATTTTCACAACAAATCATAGATAATTAGTTATTATTAGTTCGGATTTGAATTTACCACTGAAATTACTTTTTTGCCCTAACAATAACAACAAGTAACAACCTACCACTTAGGATTTGTTGTGAAAATATTGTGGATAACTGGACATAGTATTTCTATATATATATATATTGCAAATTTATTAGTACAATATTCATTTGCTATTTGCTACTTAAGTACATCTACGTTCTTCAAATGTTGTACTTAATTTCCTTTTCATTTTTCTTTTGTACTTTAATTTCCCGGGGGGGGGGGGGGGGGTGTTGGTATTATATTTTCTGTTAGATAGCTAGATTTGAATCACCATGTGTGATTTTTTTTATGATAACGATGATTTGTATTTTTCTGAACTTCTGATGATCATGATTTTACTATTAGATCATATCAACCATAACCAGCGGCGGAAGTAGTTAAAATGTCATTTGTTGCTGTCGGAATAAGAACAAATCCAACAACTCCTATAAGCATCGGAATTAAAACTCCAACAAAAGTTAACCTATTTTGCGTGCATTCAAAAAAAAATAAATATTGTTTCTCAAAAAAAAAAAAAAAATAAATATTACTGCACACTATTAACGTGATGGTCACTCTACAAATGTAAGTGTTTGTGGGGCGTGGAAGAGGTAAGGAATAGAGTTTAAATCTCCAAGAGTGAGCTAGGCATAATAGGACTTCTATTTCCAATAGAAATAGAAGAATACGAGACACTTCTTTTTGTTTTTTAGATAAAGCCGTGTGTATGCGTCATTCTAATTCATGAGTAGGGTTTAAGTGGGCTAGAGGTAGTAAACACATCTTCTGATTCATTTCTTTTTTATTATTAAAAAAAACTACTATTAAAACAAAATAATAATAATAATAATAATAATAATAAGATCAGACTAGAGTATGCCGTAGCTAAGAAACAAAAAAAGAAAAAGAAAAGAGAGAAAAAGATAAAGTGCATTGTGTGTGTGAAAGCAAATAATTATATCTTTACCCTTGAGACATATATAAGGAATATAAACTGGGAATTTTATTAAGGGAAAGGTTTTGGGTACTGCAACTACAAAGAATTGTTGTATCTAGAGTGAGTGAAGATCTTAGGTGAGTTCATTTTAATTCTTAGAGAGAAGATATAATTGTATTTGGTGTGAATCTTAAATTGGGTATAAACTTGCAAAAATATTATAATTGATTTATAATAATGGATTTATTGGGAGTTTGTTTTGTGCATTTCCCCTTTAAAGAGAAAGTGTTTTCCATGTAAATCTTTATCTTCTTGTGTGTCAGTGTGATTGATATATTGGTTTTGTAATTTTCGTGATAATATTTTTAGGAGATTAGCTAATTTTCTTAATTAAAATAAAGCTAAATTGTGGCCTAGCAATTGGTACTAGAGCTTGGTTGATTTAGTGGGTGTTTTTTTTTTTTTTTTTTTTTTTTGGGTGAATCAATGATAGATGAGAAATATGGGACTATGATTTAATTGAAGGGTCCCAATTATCTTATCTGGAAACGCAGGATGGAGGATTTTCTTTGTTGGAAGGATTTGTATGATTAGATTGAAGTTGATATGTTCAAGTAGGGGTGTGTAGACAACCCACCGATGCACCAAAATCGACTCAACCCAACCCAACCTGCTTGGTAGGGTTGCCAATTTTTTTTGTTTTTGCTACGGGCTAGGTCGGATTCTGGTAAGGAGATTCACAAATTTGCCTAAACCAATCCGACCCACCTATATTTAATATATATTTAAAATAAATAAAATTTATTTTTATTGATTATTCATTTACCCCTTTTTGTAATATAAAATGGAAATCCAAACCTATTTCCTTATTTCAACTCTTTTTAGTCTCCATTCTCAAAAAAAAAAAAAAAAAAAAAAAAAAAAAAAAACTCTTTTTAGTCTCTCACTTCACTCTCTCCCTAGTTAGAATTTGTGTATGGTGGTGCTACTACATAAAATTTTAAGAAAATGAGAGGGGGTAGCAAACAATTGTAATATTGTTGCTATTATATTTTTTTCTCAACTGAGTTATCAATCCAAACTGATACATGGTTAACAAGTTAGGGCCATTCTCCTCCTCCTTAGTGACAATAACGTATTTTTGAGCCACATCAGAGGTGGAATTTCATTTAGACAACCATTCTACTTCATCCAAGCTCTTATTGCACCAAACGGTAATTGACAAGTCAAATCCTCTGAATAAGGAGACGTGGTGACTTTTCCAATTACATGTTTCACAAATTAGTTATCATAATTTTATATACTCTGTTTGTAGTGGGAAGAATTGTATAATTCAATTTCGAAACTGGATTCTGTCCAAAAATACCTCTACAACATCGCTAATAATTTTTTAAGCTATTAATCGAAATTAACACGTGATTTACAGGTTAGGGTCATTCTCCTACTTCCTAGTGAAAATAATGTATTTTTTGAGCCCACTCCTTTTAGACAAAATCAAAATGAAGCATATCCACTAGAGGTGGAATTGCATTTAGAAGACGACTGAATCTAATTCATCCAAACTCTTATTGCATCCAACAGCATTCAACAAGTTGAATCCTTGGAACAAGGAGAAGTGGTGACTTTTCCAAGACACGTTTCACAAATTAGTTCTCTTAACTACATATACTTTGTTTGTTGTTGGGGGGGTGAGAATTGATATAATTCAATTTTGAACCTAGATTTGGTCTCAAAATTCCTGTGTGACATCATGTGATAAATATTTTATTTAACTTATCAATCAAAACAAATACGTGGTTAATAAGTTAGGGCTATTCTTCTACTCTCATGTGACAATAATATATTTTTGAGCTCACTCATGTTAGACACAATCAAAATGAAGCATATCTATCAAAGGTGGAATGTCAGTTAGACGACGATTGATTCTACTTAATCCAACTCTTATTGCACCCAAGGGCAATCACGCGACAAGTCGAATTCTCAAAATTAAGAGACTTCAAGACTTTTTGATTGGAAAGCACCTAGACCTAATGGGATTCCAGCCTTGTTCTTCTAGGAATTCTAGTATATTGTTAAGGACTCAATCATGCAAAATGTTTTCACGTAAATCTTTATCTTTTTATGTGTAATAGATATCTAGACTTGGTAATTTTGGTGAAAATATTTTTTTCTTCTAAGATTGGTTAAAATTCTTAATTAATTTTCTTAATTCACACAAGACTAGATTGTAGCCCAACAGTGTGCATGTAACATGCTTTCTATTTCCTAGCTCAAATAATCCCACTAAGAACATTAATGGAAAGTGGCGAAACTATGATGAATTTGATTTGATTTTGAGAATTAAAAAATAAAATTGACACAATCAATAGTTAATGTACCAAATTCAATTTTGCTAATAGTGGGATGAACAACATAGTATTTTAATTTAAATATAATTGTGTCTGATTCACCTAATTGTTTTTCTTTTTAAGGAATCGAATAATAAAGGAACATTAAAATGTGTAAAATTTAGTACTACTAATAACGTTTATTTCTCCACTAAGCATAAGTAGATTTTTTATTTTTTTTATTTTTTTATTTTAAAGTTTATCTATTATTTTGGTTTTAATTATTTAAAAAAAAATTTATTTTAGATGGTGTGTACAAATCAGACATAATATAGTGGGGGTAATAATGAGATAGGACAGTAAAGTCGAAATAAGGACAAAGACCCCATAGCATCATCTTACTCCTAGAGGCCCTTTTCTAAGAAAACTACTGGTTATTTGCAGCACACAGAGAAAGAAGATCTTCGCCTATATATTCGTGGTAGCTCCAAATCTATTCGGATTCCGGATATGTCCTACCACCAATGGCCACAAAATGACACATCTCTTCATCCTTATTGGTAACTATATATATATATATATATATATATTGCTTGCCCTTACCTATATTTATCCGAAAATATTCAACTATATTGATCATCATGTTATTTGGGAGATTAACGTTTTTTCTATTTTATAATAATAAAGTTATTAAGCCGCTCCCTCCTATTTGAGGGATTTAAATATTGTAAATGGAATCTACGTGTAAGTTATATCAGTTGACAAGGGATAATCATTTTATGAAACTAAGTGGTAGGTACTAGGTAGTATATAGAATAGGGTTGGCAAGTTTGGTATATGTTTTAATGGAGGTCTCTCCCATCATCTCCTTCTCCATCCAAAGAAAACAACATTTTGTTTTCCCTTGTGTCAACATCTTTGGCAATTATCAAGAACAAAAAAAGCCAAAATATTACTGTTCACCTCTAAATTTTAGAGCTTTTTACTTCTTGATGTTCTTTTAAATAAGAGTTTTTATTTATTTAAATTTTAAAATCAACCCTATTGGTCCATTTGTCTAATTCCATTAGTTTTTTTTTGTCTATTTGCATGATGGAATTACGAATATGTGCTAAGGGGAAAAAAAACGTTTACATGAAAAATATGCAAAAATGGGTAGAAAATGTAAATCTTGTAACTCAACTCGTTGACATATTCTGAAAATTTTAATTTTAATTCGACTACAATCGTAGACCACGAACTGTCCCTTTGGCATATAATAGAGTCAACAATGACATATTCACTCTGAACAAGTATTATAGCCTACTGGAAAAGTTCAATTGTAATTCAACTACAATCGTAGACCACAAACTGTCCGCTTGGCATATGATAGAGTCAACAATGACATTTTCACTCTGATTGAATTGACACCAACTTTCTCTCACACATGGTCTACAAATTTTATCAGTAAGTCACAAACTCCCTCTTTACTCTCTCTTGTGTGCGCCTCCAAGTGATGTGATGAATGACACCCTATACAAGGAAAAATTATCTTATCTATAGGGTATATATAACGTCTTCTCACGTAGGCGTAGACCCTATAAGTATGAGACCCATTTTTATGTGAGAGTAGTGTTATATATGCCTAATGTATCAAATATCTTCTCATACATGAAAGAGTGAAAATTTCACTAAATTTTAAGGTCTCTAGTTTTATAACAAAACTCTTGAATTTTTCATGAGATTATAAAAGAAGAAAACGGAAAAGATTTTATCAAATATTTAAATTGCAGTTTTTTAATAATTTAATTTTTACAACACATAGGAGAGAAATGATTTAAACCCCATTTCTCCTCACAAAGGAGACCATACAATACTATTGAATTACAAATCTTTAGACATTTACATTTCTATCAGAGGCTCCCCACCCTTTTAGATAGATTTGGAATTTATGCTTAATTTTTTGCTCCTCATAAAGAAGACTAGGTAATGCCATTGAATTATAAATCTTTAAACATTTACCTTACAGCTAAAGAGTATTCCCTTTTTTTTATAGACTTGGAATTTTATTCTTAATTGTTTGTCATAAACTCATATGATCAGGTTAATGCAAAAAGTGCCATCAATTTGCATGCATTAACTGCAAATTGACTGCATAAAAATGGATAGTGTAATTGTTGGATATTTATATATATTCAAGTAGGTTGTACTATCCCACTTAGTGCACGAATATTGTTTGATACTACTTTGGAAGTGGAAGTGATATTATCTCTTTAGAAGAGAAAAAGTAAGAAACTAACGAAAGTTTCTGTTTCACAATTTTATCGTTCTCGTTAGAAATTTGACTGGCCAAAAGTTGCACCATTTGATATTTAAAAGTTTGTAAACTTTGGAACATTATTTCTAACTATTTTCTAACTGTTGTAATACTTTATTTGTGACTTATATTGTTTAAACTCTGATTATTAACATAAGATTATTTTTTCTTATGGAATAAAAAATTTTCAAATAACACTAGAAATCCTGTAGGTCTTTCCCAAATTGCTGTATAAAACTCAATAGAAATTGTTGTATCATGGGGACAAATATGCAGTAACCCATTAACAACTATTGTGTGGGAAAAAATATTGCCTAAGGACAGTGATTTCATCATACCTCTAAGCCATTAAAGTTTTCTTATTTGTTTATCAAATTTTTACTTATTTTTTTCATTGTTTACTGATGATTTAATCTCCAATAGATACTACATTATTATGATAGTTAGGATATTATGCATTTGAATAAACTCATCATTTATTTTTAACTTAAATTTATGAAATTATTGATAATTTATAATGATATAACATAGTAGGCATTAGTGGAAGGGGTGGAGGCTTGGAGGGAGGGCGGCCATGGCCCCCTGACTTTTAAAAATTCCCTCATCCCTCTTATAATTTTTATAAAAGAGAGAGAGAGAGAGAAAAAAAAAAAAAAAATATATATATATATATATATATATACATATATATTATAAAACTTTACTAATTAGTCTCCTTGAGGAAAAAAGAAAAAGAAAAAGAAAAAGAAAATCTGGCTCACCCCTAAATAGTTGGTGATCTTAAGTTGAAATCACAATGTCACAATATTTGTTAAAAAATTAAGTCCGAAAACTTCTTCTCATTTTAAGTTGGGTAGTTTATCAATTGTATTTATGACAAGCACTAGCACATTATTGCAAAAATCTAATCTTAGAAATCCAAATCACTATTACTAAATAATAGTACTACAATAATTTGAATAATGCAAAAGACACAATCATTTTTATAATTATTTTCATAACTTATTTAATTAGAAATTATTATTAATTTTGATAGGACTTATAGCGTATATATTTAATGATTGTCCTTTTTATCATCAGGCTAAAATATTAATCAGTTTTTTATATAAACGGGTGATTGAACTTTAAATCTCTTATTCAATTTTCAAAAACTTTATTAGTTGAGTTAGTTAAAAGTTAAAACTCACAAGTCAGTGGACAGAGTTGATTGCATAAAGTTTGTCATCTCTAATTTCCTTGGCTCTACTTGCGGAGTGGGGGTCTCATTTTTTCATTTTTATGGATTATTTTTTCTTTTTCTTTTTGATGTCTGATTTATGTGATTTGACCAAAGAAATTGATCTCCATCGTGCCTACTTCTTTCACAGAAAAGAGGTTATCATTTTTATCCGCTAATCCAAAGCTAATTCTTGATGAGTGACAGGGAGGAAGCGATGCTTATCTATTATAGACTCAATAATAGAAATGAGAGCATGCACGTTTCTCTTTTTACGATGAAAGCAATTGAACAGACATGGTCTTGCGGCTTTCGATTTCAGGTGTGCGAGCATGTCCAATCTTTTGATTGATACATACCAGCCAGACTCTTCACTCTTGTAGTATCGGGGATACAGTGTACCTTAATAATTTATTTTTTGCCTTGTCGGCATGATAAGATGGAGTTTTGGTAAATATTAACGAACATGGTTCAAAAATAGGACAAACAAACAACTGTTCAAAAAAAAAAAAAAAAGAATAGGACAAACAAGATAGAGTTTGACCACTTAACATAGGTTAGTTACTTACAAAGGTTAGGCCCTTTTGTAAGTCTTAGTGTTGTAAGTTTTGTCTTCCCACTCCCTCTTTCTCCATCTCCTATGTCTTCTATCTATATTATCTCAAAAAAGAAAGAAAGAAAAAAAGATAAGTGGTCTAAAGTACCACATTAGTCAATTAGTGAGTGAGTTTTCGGTTTATAAGCTTCGCTAGTACTTACAAAGGTTAGGCCCTTTTGTAAGTGCTAGTGTTGTAAGACTTGTCTTTCCACTCCCTCTTTCTCCACTCTCTCTTTCCCCATCCCCTATGTCTTTTGTCTATATTATTGTAAGCGACTAAATTTCTAGTTCGAAATAAATCAAACAAGTAAAATAGTTTCACAAATGCGAATTTGTATTGATGATTGTGTGGTACAATTCTCTGAAATTACAAAAGAGTGATCCTCTGATTCGATTTCCTTGGAAGATTTGCTGATTGGAATTGTGGTAATGTGATTTTGACTTGAACACCAAATATCCTTCAATTTGGTTGAGGGATGGATCGAAGATTGTTGAAACAGAATTACAATGAATCTCTGGCTATGAGCTTATTAGAAATCCTTTATTCTTCACGTTCTTCGGGTTCTTCGTGTGTTCTTTGTCTTCGAAGGTTTATGGTGGAAGTTCTTCGGGGCTTTGGAGGCTTGAATCCGTAGAACTTCACTGATTTGTGATTTGTTGATGTTTTCGGACACTTTAGGCTTGATTCCCGCAAACTTTAGGATCTAGGCAGATAAGTTGGATGATTCTGCTTCGAATGTTCTTCGATTTTGAGGTTGAAGTTCTTGAAGGCTTTGAGGCTTGATTCCTGCAGAGCTTCTGTACTTCTGAATGCTTCAGATGGCTTGGTTCCTCCTCTAAATGCCTTAGGAAGGCTTCTATTTATAGGAGTTTAGAGGTGGGTGAGCGACACGTGGCGGAGTCTGATTGGTCCGCTTGTGTCATCGCTTACACGTGCGAGGCTGCTTGTGTCATCACTTACACGTGCGCTGGACTGCTTGTGTCATCGCTTACACGTGCTGAAGTGTGATTGGTTTTTTGCATGACACTTGACAAATTTCTGTTGGTTTCGGAATAGTGATAGCAAAACCTAGCAGCAATATGTGGTACTTTGTAATTGGCTGTATTTTGTGGACTTGATAATGTGACGTGTCAGCTTGTAATAGGTCGGGAATTTTCCCTCTCTACAAATGCCCCCTCGAGACTCGTTCACGCACACAGTTTTGGAGTGTGGTGTGGGAATGAGTTTCGAAAAATGGATTTTTGTACTTGACTCTTTAAGTGAAGTAGTTGAAGGTGGTGGAGCTTTCAGCAGGATGAGATAATTTCCAAAGAGTAGACCCACCCATATGAAAGGCTTTGATGAGACCGAAAAGGGGTCTGCCAGTATTTGAATGTACTTGCGTGACCGAGCCTTCTCAGCATAGTTTAAGTTGAAGTAATTTCAAAATAGTGTTTTATGGTATTTGAAATGGGTTGGTGAGGCTGAAAGTTGTTTGCAAGAAGTTGGATATACTTGCAAGATTGAATCATTTCAACAGAGGTTAAGTTGAGGTAATTTCAGGAGAGTATTTTGGATCGTTGGCGGCGATCACAGGGTGTAGAAGATGGGGAAGATGAGAGAATGGTGGCTGGGTACAACATGCAGAGTCATAGGGCTAACCTCGTGTTTTTAAGAACTTCTGGTGAAGTTATCTCGGAAGAACATGCTTTGGATTACGGCGAGGACATGTGGGAAAGTGGTTGAATGCGCATGTGTAATTGTATCACTCAGCTTAAGTTGAGGTAATTTCAGAAGCTTATGGATTCTGGGGATGCTGATGTTGGTGTGAAGAAGATGGAAATGAAGCAAAGCGAATGGGTGAAACATACGCCACCATGGCGCTAGCCCTGTATGTTGGGGATCCTCTGGTATAGATGTTTATGGGAAGTACATCTTTGGATATGGGACTGATTGCATGCTGAATGAGGTCCGGCGGCGAGTTATTGAATGTGCCTGTGTGATGGGACCATGTCGACAGACGTTAAGTTGAAGTAATTTCAGAAGAGTACTTTCTGAAATACTTCAAGCTGAATTTAAGTTGGAGTAATTCCAGAAAATGTGTTTCGAGGTACCAGCAACGATGACCTTTGGGTCCCACGGTGGTGGGGACATGGAATAAGGCATTGGTGACCATTTACCGGCACCAAAGGTTGAATTTTGATGAGCTGGTGCCTTGAAGGTTGTTTCAAGTGTTGGATGGAAGACAATTTGTAAGATACCCCAACACTTTTTACCATCTTCACCTACTGCCACTTGTTGGAAAAACACAGAAAAATGAAAGATGGAGCTAACTTGTGATTCTGGTCTTTGAAACCAGCCAAGTTGCTGTTTGTTCCGAACCACTGCTTCTGCTGGAAGACCAAGCAATTGGAGAGAGACTACGGGAGACCTGAGGTTAGGAACAGGTGTCTCTGCTGGACTTGGGTTTCCTGGCCAACCAAATCCACGGAAGCATGGGAGGCCGATACAGACCTTGTTATGAGTAATTTTATGGACAAAGGTGGTCGTTAAGTGGAGAAACAAAATTTGTCTAGATCTCAAAACTGCAATGATGTTGTAAATAGGGTTTCGATCGAACCATGAGAGGGTTGATCTCAAACCGATTATGAAGCAATATCGGTTGCTAGGTGTTGAGAACGATGAGGCCATAGTGAGAAATGGCTGTGAAAAGGAGGACTTGAAACTCTGAAAGAAGCAAATCTTCATTTCATGACTCAGTGTGTTTTTTTTTTTTTTTTTCTCTTTTTTTTTTTTGATGAGTTCTTGATGAATCCGGCCCTTCTATTTATAGTGGAGAGACGAAGAATGGTAGATAGGTAGTTGAGAATGGTAGTTGAGAATTTTTGGTGAGAACGGTAGATGGAAACGGTAGGTGGGAATGGTAGGCACCGAACGGGAATGGTAAGTTGGAGACTGGTAGGCACCGAACGGGAATGGTAGGTTGAACTAATGACCCAGTGTAATTTCAAGTTCGAGACACACTTGTGAGAGTTCATTTGTATTTTGAGAGGGAAGTCTTGATGGAATCTGGAGAATAACCCTAAGGGGATCCCAATTAAATGGATGAATCCCAAATTTTGATCTCAGGAGCTTAAATTTTGGACACTGCTAGTACTTCAGAGAAGTGGGTCAGATTAGTGCTTTTCAAGTCACAAAAAATTGAGCAAGACAAGTCTGGCTTTGAAAATCTTGACTTTAAGTTGATTTCAACACAAAAGTCAACTACCTTGGAATCGAGTCATTTGTGCAATTTTCGAGTCTCAAATGATGGAACGGACTCTAAAATCGGAATGTACGTGAAAAATTGAGCAAGATAGATCCATCTTAAAAATTTTGACGTTTGGTCAACATTTGCACAAAAGTCAACTTTTTTGGAAATTGGACGTTTGCACAATTTTCGAGTCTCGAATGAAGAAATGGGTCCCAAAATCGGAATGTACTCGAAAAATTGAGTGGGACAGGTCCGTTTTGAAAATTTTGACTTTTTGGTCAAGGTCAAAGGTCCACTTGGTCAAAGCATTTTATTTATTTATTTTTTTTTTTTTTTTTCAGGCGGTTCGGATCCGGGTCGGATTTCCGGGTCAAACCGGGTCGGCCTGGACAAACGGGTCAACCGGTTGTTGAGGATGACGTCATCCATGACGTCATAGCGCTGGAGCACGTGTGGCACGTGCGAGCGCGTGAAGTAGGATGACGACGCGTGGGAGGGCGGTTCATTGAGGCAGTGACGGCGGATCTTCTGGCAGCGCGTGGCGGCGCGTGACGGTGATTTTGGACCTGAAATTTTCAGGTTTTGTCGATCTAAGGTCGTAGAAGACCATGGTTTTGTCAGTTTTGTGAAATCATGGGCAGATTTGCACAGATTTGAAGGAGTAGGCCGCAGGTCGTTTGAAAGATCGTGGCGTCGCTTGGGGGCGCGTGGCAGGACTTTTGGGGTTGATTTTCCTGGGTTTTGTAGATCGGAGGTCGATGGATCTAGTGGTGGCATTGGTTTTGTAAAATTCTTCTTAGATTTACGCAGACTTGAATGAGAAACCCGCGGGTCGTTTGGGAATTTTGAAGCCGTGCGTGGCGGTGTGTGGTGGCTCCGTTGCTAAAGATCTTTCTGGGTTTTGTACATCAAAGTCCTTAGAAGATTTCTGTGGGTTGATTTTTTGTAAAATCTTGTCAGAAATTTTAGAAATCCGGAAGAGGTGTCGGCAGACATTGTTAAACTTGTTGCCATTTTAGACTTTTTAGTCCACTCTACGATGGTTGCTCTGTCAGGAGGGTGACTGCGTTTAGACTTGAGGGTCAAAAGGTAGGTGGTGAGCCGCCATTTTTTTGTTTCTCTGCATTAAATGTCATCTTTTATTTTCAAAATTCGGTGCAGATTTCCTTGACTTTGAGTACATTTGAGCTTGCAAAATCCGACTTTGAGCTCCAATTGTTTGGTGGCAGCATTTAATGACTTGCCTACTTTTCTTTTTCCTTTTTTGTCTTGTCTCTCAGAAGTTTTCTATATAAAGCCACCCGGGTATTCATTAAATTGTACAAGCAGCTTCCAGTGGGTAGTATCTTTAAGTATAGAGAGATTATGCAGAGAAATATATATATATATATATATATTTTATGCTTTGTTCGTACTAACAATTTTTTTTTTCTTTGACAGGCTAGTGATTGAAACTGAAGCACTCTTTCTTTTTTTTTTCTTTTTTTTTTTTTAAGACGTGCCATGAGATTTTCTTTTGACAAATTCTTTATTGTTGTTTGTTTTTGTTATGCAGCATGCTTTTCTTGGCAATTAAACTGCACCAACACTTGTCTTTTCAATGCAGTCACATCAAGAGTCTTTGCAATGCAGCCACGTCAAGAGTCTTTGCAACAAAACCGCATCAAGAGTTTTTTGCAACGAAGTCGTGCCAACATTTGTCCTTGTACTGAAACCATGCCAACGTTCATCTTTGTCATGAAGCCACAACAACACTCCACATTAGCACTTGCACTCGCATTGAAGTTGCACCATCATTTGCATTGAAGCCGTGCCAACGCTCATCTTTGCCATGAAGCCACGCCAACACTTCATTCGTGCCAACATTCATCTTTGTCATAAAGCTACCTCGACATTTTATTTGCATTGAGGCCACATCTACACTTCATCCATGTCGAAACCGTGACAACATTCATGAAGCCATGTCAACACTCCACATTGCCATTGAAGCTACGTCAACATTTCATTTATACCGAAGCTATGACAATATTGCATCTTTGCCATGAAGCCATAACAACACTTCATTCTCTATTATGAAGTCATGTCAACACTCCACATTGCCATTGAAGCTACGTCCACACTTCATTTATACCGAAGCCGTGACAACATTGCATCTTTGCTATTGAAGCTACGTCAACACTTCATTCGCACCGAAACCGTGCCAACGCCCATTTTTGCCATGAAGCAATATTTGCACTTACATTGGCATTGCACCAATATTCAGAGGCAACATAGCTCAGACATCGATGATGCATAGCACTGTAGCCAGACATCAAGATTTTGGCGATGCCAACAGGACGTTGAAGATGCAAGGAGTTGCCAACAAAGTCTTAAAGATGCAAGGAAATCCTATTAAGACTTTGAAGATGCAAGGAAATGCCAACAAAACCTTGAAGTTTCAAGAAGCTCCCATCAAAACTTTGAGGATGCAAAGAGATGCTGACAAAACCTTGAAGATGCGAGGAGAATACCACCAAGACTTTGACATTGCACGAACATGCCCTTAGAGGAGAGATGATGCAACACTAACTTCGGATATATAATCTATCATCATTCCGGAGGAAGTTGACGTCGTCCAGATTTCAGAGACATGATGTGAAACGACACCACTCAGAAGGGAGATGATGTGATCCAAATTTCAGAGCTATGAAGTGGCATAACTTTAGAAAAGAGAGGATGTAGTTTAGACTTGCAAGGTATAAGAGGATGCCCCCAGGAGATAAGTGATGCAAAGCATACTTTAGAAATGTGGGAGAATGTCCATAGAAGATGGACAATGCCATGAAGACTTCATTTCTTGCAAAAGAAGTTGGAGATTTTATTTTACACCACAACCAAGCATCAACTTATGTTTAACATCATTTCAAGGAAAGCTAAGCAATGTCAACTCCTTTCAATCTTCATCTTCGACTACAAAGATCTTTGATCATCCTATTAAGCAGTTGACTGTCTTTAAGCAATGCCTTGCCAACCAAAGGGACCTCAAAAGCATATCGATGACCGTTGGAAAACTCTTCAAGCTAGACTGGCAATCCTTCTTCTTTTCATGTGACTGAACTTAGTGACAAGTACTAAGCTGCCTACGTACCTCGGAGAGGGATCAAGTCATCACGTAGTTCAACATTTTTTTTTTTTTATGACTTTTTTTCTTTTTTTTTTTGATGATTTTTTTTCTTTTTTTGATAATTTCTTTTTGGATGATTTTTTTTTTTTTTTTGAAGAAATTTTTTTTTTAGTGCGTGACTGAGCTTAGCAAAAGATACTAAGTTGCCTACGTACCCTCGAGAGGGATCAAGTCATCACGTAGTTCAAATGATTTTTTTTTTTTTTTTTTTAATTTTTTTTTCTTATGTGTTTTTACAAAAAAGGGGGCGCAGTGTATAATAGTGGGTACACCACTGATCGAACCCGAGACCTCCTCAAGGGTGACATAGGCATCCAACCACTACGCTACACTCGCAATTGATGACATGGAGTGGGATTCATTTTTCTTTATTTGTACGCTTTCAAAGGCAATGGGAAGACATCATGTACCTTTGCAGCGTTGGAGTGGGTAGTTTAAGCTCTTACCGAGGAGCAATCCTTGATTTTCAAGCATAGAAGCGTTTGAGGAACTTCCCATTGATGGGGCCGATCCTTACACCATCATTATCAATCAATTTGTAAGCTCCATTGGTGTAGACTTCTTGCACAACATAAGGTCCATCCCATTTTGAAGTGAACTTATTGCCTGTACGATGAGTTGTGATGATAGGTCTTCAAACAGCAAGGACTAAGTCACCAACTTGGAATGATCATGGTTTAACTCTTTTATTGAATGCGCTTGAAAGACGAGCTTGATAGCACTCAAGGCGTTGTTGGGCCTCGAGCCTTTTTTCATCAAGCGCCTCTAATTCTTGCAATCTGAGCTTGGCATTTTCTTCTCCAGTCAATCCTTCTTGAATGGCAATCCGTAATGATGGGATTTGGCGTTCTAAAGGAAGGACGACTTCCACTCCGTAGACAAGAGAATATGGCGTCGCTTGAGTAGGCATTCGAAATGTTGTTCGATATGCCCATAATGCTTCTCCGATTCTTTCATGCCAGTCTCGCTTTGTCTTGGATACCACTTTTTTCAACAAACTGCCAAGTGTTTTGTTAAATGCTTCAGCTAGTCCATTTGCCGGGGCATTGTACATGGAGGAGTTGTATTATTTAAATTCAAACTTCTCGCATAGCTCTATCATCAGCCTATTGTAGAATGGTTTGCCATTATCAATTATGATATACTGAGGGACACCATACCGATAGATCAAGTGAGTTCGAATGAAATTGACCACTGTTTCTTTCTTCACTTCCCTAAGGGGTACAGCTTCCGCCCATTTCGAGAAGTAGTCAGTTGCGGCCAAGATGTATAAGTGGCCACCGGATGACTTTGGTAATGGCCCTATTGCATCAAGTCCCCATGCATCAAAAGGCCAAGAAGCTACAGTTGGGTGTAGAGGTTTTGGCGGCTGATGGATGAAGTTTGCGTGATACTGACAGGTTTCGCACTTCTTAGCGCACTCCATAGAATCTTGCACCATTGTAGGCCAATAGTAACCCATTCGTTTGATCCTATAATGTAACTTAGGACCTGACTGATGTGCGTCGCATATTCCAGAATGAGCCTCCTCTAAGGCTTGTTTAGCCTCCTCTTCTCCTAAGCAACGGAGAAACAATCCATCGAATGAACGGCGGAAAAGAGTGTCCTTATAGTAAATGAATCGAGCAGCCTTTCGCCGAACTTCGGTCTTGTGGCGTTTATCATCTGGGAGTCTTCCATGTTGAAGGTATTCAATGATCACTTGTCGCCAATCTTCTTTTTCAACAAGGCATACAGAAATGATGTTAGTTTGCTCTTCTTCATCTTCTTCAACTAGGAGAGGTACCACCCACCTTTGCGAAATAGCAACTTCGGTTGTCTCTTCTTGGGATAATGCTAAGGCGGTAGCCAAATTAGCTAAAGCATCGGCCTGTCTATTCTCCTTCCTTGGTATATGCTCCAATGTGATGGCCTCAAAACTTGCTACCAACTTCTTCGCATATTTGCAATAAGGGATGAGGTCTTCTTTCTTGACATCATACTGCTCCGAGACTTGATTGATGATTAATTTGGAATCCCCAAAGATCTCAAGCTGCGATATGCCTATTTCAATGGCCATTTGTAGACCAATAATCAATGCTTGATACTCGGCTACGTTGTTTGAGCAAAGCTCACTCAATGAGAACGAGTATAGAAGTATTTGCCGTTGTGGAGAAACAAACACTACACCTGCCTCCGCTCCTTCCCGACGTGCGGCCCCATCGAAAAACATCATCCATGGTGGCATTACTTCAATGTAAAACACGTCTTCATCTGGGAAATCATCAGAGAACTCCCAATCAGACGGAACTGGGTGATCAGCTAAGAAATCTGCCAATGCTTGTCCTTTGACAGCTTTTTGTGGAACGTATGCAAGGTCATATTGTTGTAGCAAGACTGCCCATCGAGCTATACGACCCGAAACCACTGGTCTGGAGAGTACATATTTAATCGGGTCCGCCTTTGCTATTAAACGGACCGTATATGCTTGCATGTAGTGCTCCAGTTTGTCTATGGCAAAGAAAAGAGCGAGGCATATCTTTTCGATAGGAGAATAATTTAATTCAGCCCCATTGAGAGTTCGACTCAGATAATAAAGAGCTCTTTCTTTCCCCTCTTTATTTTCTTGCGCCATAAGAGTACCTAGGGACTTTTCTTGCGCCGCAATGTACAGCACCAGAGGCTTCCCTGGGATAGGAGCACCTAAGACTGGAGGATTAAGCAAGTATCTTTTGATGCATGCAAAAGCATTGCTACAAGCCTCATCCCATTCAAAGTGCACATCCTTTTTCATCAATCTATTGAAAGGTTGACATCGGCCAGCCAAGTTCGAGATAAATCGTCGTATGTAGGCTAGTTTTCCCTGCAAGCCTCTAAGTTCTCGCAGATTCTTGGGCTCTGGCATTTTCTGGATAGCTTCGATTTTGGACTGGTCAATTTCAATACCGCGGTGCCTCACAATGAAACCAAGAAATTTACCAAATGTTACGCCAAAAGCGCATTTGCGGGGGTTCATTTTAAGCTGATACTTTCTCAAGCGGCTGAACACGGATCGTAGATCTACCAGATGGTCTTCCCTCTTTTTGGTTTTAACCACCAGATCATCGACGTAACACTCCACGTATTTATGAAGTACATTATCAAAGATCTTCTGCATGGCCCGTTGATAAGTAGCACCAGCATTCTTTAGTCCAAAAGGCATCACTTTGTAACAGTAAATTCCCTTAGGAGTACGGAAAGCTGTAAGCTCTTCATCTTTAGGATTCATTCGAATTTGGTTGTAACCCGAAGAGCCATCCATGAAAGATAAAGCTTCATGACCAGTAGTGGCGTCAACCATGACCTCAATGATGGGTAATGGAAAATCATCCTTGGGACACGCATTGTTCAAATCACGGAAGTCAACACATACCCGGATTTGTCCATTCTTCTTTTTGACAAGGACAATGTTAGCGATCCATTCTGGGTACTGTACTTCACGAATGAAGCCTGCCTCAATTAGCTTATTGACCTCGGTTTCTATTTGAGGGATAAGCTCTGGCCGAAAGCGTCTTTGGGCTTGTTTGATTGAGCGCACACTCTTCTTTACTGCCAAATGATGTAGAGCAATACTTGGATTGAGCCCGCGCATTTCCTTGTAAGTCCAAGCAAACACATCTTTGTATTCTACTAGGAGCTTGAGGTATCCTTCTTCTTCTTCAGGGGTGAGAAGTGCACTGATGAAAGTTGGCCGTGGTTCTTCAGCAGTTCCTAAATTGATCTCTTTAAGTTCATCAACTGTAGCTTGTCCTCCATCTTCCAAGGCTAGAGGAGCTTCATCAACCTCTTCATTGGTTGCTTCAGCATCTGACAGTGTACCCTCTTCTATTGTAATATGAAACGAGGATGATACCTCTTCAATTTCCTCATTGTGGATGGGTGACTGACTTGTATGTACAATCATTCGTCTTTTCACTTTGAGGGATCCTTCAGTGTTGATATCCAAGGTAAAGTTACATTTCATGCGTAAAGGAATGCTACTGCGGATCTCATTATCAACTTTCTCCTTCCTTTGAACCTCAAAGTTCATTGAATGTTGAGAATGACTATTAACAGGCCTTTTTGTTGCCCCCAATCGATCAAAGACTGATTTACAAGTAAGAGTTTCCCGATTTTGTGTTAAGCAAGTTGTATTTAACCTGTCAAACACTATGATTCGTGACGATGAGGCCTCAATGCGATCAAACACTGAGACGCGCGATGAAGAATGATCTTTTCTTTGATTTGAACTTTCACCAATCTCCACTGTTATGTATTGGGAACTTGAAGCATTGCTTCTTTTTTGGATCCATATCTGAGCTAGTTGTTCAGGAGTATAACCTAATCCGGTCTTTGGGATAGGAATTTCATGCCCTTCAAGCCGCATTCTCCTTTGTGTTTTGCTAAGGCCATGTACCTTCTCTCCGGTGACTTCTGGAATCAATTTCCCTAGGTTGCTTTGTCTTGAAAAATCGTAGCCTGCTCTGGCTAACAACCTATATGCCTTTGGGTCAAACCATTCTTTCGTCCGTTTGCTTGGTAGAATACCATGCTCTGTCAGACTTTGTGAAGACCTCACGAATCCATTTAGTGGCTTCAAGGGCAAAGGATTTGTGGATGAAGTTAAAGGCATGGCATGGTTTTCTTTCAATATGGCTACATCCTCCGTCGTGAGCCTTGCAGGAGGCCTTCCCATATCTTCTGTAGATTGAAGGCATTCCGCAAATGGTGATTGTCCATTCTTACGGCGTGATAATGGTACATAACGGAGGAATGAAGGGCTATTGGAAGGCGTTGAATTTTCTGCCCTCACTGCATCACTGGTAGATTCACTAGAATGATCATTCCCAGATTCTGGACCTTCCTTTGGGGAAGGAATATCCTTTCTAGTGATGAATTTAACATGCTTCTTTTCACCCTGCTTGCTTTCCATGGACAGGATTTCGACTGGGAGAACTTCACTAGAAGTGTTATCTTCTACATAAAATTTTGCGTCAGCAAAGTGAGCTTCTGTCTCAGCAAAAGGCTTCAAGTCGGCATTGACTTTCTTTATTCCACTTTGAAGGTACTTGAAACATTGATGCAAAGTTGGCGGCACTATTCCATTTCCATGGATCCAGGGACGTCCTAACAACATGTTGTAGGTCGTCTTGGCATCAATGACGTGGAACAAGACATTGCTTGTCAATTCTCTAATGATCAATTCCAGGTGGATCATGCCGATTGTGCGTTGTCCTCCTTGGTTAAAACCTTGAATGACCAAACGACTGTGTGATAATTCCTCCATAGTAAGACCAAGTCGTCTCATTGTCATTTTTGGTAGTATATTAACAGCTGAACCTCCGACAATGAGAATATGATCGATTTTTTGTTCACGAGTATAACCAGAGACATAAAGTGGGCGATTGTGGGGCTTAGAGCCCAACAACAGATCCTCATCTGTGAAAGTTAAGTCTGGAGAGCACGCATAACATTCCTGGGTTTGTTGAAGCGTGTTGGTAGAAGGAGTGTACATCTCTGGCTTTTCAGGAGCTTGGGTGAGCACTTCTTTCGGTGAGGTGGAGGATTGCAAGGGTTCAACTTCATCAACCTGAGATTGGAGTTCCTCCAACGATGACAAAGTCTCATTTGGACCACCATAGTCAACATCCTCCTTTTCCTCCTGAATTTCGCAACGAGAGACCGTGTGAACGGCCTCGGCTGAGTCATTTTGAAAGAATTTTCTGGGGAAGAATTCTTCCAATGTGATGAGATTTCGAGGCTTTTGGGTTTGTGCTGAATCGTTATAGATTTTTGTTCCCAGTCTCCCTTGCCTCTTATTGCTCCTTCCTTTTGACCGAGGTTGAATTCGGTTTTGTGATCTTTTGGACTCTCGGGCGATCAAATGAAGAGGGAATGTTCGTCTCTTTTTCCATCTTCTGCGAGTAACCATCGTCCAGCCTTCTTCCTCATCCATTGTTGACCTTTTATCATCATTTAAGTTATAATCCGATGCTTCTTGTGCGAGCTGAATTAGAACAGGTTCTAGAGAACCAAACTGGATGAGTGTGGTATTTGCCCCCTGCTTAGTAGTTGGAGACATGCAAATAGGTAACCCACAAGAAATTGTTGCAATGTTTGATTGAGCAACATCATTAAAATCTAAGTCAATCTTCCTTTCCTTGGCTAGCTTCATGATGAGTTCTTTAAGGACAAAGCATTTTTGGATTGGATGGCTTAAGATGCAATGATACTTACAATAGTTCGGGTCATCAACTTTTCCCATCTCTTCCGGTCGTTTGCATTCTGGCAATTCAATTAATTTCAACTTGAGCAGTTGTTCTAGCATTTCGGGCATATCGGTATCTAGGAAAGGATACACCTTTTGCTCCCATTCCTTAAGTGATGAGCGACGCGTTTTACGCTGTTGGCCTCCCTCGGGCCTCTTCTCATTAGCCCTCACATTTCTTGTTGAAACTTTGACTGGGGCAGGGTTGACATTCATTGAATCTTTGATATTACTTTTTGTATTCCTGTCATTTTTCCTTATTTCCCGTCTTTCTTTCCTTTCCTCAGGTACGGGAGGTTTCGTATTTCCATGGCTAGAGATACTCAATTCCATGTCATGCGCACGAGTTGCCAACTCTTCAAATGTTCGGGGCTTTATCCCTTGAAGGATGTAAAGAAGTCCCCAATGCATGCCTTGGATGCACATTTCTACAGTAGATATTTCAGAAAGTCTATCCTTGCAATCTAGACTCAAAGAACGCCACCAATTGATATAGTCAACGACAGGCTCATCCTTCCACTGCTTGGTGTTAGTAAGCTCCATCATGCCTACCGTGCGTCGTGTACTATAAAATCGATTGAGAAACTCCCTTTCCAGTTGCTCCCAATTGTCGATCGATTCGGGCTCCAAATCAGTGTACCAATCAAATGCATTTCCCTTGAGTGAACGGACAAATTGTTTTACAAGGAGACTTCCTTGAGTTCCTGCGTTCTCACAAGTCTCTACGAAGTGGGCAATATGTTGTTTTGGATTGCCCTTCCCATCAAATTGTAGGAACTTAGGAGGTTGGTACCCATTTGGCATTCTCATGTTGTCAATGCGCTTTGTGTAGGGTTTTGAATATATGAGAGAACTTGTAGAAGAACCTCCATATTGTGCTCGAATGGTATTTGTTATCATGTCCTGCAGTTGTTGGACAGATATCGAGGCCATTGAGGTGGAATGTCCGTGTTGAGAAGTGCCTTCACCTCCTTTTCCTTTATCACCCCTGGCGTTTTCTCCTTTGAAGGTAAAGCCAGGTGGGTGCTCAGGGCCAAGACTTGATTCACCCGAATCTTGTACTTCTAGTTTGTTCATCAGGATTACAATTTTGACATCCTTCTCTTCAAGTGCTTTTGTGAGAAGGGTGACCCTTTGTTCCATTTCAGCCATTTTTTCTTCCATGGTAGAGGTGTTAGTCATCATCACTGGCATGACCTCTAGATATGATGGAGAGAATGATGAAACAGGATGAGTCGAAGGTATTTCATTCCTTAAGTTTCTCATCACAAGTGAAGAGTTGATAGAAAAGGTCTTTGTTGGGGATGATTTATTATTGATCTCGAAATCTTTCGAGACAGATGAATCCTCAACGGTAGCCTTCCTATTTGCAAGAAAGTCTAGAGAGATGGTTGGTTGGGGTTGAAGTCGATCAAGAACTTTGGATCGACTGCGAGTGATTGGGCCGACATAATCATCAGCATTGGAATCATCGACCACTGATTTTCGGACATTCTTGCTAGAGGCCATTGAGACTAGTAGCAAATCGAATTTCTTTTCTTTTGAAGGAGAAAGAGATGAGAGGCAGAGATGTCCCACTGGGCGTGCCAGAATTTGTAAGCGACTAAATTTCTAGTTCGAAATAAATCAAACAAGTAAAATAGTTTCACAAATGCGAATTTGTATTGATGATTGTGTGGTACAATTCTCTAAAATTACAAAAGAATGATCCTTTGATTCGATCTCCTTGGAAGATTTGCTGATTGGAATTGTGGTAATGTGATTTTGACTTGAACACCAAATATCCTTCAATTTGGTTGAGGGATGGATCGAAGATTGTTGAAACGGAATTACAATGAATCTCTGGCTATGAGCTTATTAGAAATCCTTTATTCTTCACGTTCTTCGGGTTCTTCGTGTGTTCTTCGTCTTCGAAGGTTTATGGTGGAAGTTCTTCGGGGCTTTGGAGGCTTGAATCCGTAGAACTTCACTGATTTGTGATTTGTTGATGTTTTCGGACACTTTAGGCTTGATTCCCGCAAACTTTAGGATCTAGGCAGATAAGTTGGATGATTTTGCTTCGAATGTTCTTCGATTTTGAGGTTGAAGTTCTTGAAGGCTTTGAGGCTTGATTCCTGCAGAGCTTCTGTACTTCTGAATGCTTCAGATGGCTTGGTTCCTCCTCTAAATGCCTTAGGAAGACTTCTATTTATAGGAGTTTAGAGGTGGGTGAGCGACACGTGGCGGAGTCTGATTGGTGACACATGTCACAGCCTGATTGGTCCACTTGTGTCATCGCTTACACGTGCTGGATTGCTTGTGTCATCGCTTACATGTGCGAGGTTGCTTGTGTCATCGCTTACACGTGCGCTGGACTGCTTGTGTCATCGCTTACACGTGCTGATGTGTGATTGATTTTTTGCATGACACTTAGCAAATTTCTGTTGGTTTCGGAATAGTGATAGCAAAACCTAGCAGCAATATGTGGTACTTTGTAATTGGCTGTATTTTGTGGACTTGATAATGTGACGTGTCAGCTTGTAATAGGTCGGGAATTTTCCCTCTCTACAATTATCTCAAAAAAAAAAAAAAAAAACAAAAAAACATAGGTTAGTGATGCTAGATATTTGTATTAAAGATGTAATAAAAAAAAGGTATTATAGACAAAGAAACCCAATGATTAGTGTTAGGGTTTTAAGGGGAAGAAACAAAATATGTTTAAAGAGGAATTAATCAAAGAAGAAAAGTGGAATTTAGACCAAAAATAAAATAAAATATTGATAAAATGTGGAATGAAATGACCAATTCCATTAAATGAATGACTAAACACATATATACTTGAAAAATCTAAAAAAATGTGGGCAATCGACTAAGGAAAGTTGGTGGTGGAATAAGAAGGTTCTAGTACCAATCTATATAGATGCCAAAAGTTTTATAGTTTAATTGACACCTCTCAATGTACAAAGTGTTTGGAGTTCTAGTAGAGAAATGGTTTGAATTGTGGAGTTAACAGCATATTGTTACTATTTAGAATGATATGGGCAAATAGCACCACATGGCAAGTAGCGATTTGTCCAAACTTGCTATAAAGACACATCATCTCTTCTTAAAATTATATATATATAATTTACCAATTTCATATATATTTTTTGCTATTTGCTGTTCACACTTGGCCATTTGATAATGAACAATATAATTATATAAAATAATATAATAATAACAATCATTTCCCCATAAAGTTTGCATAAGTTGAAAGTTCAAGGCAATGTATACATTTATAATTATTAAAATAAAAGGTTTTGTTAATAAATGCTCTTAGGATAATTGTTAATAAACCATAATAGGAAAATTTTGACACTACTTTTATGGAAAATATAAAAAGTTATCAAACATTTATTGTTTTATCATTCTTCTTTTCGAGAAATGCTAACAAGTGCCCCTAGGACATTGGTTAATAATTCAATTAAAGAAAGTTTTTATGGAAAAAAAAAAAATTAATATTTTGACAGTTTTTTTCATTTCCCATAAAAGTGATGTCAAAATTTTCCTAAAATAAATTATTAACAAATACCCTAAGGGCACTCGTTAACATTCCCTTCTTCTAATAAAATATTTCTAAAAATAACTCCTAAATATGATAGTTAAATCCGTAAATGGCCTGTGGATACTATTTCCTAACCGCCCCTCGGTATTTCACCATTTGGCACTAGAAAACTTTATACCTCACAAATTTCAATAGCAAACCATCCAACTACCAAGTTGACACTAGATAACTCTTACTTCACAGGCTTCAAAGGGGCATGGAATCTGTTTACATGTAATCTAAAAGGAAATCAGTGCGCCTTTTTCGTCAAAAAAGTGAATGGTGGGTTTGAGCTCATTTCTACTTGAAGATAACTCCGCATCCCAAGAATACCAATATGGATCAGCATGGAGAAATGTGGATTTTTTTTCAGTCAATGGGCATTAGAAACTCAATTATATTTCATTATTATCTTTGTGTAACGTAATCATCTACATGACACAACTTGCTTTCGTAGTTTATTCATTAAAAAAAGAGAATAAAAAAAATGCTCATAGTTTTGCGCAAGGAACTTCTCTTTGACATCTAGTTTTGGGCAAAATTTGGTAAATAGTATATTTTTCAGAAAAAATTCTATGACTAGCACACATTTGAACTTATTTAGTTAGTTGGACTGTTTTTGGAACTAGAGTTTGTGAAACTTGAGTTCCAATCCAAACTCGATTTACTCTTGGATTCATCTGACTTGGATTATAAAAAAAATAACCAACAACAACAACAACGTGGAACTTGAGTTCCATTTAAAAAAAAAAATTAACTGCAAGGAACTCGAGTTCCAAGCAAGAAAAAAAATAACTCCAAGGAACTCGAGTTTGCTAAACTCCAATTCCACCTCCTTTTTTTTCTTTTTTTTTTCAATCTAGGTCAAATGAATCCTAGAGTAAATTATGAGTTCCAAAAACAGTCCAACTTAATAAATTGTTTCATCTGCATGCTATTTTGCTAATATTTTTCCAAAAATACGCTGTTCAACAAATTTTGCCTCTAGTTTTGCGTAGCAATATGACCATGCAAGCAAGCAACCCATAATTCTTCTTTTTGAGTATGGAAAAATGTGTGTTCCTCGATTTTTTCCTTGTCAAACTTCCAAGAAACTAACAAGTCCCTAAGAAATTCAACTCTTCCCATGTGGTCGCCAATAAGTAGTTTATACCAATAAGATCAAGGTTCGATTACAACCTCCAAATCACGTAGAAAGGGTAGCTGAAAACTGTTTATATGGTTAGAAATATCATTTCAAACATTCTCTGCTCCAACTAGTCTACTACAATCATTCTTTTCATTTCAATTTTCTACACTTTCTCTACCTTTCCAATTATCAATATATGTCCAAACCTGTCCCTTTCCATTATAGGACAAAGGCTGTGCTTAGTTTCCTTTCTTAGCCAGGTATTTTATTCCAATCCAAATTTTTGATACCAAATAGCTAAAACTAGAATTTACCTTCACACGCCCATTTATACGTTAGGAGGCTTCCCAATCCAAGGTGTACTTCCCACACCAAAAACGGCTTCAAAAATCTGAAATGGAAGCATTAATTGGCTTCTTTTTGCATCTCTTCATTCTAGGGTCAGTAGGTTCAGAGATTGATTTTGTGCGTAATGGATTTCCCCAAGCGAATTTAAGCTTAGATGGAGCTTCTTATGTGAGATCCAATGGCCTATTGGTCATAACAAATGATTCCACCAAGGTCCTCGGGCATGCTATCTATCCATCTCCTTTACAATTCAAACAAACCAAAAACAACAATAAATCGACAGTTTAGACCTTTAGCACTAACTTTGTGTTTTCCATTGTTCCTAAGTACCCTGATCTTTGAGGACATGGTCTTGCTTTTGTTCTCATGTCCACCAAAGAACTAAATGATTGCCTTCCAACCCAATTTCTAGGCCTTCCATATAATAATACTACTAATCAATTCTCCACTCCAACTCTAGCAGTGGAGTTTGATACTGTCCAAAGTAGTGATTTCCAGGACATCAATGATAATCATGTAGGAATAGATATATCTAACCTGGTCTCAAACATAGTCAAGCCAGCAGCCTATTACAACACCACAAGCAAAAATGATAAGAATACCATTTTTCTCAGGAGTGGGTACCCGATTCAAGTGTGGATTGATTATAACAGCCAAGAGATGTTGATCAATGTATCAATATCTCCTCTTGGCATGCCAAAGGCGGATTGGCCTTTGATATCATACCCGGTTGACCTCTCTTTGGTTATAGATGATTACATGTACGTGGGGTTTTCTGCTGCAACTGGTGCAATCTCAGCCACGCATAATGTGCATGGCTGGAGCTTTAGGATTGGGGGCAGGGCTCAAGACTTAGATCCGTTGAAGCTCCCATCTCTAATGCAGGTACTGAAAAGGTTGTGCAAAGAAAGGGATTAGAACTACGTATCACTTTAGCTAGTATTACTATTGTCATTTTGGTGATAGCTGGAGCTTTTCATGTCCTACACAGAATCAGAAATGAGAATGAGATCTTAGAAGAGTGGGAAATCGAATATGGAGCTCATAGATTCAGATACTCTGAGCTCTTCTTTGCCACAAGGGGGTTTGCAGAGAGAAACCTTATTGGGTCTGATGGATTTGGGAAAGTCTACCGGGGGGGTGATCCCTAGCACAGGGCTGGAAGTGACAATAAAACGGGTTGCTCAGGATTCAAGTCAAGGAATGAAAGAATTTGTGCAAAGAAAGGGATTAGAACTACGTAGCACGTAGCACTTTAGCTAGTATTACTATTGTCATTTTGGTGATAGCTGGAGCTTTTCATGTCCTACACAAAATCAGAAATGTGAATGAGATCTTAGAAGAGTGGGAAATCAAATATGGAGCTCATAGATTCAGATACTCTGAGCTCTTCTTTGCCACAAGGGGGTTTGCAGAGAGAAACCTTATTGGGTCTGGTGGATTTGGGAAAGTCTACCGGGGGGTGATCCCTAGCACAGGGCTGGAAGTGGCAATAAAACGGGTCGCTCAGGATTCAAGTCAAGGAATGAAAGAATTTGTTGCAGAAATTACAAGCATGGGACAATTGAGGCATCGAAATCTTGTGCAATTATATGGGTGGTGCCAAAGGCAAGATGAGCTCCTCCTTGTCTATGACTATGTCCCATGTGGAAGCCTCGACAAACTTTTGTTTGAAAATGACCGCCAAAAGAAGAAGATACTCACTTGGGAGAAAAGGTAAAAGATCCTCAATGGTGTTGCACAAGCATTGCTATACCTCCACGAAGAATGTGACCAGAAAGTGGTTCACAGAGATGTAAAGCCCAGCAATGTTCTAATAGATGCAAATCTTTATGCAAGGCTTGGGGATTTTGGCTTGGCAAGGATATATGAACATGGGAATAATTCCCAAACAACCCACATTGTAGGTACACTAGGGTACATGGCGCCTGAACTCACCAGGACAGGCAAGGCTACAACAAGTACAGATGTGTACGGTTATGGTATATTAATGCTTTTAAGTAGCATGTGGACGGAGGCAGCTTGAGCCTCAAAAGAATGCCACAGAACAGTTACTGATTGACTGGGTTAGGGAACTACATTCCAAAGAAGAGATTACCAAGGCTGTTGATCCTACACTAGATGACTATATCCTACATGAAGTCAAGCTTGTACTTAGTCTTGGTTTACTTTGCTCTCATCCTCATCCTAACTGTAGGCCTAATATGAGAAGAATAGTGCAATTTCTACTAGGAGATGCAAGCCTACCTCCCCTACCCCTTGACATTCACCTTCAAATTCCGAGGGCAATGATGGAACACTGGGATGTCTCCCCGGATGATTCTGATCCTTTATATAGTAGAATGACGACGTCTAAGAGTAACAGTTCCACCAGCTTTGACAGGAAAGTTTCTGTTAATCAAGGTACCAGGGTTACCTTCAAGATACTACAAAATAGAAGAATGAAACATGACTTTCTGTTCTTTTGATTCACTGTTCTGTGTACCTGAAATGGCTAAAGAGATTTCTTGACAGTAGTAGGAAACTAAAGAACTCATGTCATTTCTGTATCTGAATTTCACTCTGCTTCCTTTTGCAGCATCTCCTTTCTGTAATATTTACTGTCATATTTTTTGCTTTTGAGCAGAAATCTAATGTAATTGATCAAATAGAAGGGCAAAGGCAAACCGAAACTAATAACCAATTTGAATCTATTCCTGCTAACAATTTAGGCCTATTTGAAGGTTAAGAATGTAGGGTTAACTGTTTAATTTATACTCTTATTTTATAAGTGATCGGTAGGATTATAAAAAAAAGGCTTATTCCAATTTAAGCCCATTTGAAGGTTAAGAATGCAGGGTTAATTGTTTAATTTATACTCTTATTATATAAGTGATCAAGGCAATGGAAGGGTTGCTATGAACTTTAGGTGAAGAATGCAGATGTTAGAATCCATACTGGAATATATAGCCATGCCCATTGATGCAACTCAGAGCATCACGGTTGGGTTGGAGGCCAACCTCAGAATGGCATTAGGGTTTTGGGCTTAGCAAGCTGCACACACAAAACTAACCCCTGGGCTACAAATCAAAGTTCCAAGATGCAAATGAAGAAAATAGAGCTAATTCAAATAGGTTTTTTTTTTTTTTTTTTTCCTAGTGCACAGATATTTAGAGTAGCTAAATTAATTTGATTTTCTTCTGTCATGGACAAACTAACATACGCTATGATGATAGAACACTAACAGATCTTGTATACAAAAAATGAGTTCTACTATATCAAAAGCAATGACCATTGCCACCATCAATGTTAGATCTTTATCTGCAAGTCTGTGGCATCCAATAAAAGGCCCAATTTTTTACATGGAGTATGTCAACATGTGCTCTTAGGACAATCCTTAAGGAGAATAAAACGGTCCCTACTACGTTGGGAAGAAAGTGGCTTTGACTGCTTAGAAAAAATGGTTTGACTGTATTGAGAATTCTACCTTAACAATTGCCGTTAGGACACTTAATAACAGGACCCTTTTTACATCCGCCCAAAAATTTCAAAGATCTAAGTGTTTTTGAACTTTTAGGAGAGAGACATTATGTTACTACATACTCTTAAATGACTAGGCAACCATAAGATGAACTCATCAGTAGTTTCCACCCTAATTTCTATTTGCATTGATGCATCATGATTTCAGTCTGACCTGTGAAGCTAACCAACTCCCTCATTTCCTCGAACCATATTATTAATCTAAAAATTATGTGGGGCCTTCTACCTTGCTTGTCACCTTCTCCCTACCAGTCAGCTAGAGCATATTATTAAGAAATTTGTGTGCATAAATTTTGGCGATAGACAATAACATTACATATTATTAATCTTCTTTTCTCCTTTTTAGCTTTCTGTTTTATTTTATTTTTTTTCATGAAAACTAAACCACATTGTTCTTTCTGTTTTATTTTATTTTTTTTCATGAAAACTAAACCACATTGTTTTGTGCTCTTAACAGTAACACTAACGGAGATAGAGAGGAGAGGACCAAAACGAAAAGTTTTGAAAGTGTAAAGGAGACATTTTGGAGGGAGTACAACCAAATTATTTTAGATTTCATTTTTTAATTTTAAACTAGATTTCCTTTTGAGGAAACCCTTAAAAATACCTATATCAAGGAAATAAAATGTAAATTCTAAAATTACGAAAACTACATGAAAATATCAAAAGTAACAAATGAAAAAATAAACCCCTGTTCTACATTAGATTTTGTCCAGTTCTTTCCATTCCATACCAACCCATCCTGTCTGCATCAACATTGCTCAAATTTATAACACAGGAACCAAATTAACAACAATCTAAAACTTAGTAGGCCTATTCTTGCATTTTCAAGGCATACAGCCTGATCATTACCCTATAGATTGGAACTCATAAAACTAGGGAAAATTTTGAAAAAAAAAAAGTGTTTAAAGTTGCATCAAAAGTGAAAGAATCACATACAATTTTTGGGTCATCAAAGTTACAAATATGACTAGTCATCACAGAATAAAACAACCTAATCTGCCGCCATTTACTCCATTATGTATAACTTCATTTTCACTCATAATTGAGTTCCTAAGTGAAATATTACTGATATATTATTATCCAATAGTGAAATCTATAATCTAAGAATTATATGAAAGGGAAATAGGAATACAATTAAATCAGCATTGACATTAACTTTGAAGGTGAATTAACCCGTAGCATAATAAGAAGCAAACTAAAGATATTTCATATATAGTAAGCTTATAAAAAATTCTTGTAATGACTACCAGATCATTCTTCTTTGAGAATTATATAATGGAGAAGCGTCAACAGTAAACTAACAAATGAATAATGTCATCTCACACATCTGATGTATTCAGCAGTATTTTGGATCAGGGTCACTTCGTTGAATCCGTGGATGGCTTTGTCATGACTTCGTGTGAACTAATCTGCTCATGTATTTGTCTGAATTTCTCTTTAAGCCTCTTAATCTGAGAAAGCACTAGCACATTGGTCAAACAAACGAGAGGAAAAGGGCAAATGCCAAGATTGACAGTCAAGGAAAAAGATAAGGAAAGATAATTGCAATACCCTTTTCAGCTCAATCTCTGTATCTCGCTTCTGCAGGCCTAATCAGTGTTGTAAGTTAGTGATGTCAAAAATATTATCCAAGTTGTCTTCAAAAGCAGATTCCAAGTCCTCTCGGAGGAGTGCAGGCAACTTGTCTACAACCGGCATTAAAAGGAAGCAGTTGAACTGCAAAAGATACACAAAAAAGAAATAATGGGAAAAGAAAAATGAGGCCTAGAAAAGAATGCATCAAAATACTAAAAAAAATCATATCTTTTCCCCTCTCTGTGTTGTACATTTAGTTTCACCAGCAAGTTGTGATAAATCAACAAATACTTTAGGTAGTAAACAGCATAGTAGGGGAAAAAAAACTAACTACATAAGGACAGAAGCATGACATGTAATAAAATGCAGAAAATAAAAGCAAGCAAAACTGACAAAATAAAATAAAATGTTAGCATTCAGAAACAGGCCTGAAATGTCCATCATCCAATTAGCACCGTCTCCCTCATCACACAGTTGTTATTATTTCCATTGAATTAATCTAGCAATGACCAGAAATCAGGATATAGATATAACCAACCTTTAACTCTGCAGATGCCAAGAAATATTCTCTTATGCCATGAAATATCTGTTGTACCAAAGCATAAACAATCCTTTCGGATGATGGAGCAAGCCTCCAATTCCAAAGTGAACTATCTAGAAGATCAGCCAACTTTGTTTCTGATGTCTGGATAGAAGAGCTTGAGTCAGTACCCAAGGCCAGATGACTAAGCTTTACATCTGCCCTTGGCTTAGAGTCCTGCTTCTCATAGGCAACGGATCCCAATGATGAATCAGGGGAGAGACCAGCAAACAAAGGATTACCACCTGTGTCGGACTGTTCTGTTCCTCCAAATGAGTCTAAAAATTGACGTAACCCAGCCTGATTCTAAAAATTGACATCAACAGTGACATGATTAGTAGAGAAAATTAATTGCAGAAACTAGCTACATTTCACATGTTCTTAACTTTTAATATAGCTATTGAGAGTCACATCGCAACAAATAAATCATGTTTTATTCTGTTTTCTTTACCAATCAAAAGCACAAACATATCCTCTCCATATGCACTATACAAAAGCCTACATTATATACACGTGTGAGATGTTATACTCTTTCTTTAGCATATGAAGGCATGTGCAGACATGCAACGGCAATACTCTTTTCTTTAGCATTTGATGGCACAAATATATCCTTTCCATGTGCACCATACAAAAACCTTAAATTAAACAAACACATACATATACATAAACATATAAACTTAAAAAAAAAAAATCAAAATATATAATATAAAATAAAGAAGCAAACAAAATTACTACATCACTGAAGTGACTAAAAAGAAAAAAGTTACTCATGCTTATGTAAAATCCAAGAAATGGTTATATACTTAGCATAGGCTAATATCAAAAGGAAAGCAAAACCATTTGAAATGCAGCACAGCACAAGAGAGGTTGGATTGGCTATTTTCATGGGCATTTGAATGCCTCGTAAATAAACTATATTAACCTTATTGTGGAGGGACCAAGTGATGTAACGGGTGGTGCTTATTAAATCCTCCATACATCTGCAGCAAAACATTTTGAACAATGAGAGAAGATATCAGGGGCAAACACAACAGACGATTTTTAATAAGCATCATGCACACGCAATATCCTAAAACATCTTATGAACACCTGAGCATATGGGAAACGTGGAAAAGACAGAACCTAGGATATTCTTTGATAAAACAAAAAAATTTCAGGTTCTTCCCAATCACTATAATCGATGTACACCACCATCAATAGAATTAAAAATATGCATGAGTACAAAATACAAATTACATCCTTGTGGATAGGGGTAATTTTAAGTTACCTCCTTAGCTATTTAGAAACTGTCACTAAACCTCCATATAGTTTGGGTTAAAATGATCACATTTTTTTCCCAATTGATAGATCCCTCATCACAACATGTCACATGATGGAATCTAATCCTTAGAATGGGCGGGAAAATAGCTATTATACTTTCAAATCCAACATCAGTAGTTATTTTTCTAGAGTTGGCCAAATGGGGTGGGTGGACCACTCTAATTTTGAGATAACCAAATGGGCTGAGTTCCAAGAGTTGTCTTAGGAGTGGACAGTATGTTTTTTCACAACATATATGACGCTGATCTCTAACACTCCATAATGATTTTCAACGCAAAAAACAACATTTTTGCAGTGTATGTCCAAAAACAACAACTTTAGAAAACACTGCAAGAAATGGATGCAATGCCTTACATTTTACGTTAATATTGCCAAAGACATAAGTTTTTGCACAATAAGAAATAGAGAAATTGACACGAAATTAATTCCTGGTAGTGAATACTTGGAGAATGGATAAAAAGGAAACTTTTCTCACGCTCAAAATTTCACTGTTGTCTATAAGTTCATTAGCTGTAAAGGATTTTATAAATGCAGACATCTACTTTGATGTTTTAAAGCAGATATAATTTATCAAGACAAGGGCCATTGCTACCTTCTAATGCTTGTGATAACTATGAGAATAATGTATTGGTATGTTACATATATATAAAAATTCAAGACTAATCAAAAATAATATAATTGTAAAAGAGGGAGGCAACCAGTTACTTTTCATGGCAAGCTCCTTCAGTGGATTCAGCAAAGTTGTTAAAGGCAGTAGCAACACGTCTGAGAAACACTTCATGGCCACTTAAATACTCGCCATCTTTCTGTTGAAACCAAAGAATACAGGATGAGTAAATTATAATATTATAATTTTGGACAAATTAAAAAATGATATTTATGTGGTCTATAAACATAAGGGACAAAAGCCATCAATCCACAAACAGAGTCCATACTTGAAGAAGATAAACAGAGATAGGAAGCAATCTCTTCAGAATGTGCAGCAGTCTACCACCCAACTGCAACAGAAAGTGAGAAATATTAGCTTTCAAGAGAAAGCAACAATAAGGGAGCTAAAAACCAAACCTTGTGATTTGTGAGAAAGAAGAAAAATTATGCAAACTATCAAATGAATGCATGCACAAATCTTTATTTGAAAGGGTAATTATCAAGGAATATATTCAATCTCATCCACAAATAACATGAATAGATGTAGTAGATGGGGATCAAAACAAAACGATAAAAGATATTGGTCAAGAAAATTTTGACTCACAAACGATTGAAAAATGCCAATGAGTTCTAGTTCAGGGTAATTTAACTAAAATTTACCCTAAAAAAAAATGTTTTATGAGTTAAACTTGAGACCTGAGTTCCCGATTAATTTCATTCAGCTTTCTTGTTGTGTTGTTGTACTCCTTTTCTAGAAGTGGAATGATCAGTGGAATGCTATCCATATACCTTGCAAGCATAATCTTTGCAAATATTTAGCCACAGAATATTGCAGGAAAACTAAGAGTACTTTGACTAGAATAGGGGCAAAAAATAAAATGTAAAAGGAAGAAATATATGTACCTTTTCCACAGCAATTCTTCCAAGAATAATCTGAGTTTGCTTACACCTATTCTACTTATTTCTGCCTTTGACAGTGTCCAGCCCAACTTCTCCTGCAAAGATGCAACATCTTCCACTCTCAAGGATATTGCCTGCATTATAATATTCACTCATGTTTTGGAACAACATTAGAAATAAAACAAACAAATGACCTTTAACATATTCACATATCCAAATATTACAACAATAGACACCTCACATGTACAAAACAACCAACAAGCATTCTGTGCTCAACTCAACTAAATGTCAACCCCAGTTGATTACTAAATCTTTTAACAACTAATTCGGTTGGTTACATGGGTCATATTTTCTGAAACAGCTTTAATGATCACAGCTTTCCTCACTAGCTTCACAATGTCTTTTTTTGCCCGTAACTATCTTCAATGTATTTATTGGTAATAGTTGCACAGGAATGAAGCATCACAAGTGAGTCTTGATATTGTATCTTACCCTTTACTTTAAATACCCGACTAGACAAAAAACTAGAAAAAGAGTGATTCCCTGTATTCTAATCAAACCTTACCAGCTAGGGTTTAACCGGTGGTCGGACCAGTTACATCATAAATAATTCAACTAAAATAATAATTTTTAATACTATAAATAAAATAAATTAATACTCCCTTTTTCCCTTTTTGTTGATACTCTGTTTCATTTAAAATGTCTCAAAATATTTTGTGGGCTCTCACAACATATTTTGAGAGATACATTTCATTTTGAACTTATGAGAGAAATTTGTAAAAACTAATTTCTTGTCTATTAACATGTAAATTTTCAATGTGGAACGTTTGCACCTAAAGAATCAAACACAAAGGGAAAGAGTGGTTAATTTATACAATTTTTTTAATTTCATTCTCTAATTCATTGGGGGACTTGTTTATTTGTAAGAACTTATTGAGAGTTTCATATTAGGAAGATAAAAGAAAATGCTATCTCTATTAATACCACATTCCATCACGAGTTTTGAACATTAAATGTTTAGACTAGCTTTTATATAGGTATAACATTCTTTTCAATGTTAAGTTTGTTATGCAGCTCATTTACTCCCTCGATAAAAGAAGCAATGCATATAAGCTTAACTTCTTCTTTTTTTAGTGGGATAAGTCAAAAAAATTATAATTATTAAAAGACAAAAACAGGTTCTAGTGGAGGTTTGACCAGTTGAATAGTTTTGAAAGATGGTTGACTTTTTCAGTTTTTGAGTGTGGATAGGACCAGCACAAAGTTAAATCGGTCGAACAAGCTGGTTCGGTTCAGTTTTTAGAACTATGCAGCATGCTATTTTCCAAATGAATATGGGTTATCATGCTACTAGAAGCATCACTCCCCTTCTGTTAGTAAACTGTTGAAGTTTTCAGGAAAAATTAACCTAATTAACTTGTTCTTATGGCAAATCTTGAATTTGTTGAATAATGCTTCATTCAGACAGCATACTTGACTAAATAGCATCAAAGCAGATAAAGAAGCCAACACTGACAGAACAATGATTATAGCTATCATGTATAAGCAATTTGAATGAATTTGATGCAAAAAGACCAACAGAATTCTTTTCTTTTTAGATAAAGACCAAACAGAATACTGAAAATGTATTTGTCTAGCATAACTGGTTTAATAGCTTAAGGTGAGAGAACCACCAAAAATCAACTACAAAAAGTAAAGGAAATTTTATGATAACATCAGGCAGACTATAGGAACATGGAAAAACTTCCGCAAGTCTTAACACTACCATTCAAACATCAACAGACTAGAGTCGCTAGATAAGGTGAGTAGTTGTAGACTAAACCTGTTTAAACTCATCATTTGTTCTGTAAACTGAATCATGTTCAGAACCAACTCTTCCTGAAGGCACAGATGTGAAGAAGGGAGAATCACCCAATATGAAGCCATCAAGTGTACATGCAGGCGGTGAAAGGAAGACTTCCACATCTGAAGAACGTGCGAATTGGGGTATTTTCGTATCAAGCTTGGTCGAGACAATTACTGTCCTTGAAAGCTCATGATCAATCTGTAAAATATCATTAAAGCTTTCAAGCTTTTACACTTGTTTATCGATATATACACTTTCTATATGTGTAACTGAAAACTAAATTCAAATTTGTAATTGTTTGCAGGATTGCAAAACTTTTGCCTGAAGGTAGTAGACTCAGTTAGGAATAGGGATAATATCAAGGTTTTTCTTTGTGACTTGCCCCAAAAAATAATTGCAAACTCAGTAACTCCAGGCAAAAGAAGACTGTTGTCATTCCATAATACTAGCCCTGAGACTATTCTGCACTTGTTATTAGAATTCCATTTAAATTGTCCATTGGGCTGCTGTGATGAGTAGATGCAAGGTGAACTGAACTAGTTGAAGATGGGAAAAGGAGATTGATTGGTGATAAAACCATTTGAAGAAGAAGGATGCAAGATGCAGGAGCATCCAAGTCCAAAGCAAAGTGAACCCACTAGTTCGCTTGGTCCTCTCACTAACTAGCATGGGTCCAGTCTCTGTGTGTCATAGTTATGTTTAGTTTCATACTATTCATATTAGCTATTCTTTGGTCCATGCTCTTTTAAAGATTCCTGTGACTAAATGTTTAAAGAAGGGATGAGATCTTATTGATTAGTACAAACAGTCTCTTAAATAGTCATTTTAGGCAACATTGTGTCATCTATTTTATGAAAATTCATGAGACTATTTCCTGCGCTGTTAAGCCTAGAAACTGGTCTTTTCTAGTTCCAACTTCAATCTTTCTTTCTATATTTTCCTATGAAGATGATCTGCTGTCCTAGAGCACTCTCTCACACTGTCCTAATCAAACTAAGTGCAAAGTAAAGTATACAATTATAGGGTAAAGTAAATTAAAAAATGAAAAAAAAAAAGAGAAATGGACGTACTTGCATAACGACCCTACGTGTAGTTGCATTGCTCCAGTCACAACAATCTTCAAGACATAATATAATGAACTCTTTGTGCTGCATTTTAGCTCGCACAAGGGATTCCACTGCACGAGCTTGACTCTGCCAAGAACAGAACGCAAAAACATTTACTCTTACAATCCAAATTTTTTATTTAAAAAGAAAAACAGTGGTTGAGTTTATTGCATTAAACCTGTAGCGGTCGATTCTTTTGACCTGGAGCAGGAGCAATTAGTCCAGGAGTGTCTGTAATGGAAAGGTTTGGACAATACTTATATTCCACTTTAATGAGAATTGACAAGGGTCGCGTTCCAACCTCATATTTTCAGCTTCAATGTAGGCCTACAGAACAATAACAAGAAGAAAATCACACTCTCACGTGGATAACCAATTCAAATTGGAGAATTCTAACAAATTTTAAATAATAATAAAAAGAAGGCAAATGACACATTATATTATAAACTTTCACCATGTTCCCCCAAGCGATGCACAATTGACACCCTCGTTTCAAAAAATTGTACCATTCTAACCCAAACCATCTAATTTAAAATTTAAGAGTTAAATTAGACCAAAATTACGATTTTTCATTGCAACCATGAAGGGTATTTTCATAATTACATCCAATTTCCATCTCATTTAACTCCTAATTTAGACAACATGAGGCACATTGATACAATTCTTTCAAATCAACTGTCAATCATGATAGCTTGGGGCATATTGTAAATGAGAAGCCCTCCCCCCCCCCCCCCCCAAAAAAAAAATGTTACTTGAATCTGCTGGAGCAACTAGTCCTCGATGTGTGTGATTTCACTAGACAAAAATTAATAAGGGTATTTTCACTGAAAGTCTGTAGCTCAATTGGTTGACATGTCCTCACCCCTCACCCTCCCACATTGGTACAATTATTTCAAATTGAGATGTCAATTGTGCAAAGTAATAGTTTATGTGTGGGTGAAAAGTTTAGAATAAAAAACTATAGTTTCCTTCAAGACCCTTGTAGCTTAACTGGTTTAGTAGCTCTTGGTGCGTCCATGACATCAGAATTCAAATCATCCCTCCACCATTATAACTATTGTAACTATTGAATTATCAAAAATAAAAATATAAAAAGAGAGATAGAGAAGAAATGTGACCTGAATTTGTTGAAGAGACTTTTCATCAGCAAGTGTGGAGTCAGAATCAGAGACAAGGCGGCAGAGAGGGAGGCTGCAAAGAGGGTTATACTTCATGTGGAGAGTAATGAGGCGCCTGGTCTTGGTGCCGCCGCCAACATGGTTGAACTGGAAACCCATGAGTATGATTTCCTTTTTCTGTGAGGGAAAAGTATGTAAAGAATGGAAGAGAGAATGACAAATTTATAGTAAGAGTGTGAATAAGAAAGAACAAAAAAAAAAAAGGAAGTTGAAGAGTGATATTAACGTAGAGGTTAATGGGGAGATGAAATGTAAGGTAGAGGGTAATGGAGAGATGCAAAGGTAAGGGATAGAGAAAGGTTAGAAAAAGTATAAATATATATTTTTTTAAATGTGTAAATATTAAAAAAAAATTATAGGAAAATTGGAAAGAAAAATGATAATGACGTGGACGCTGATGTGGCTCAATTAAAGCGTAGCAACAATAAATGCTACGCTTCAGCTTTTATATATATATAGATATAGATGTTATCTATTACACGCTTTAGTTTACATATAGTATACACAAGTCACAATTTTCTTATAAATTGTGACTTCAAGTCACAATTTAAAAGAGTTGGCATGCATAGCCCTAGGCCAAATTAAAAGAACCATGTAGCCTTAATGTAGATGACAAACAGAGAGTTAGTAATTTGAATTGTGCTATTTGCATGGTAAATAGGTTGTGCTAATTTAAGTCAAAACCCTATAAAACAAGTACTTCCATATGGTGGTGAAGAAAAGAAGAGTAAATAACATGGACAATGTTTATTTCACACTAGTTGTAGCGCACAACCCTCATGATTTCAGTGCAAAAAGTGTGTGTATAGTTGTATGCAACAACCGATTTGTACTGGTATTTACCCAATTTTTTTTTTTTGCTAAGATTATTTACCCAAATAACAGTTTACCCAAATAACAGTTTACCCAAATATCAAAATATCAGGACTCAAGCTGGCATATGGGCAATGCATTGCAGTGACTAGGGACAAGATCGAACAAGTGAAAGTGAATCACTTTAGTGGAATCTATGGAGTACCAAATACCTTATTTTGTTAATGAGATCTTGAGTCAACTTCAAGCAATCAATATGCACTGACTTGACATCAACAAGCAAAACATCTTAAATGCTGAGTTCACAGCAGAAGAAGTGCACCATGCCCTCTTTCAAAAGACAACCTTTTGAAGGTCCAAATGGCTTTCCAGTGTTATTTTATATGTAGTTCTAAAGCATCATGGGAAAATTCTTAATCAATGCTACACTTTCAAATTCTCGCATTGATTTTCCGTCGAATGAACTCAACTCTACTTTCATTATCTTTATAATTAAAAAGCACCCCGAGTGGCCTACTAATTTTGAGCGGTTCTAGGACCACAACTTTTTTTGCCACAATTTTGACGTGACAAACTGTGAACAGTTGTCTATCATTTTCACATGAACCCACTATTTTTTCTCTACCACTCATATCCTGCTACATTACAGTTACAACAAATTTGTGGTAAAAAAAATTTTGTGGTTCTAGATTTTCTCATCTGGAGTTTAGACCCCATTAGTCTTTGTTACGTAACCTATTAAGTTGCTACAAAAATCCTGGTGAATCGACTTAAGCCTGGTCTTAAGTCGATAATCACATCACTTCAAAGTGCTATATGGCAGTGATGTTTTTTTCTTTTATCAAGAAAAAAAAAGGGGGGAGATAGGTAATGTGTGCCTTGAAATTGGACATGAGCAAGTCTATGATAAGCTTTGCTGGAATTTTATTATTGCTGTGCTGACTAAAATAGGTTTTAGTCCACACTGGATTCATTTGATCTCCCAATGCATTAGAGCTGTTTCGCACAATGTACTTACAAGCGGGGCTCCTGTTAAAGTTAATGTGCATTCTACTGCTCTTCTCAAAGCGGGGTCTCAAGAACTGATTAAGAGAATTAAATTTACTCTGAGTACCTTGTCTGGCTGTCTTTTAGTCATCTCAAGTTTGTAGATGACAAATTGTTAATTTCTCATACAACACCTCAAGTATTCTAGTAGTTAAAAGAGAATTTGGATTGGTATTTGTTCACTTTCTGGCAATTTATCAATGTAGATAAGTTTGAGCTCTCTGTAGTCCTAATGCATCTCCAAAGCTGAGAGGTAGGCTTTTCGGTATACTAGGAGTTAAAAAAGCAGAAAACCCTGAAACTTATCTTGGGTCGGGGATGGATTTGTCGCAAAAGAAATCAAATCTTTTCTCCAGAGTCTCTACTTGAGCGGGGAAAAAACAAGAAGAAGAAGAAGAAGAAGAAGAAAGTTACAAGAATGGAAAGCAAAACCATTAACCAAGGGGGTAGACTTACACTGATTAAATCAGTTTTATAGGCTAGCTATATTTGTCCCCTATCCTGTTTCCTTATTCCAAAGAACATTTGTAACAAAATTGACTCCCTGGTATATAGGTTCTGATGGGATTAGGATGTCAATCTTAAGAAACTTCATTTGACTGGTTGGGACAACTTATGTAGTCCAAAGAAACATGGGTATTTGAAGCTCTAAGACAAAATATCTTAGAAATGTGTCACCCCAATTGGCTTCAGTGAGGAGTAATGCTTTCTGGTTTGGAAGAGTACTAAGGCAAGAAGGAAATATGTTCTTATCCAGGCTAGTGGTGTTTGGGAAGTGGTAACTCAATTCCTATAGACCATCCCTGCTGGTTTCAGCCCATTGAGAATATAAGGAGTTGGATTCATGATTTTACATGTGTGCTAAGTGACTTAACTGATGGGAAATAATTACAATGTGGACGGAATAAGACTCTGATAGGAAACTTTACAATCCTAGAGATGCCAACGAAATCTTGTCTTTACCCATCTCTTTCTTTGGAGCACAGTTAAATTAGTTTAGCCTTCCTCCAAGACATAGGAGTATAATGTGAAAAAAGCATTCTTGATGCTATTTCATAGTTAAGATTCTGATCCTATTTTAAGTGATTCTTATAATTTGAACAATGGATGCTAGATGCTGTGAAAATTAAAGTTTGAATGAAGATGATTATCTTGTTAAGAAAAACCTTAAAGGATGATCTGCCTGTGAAAACTAAATTAACCAAGCTGAACATACATAATGATGAATCCTATGCCTAGACGAGGAAGAAACATTTATTCAGCAAAGAAAAAGGAAGAAACATTCCATCACCTATTCTTGACATGCAACAGTGGTTTGGTTTGCTTCAAGCTAAGCTTTAAGAACAAATTTATTGCACACTCGATCTTTCTAGGACTTGATTAAGAATTGGCTCTTTTTGGATCCTGAAACACAATCCTCTTATGTCTCATGATATGGTCAATTGGATATTTAGAAATAAGGACATTTATGAAGGCTCCAACATAACACTTGAAGTTGTCCTGAACCATTATAACCGATTGGTGGTTTCATGGAGTAAAAATGGTGAGGATCAGGCGATCAGCAGCCTCAATGTAATGCTCTTGACAGAATGGAAAGATATTAGACTTGTCTTTACTTTTTCTTTTTCTTTTTCTTTATAAACCACATCAGTTCATTTCGTTAAACCAACAAAAGACCAGCAGCAAGCCAATCAGCCCTACAAGCATGAGAGAAGTAAAAGCCCGCTTATTACAAGAGAAGGAACTCCTAAGTCTAACAGCCAGCTTGCAGAAGCGCAGCATTGCAAATTCTACTAATACAACAGAAATTACAACTAGAAATGCATTTACAAATTTCTATGCCATTAGACTTTTGAGATAGTGGAGTAGCATGCCATTTTGAAGATACGGATAAGTGGAACACAAGAAAGTCACTTAAACATATGAGCAATGAGCAATCTTTATTGATGAAAATATGAATGGCCTGTTTGGATTGAGGGGGGAAAGAGGGAAAGCGGAAGAGAGTAGAATAGAATTGACTGAAAATAAACTAATTTTGAGTCTACTCTACTCTACTCTACTTTACTTCCCCTCCCTCACCCTTAATCCAAATAGACCATTATAGACGTGGCAGCAGCAGCTTCTGTGACCAATTTATCAGAATTCTCTGAAACGGATAACAAGGCAGCTTGGCAAGGATCGGAAACAGCAGAAGGGAAGTTTGTAGGAGAGTTCTTCCTTGAAAGACTTCTGAACAAATCATTCCGGCTCTGGACTTGAGTTGATGTTTTCTTCACCGTAGTTGTCCGAAAAGCAGTTTGCCTGCGATCAGCAGTGGCAGCACTTAAATTGTTGCTTAACTTCCTCAAGGATGCAGACCCAGCACCTGATGGAGCGACACCTAGTGGACTATTAGCTAGTCTATTTCCATTAGTAGGGCTCAAGCTATCCTTAGCTGCTGAAGAGAAAACATTCAACTCTCGTGACAGACTAAGGACATGGAGATCACCCACAGATAACTTCGTAACATCAGATTTTGCAGGCCCTCCACATGGACTGTTATTACCAAAGTGTGAAGATGAGAATGAATGCTGCTATTGCCCAGTCTTGGGTTTTGATTTCTCCGAAGGACTGGGCACCTAATAAGAATCAAATATAAATGACAATATTAAATTCATGTATCACATAAATACAAGGGATCTATCACACTTTGAAGCAGTGATTTTTAGGCTTTAGAATATTAACCCCACAACATGTACATTAAGTGTGCGTTTGGATACCGCTTATTTTGCTGAAAACTGAAAACAATAAAAAAAAATATTTTGGTTACTGTCCATTAATGAAATCACTGTGCATTTGCCTGTTTGCACTGTTCATGGGACGCTGGACATAAAAAAAAATAAAAATAAAAATAAAAATAAAAAAATCCAAAAACGCAACTTACTCTAAACACAGATGCAAAAGGCCTTACCCAAACGGAGCTTAACAAACTTATGAGCAGTTAACTTTTCATATTGTTTAGAATTTTGGCAATGTGCCATGAATAGTTACTTTGCTATCTGCCCACATATAAAACAGTATCAATATGACAACCCTGGAAGCAAGCCAAGCCTCATCCAAATAGTATATAAATAAAGAGGTCCAAGAAAACATTACAAGGATTTTCTCATTACCACCAACACATGTTTTCAGCTATGCTATCCTTGCAATGTTCACTTCAAATAAGAAACTCCATAGGTGCAATAGATAGCAATCATTGAAAAGGGCCAGCCCGTGTCAGCTTAACTCTTCCATAATTTTCTGACTTCAAAAGGCTACTAAAATCCAAAGAGCATGTTATTTGCTAATATCCTTAAGTAGGTGGTGGAATATACTACACTAGACAAGGCAGTGTGAAGAATATAATCTCTCAATGAAAATGCCCACCATGATGTCATGTCCCTCACCATGAGGCGGGTGTTCTTGAGGTCCATGGTGAGAATTATACTATTAATGCTATCTTGTAAGGCCTCAAAAGTAATATTACTTTTGACCCTCCCTCATTACTTACACTTTTTTCTAAAATAATATGATGGAAAAATCATTTCTTGACTGGCTCTTCATTCTCCATCTTTATTAAAATCACATAAATTGAAAGAACCACCCAGAAGTCAGTTGACAGGGAAAAAATATCAGTACTTGCAAGCAACCCAGAAACTTCTTTTCTTTTTCTTTTTCTTTTTTGATAAGTAATAATGCTCCATTCACCAAAAAAAGGAAAAGTATAAGAAGGCAACCATAAAACATATAAGAACTGTGAGTAACTAGAAAACATGGAAGCAAAAAAGCAAAATTTCGAGTGCACTACTTTTGTTTGTTTGAATATATCAGTAATTGTGAGCAACCAGAAAACAAGTACATTCCGGAAAAAAAAAAATGTTTCAAATCATGTTGAGTGTTTGAATATAAATGAAGCAGCTATATGTGGCATCAAAATTATAAAACAATACCACAATTTTTGGTCCCACCACTATCAAAGCAACAATTATATTATGTTTTGTTCCTTCACACAACATAGAAAATCCTTCTCCCAACTATCTCAACTAACCCCCTTTTTTATGTGATTCAACCACCCCAAGTAAATCCCATTTTGCAATTCACTCACATCTTACAATAAAATTTTATATTGGTAAGTTATACAAGCACCCAGTGGGTTTTGAATTCATGACCTCACCCTCTCCCCATTCTTGTGGGTTTTGAACTAAAGCTCATATGCATCTAGCAATAAATTTGTTGACTACAACATAAGCCATAAATTGTAAACATTCAACCCCTTTTTTATTTACCACAAACACACAAACCTCTTGAGTCCTTCCAATTTTCCTTCTTAGCATTCATCATCACATTCCTGAGACATAGCTAGTGATGCTGGTTGGTGTGATGATTCATCTTTGAACACGATCCAAATTCACCATCCCAAATTCTCCAAAATTTTCTCAAGAAATTTTAACTATAACTATCCAATTATGCTTTCAGCTATAATTCTATCCCTCATTTTCCTACCATACATCAATAACTTGCTAGTCTGAAAGCCTTCTCATCGGAATGCATGTCTCGTTTGATAGTATAATCCCCCACCCCCCTCCCATGGCAACACTGCTGTATAAAAACAGGGGTGTCTGGCTGCAGCTGTAAAGCATAAACTTTCTTGTCACAAACGGATGCACACTCCTCCACCCAAAATCTTTATCATCCATTGGAGCCTTTTTCTAGTAGTCTCATAACCAACAGCCGGCAGCAATTGGATTCTCACACTCCTCAGTTACAGATCAATAAAACCAGATATTGTAAACTGATCAACACATGCTCTAAAGCACCTCATCAGTCACATGTCCTCCATCCTTTTTTCTTCTCCTAACACGTGGTCTATAATTTCCATCACTTAGAATGATTATGACCAAAATATGGAAAAATCTAAAAACAAGAAAACAACTGACAAACAAAATTTTACAACTCAAAGACATGTGACAATTAAGCTTAAATAGATTCTCATTCTACTCCTGAATGTATCAACATAACCTTCTGTTATTGGATAACATAACAATCCAAAGATTTTTATCAAAATAATAGTTATATCTGTAAACTACTTTTTTCCTTTGATAAGAAATAAAGTTTTATTAGAACAGAATAACTACCTCATGTACACCAAATTTATATATAAGCTCCGTTTCGGTAAGGCCTTTTGCGTCTGCGTTTAGAGTAAGTTGCGTTTTTGGCTTTTAAGTCCAGCACCTCTTGCACTGTTCATGTCCCATGAACAGTGCAAACAGGCAAATGCATTGTGATTTCATTAATGAACAGTAACCAAAATATATTTTTTTATTATTTTCAGCAAAATAAGCGGTATCGAAACGCATACATAAGGTAGTCTAAAGAACTACACGTTAATGAGCATTATATTCAAAAGGATAGAGGATGTATGAAATCTACAATCATAAAGACAGAATCTATGAAATCTACAAATAGAGTGAGATCATTAAAACCCAAGTCCTGAGACCAATCAAACAAAGATCTAGTAAATAGCAACTTCTTCAATCCTTAATGCTTACCCACAATCAACATTCATAGATTTCAATGCCCTTGATGAGAAACATACAGCATGAGACCTGATCATGCATATCTTCCAGTTTCTGTGCAGAGGCCAATGCAAGCCTAGTGCATAAGATTTTTTGCTCATTGATGAGTCATCATACTTCTTTAGTTACAAATGTCTGTCCATGACCATTATTTTATCTCAACCAGCATGGACAGAAGGCTTCCTATTGGATGACTTTCAAAGCATTAATATGTACACAAGGCAGACTAACATGTGTACAATGCACAGCTCTAGGCATTTAAGAAATACAATTGAGGTAAGCAACAACTCTTACCAGGGGCTTTGTCATGGAAAATGTCATGGGAATTAATTGCCTAGATTGCTTCATAGCCAGCTCATCAAGCCTCTGAGTTTTAACAGATAACTACATTCAAAAGCATAGGACACCATATGAGCAGGAATATATGTTCTAACAAATGCTCAGAAATACAATGGAAAATGCAACTTACTTGGGGACGTGTGCGAGCATGATCAGGACCATTAGCCAATGTTTCAGCCATATTAAGGCAAGTCCTTGTGCTTGGAGACACAGAAGCTGAGCCTGCAGCAAGAGTTTGCAGTGCCAATGCTGCATCTGTGCTATTGCATCCAGATATCTGAGGCACCTCTACTAGAGCAGAGTAGCAGACTTCCAGCTATCACAACCAATCGTAGATGAAATGCCAATTGGAAAATTCTAAATGGTAGTGTCCAATCCAGAAGATGAGACTCTTCCTATTTCAGAACCACCTTGTATCTCTTCAGCTATGAGTGAGGGAAAGTCCTGTTCAAATGCAGTTTTAGTAGAACTGCTAACACTACCCCCACCACCAAGCAGGCCATTAGCATCGCTGTATTTTCTTTTAGCATTATTTGAGTCACCAGCTACTTTCCTAGGCCATGTGTCACAGCATTTCCCTGTAATCATAGACTGTGAATGCAGCAACATATCCTTCTCAACCCTATTGCGCAAGATGGTACCAAGAGTATCAGAACTGTCACGCCGCCTGTGGTCGCCCAAAACCAACTTGTTCTTACCACGGTAGTCATTAGTGTCCCAATCCCAATCATGCTGGCTTCTGCCAAAACTATTGTAAGATCGTGAGCGGGCAGAACTGTTACTACTAGAACTCTAGCGGAAATAGGAGGAAGTTGCTTGATCAAAAGAAAATAGGCAACCTATATTATAATCACTACTGCTCATAGACGACAATTAAAATTCCATATTTTCTGTTTATTTCAGAGAAAGAATGATGGATTAAAAATGATATTGATTTAATGATTCCATTTATCTCCAACAATCAAATGAGACCCAACAAAAGGGTAAATTTTTAAGTATGAGTACTCAAGAAAACATAAATAAAACAAGTCACTCCAGTGTCACTTACAATAAAAACAAGTCAGTGGTAATCTCAATCAAAATTCCCCAAACCCCAATTCTTCAAAACTGTCCTGTACACTAAAAACTTAGGCTTTTCTTTCATTCATTCATATCTCTTCCTCTCTGTACACTATATCTACTGTGACAATGAAACGATAACAAAATAGAAGTTGGTCAAGAAAAACTTGAATTAACAATCCCAATTAATCAAATACTACATAATAAACCTATTTATAGTATATACTCTACAAGAACATTTTGTGGAGAAGAACGAGCTAACTCATTGCAAAAAATTTGGGGCTCTAAGCAATTGCCTATCTTGCCTAAAGGAAGGGCCAGCCCCGCACAATAGCAAGCTCAAAATGAGCTTAATTCAAGCTTCTTTGAAGGACAACAAAGAAAAATACCTTTCTTAAGCCAAATATTCTTCCAATTAATATTTGTTTGTCAATCAAGTTTAACCACTACAGATATACTGTGTAGCCAGATAATTTAGTAGCTACCATCCAAAATTTACAATTATAACTAGTTTCCAAAATTAGAACTGCTTTCCTCAAGTTTATATTTTGAAAATAAATTAAAAGACTCCAGATTTAAGTTGCTGCTGTAGGAGTTGCTCACACACCGCCTTAGAGGGTCGGGTCATCCCAAATTCGTTTAGCAATGACTCATTGCACCTGTTAAGAAACATTATCGCAACACCTTGAATAATGCGAAGCGAATTAAGCAACATTTTATTCAAGGTGTTGCAATAATGTTGCTTAACAGGTGCAATGAGTCATTGCTAAACGAATTTGGGATGGCCCAACCCTCTAAGGCGGTGTGTCAGCAACTCCTACAGCAGTAACTTAAATCTTGAATCTTTTAATTTATTTATAAAATACAAACTTGAGGAAGGAAAGCAGTTCTAATTTTGGAAACTAGTTATAGTTGTAAATTTTGGATGGTAGCTACTAAAATTACCTGGGTGCTTCTGTTTCTCTTTCCCTTTCCCGAGGAAGAAGATGACGGTGCAGAACGGAACACCCGTTGTTGACCGAATGGTCAGATGAAACCGTTTGTCTCGATTCTTCGGTTGGGCGGGACGGTTTCGTCGGGTGATCGGTTTGAAGGAAATGAACAAAAAGAGAGGGAAAAATCAACCAAAGAAAAAGCTTGAAATGGCAAAAACCAAATATTTATGAGCTTGGAACGGAGATAAGGAGAGAAACGAGAGAAGATAAAAGGAAAAATGAGATTTTGAAATCATACTTGAGAGATAGGACACCCAACACATGTTAACAAACAGGAAGCGAAACTCATCGGCAAACAGGAAGTGAAACTCGTCGGCAATGGTCATGGATGGTAGGGAAGAGTCAAGCTACGGTTTGAACTTTACACTGTGTTTGGTTGGGGTGAATTTAGGAAGGATGGAAAACATAGGGAGGAAAATAGAGTGGAAACCACTGTTTGGCAAACGAGAGAAAATAGAGAGGAAGGAAAACCCGGGAGAAAATTCTCTCCCGGGCACACAAATTTTTTCCTGCCAAATCGGAAGGAAAAGCCTGAAGAAAAAATGCTCTCCCGGCACTTTTACCATAATGCCCTCTGGAATCAAGGTAAAAAAAAAAAAAAACAGAGCACGACGGTGAAGCACAAAATTGATGGAGCTCTCAATCAAAATACAAACTCAAATCAAAATTTTAAAACCAACCAAATTAGAACCAAAAAAAAAAGAAAAAAAAAAAGAGCAAAACTGACCCATTTGAGCCTCGGTGGGAAGAGGACATGCAGTGGTGCTTCTTGAATGCTCTGGAGTAGACGTAGTGCTAGAGAAGAAAAGAAAAAAGAAAAGTGAAGATTGAAGATAGAGCTCCAGACGAAGGGCTAGAAAAGAAAAGGAGAAGAAAAGAAAAAAGAAAAGTGAAGATAAGAGGAAAAGCTCCAGACAAGTGAAGATAAAAAGAAAAGTGAAGATAGAGAGACAAGGGAAAGGTGTGGAGGAGAAAAAAAGAGGAAAAAAAAAAGAAAAGAAAAGGAACGTGCGGATGAAAAAAAAAAAAAAAAAAAAAAAAGATAAGGGAAAATAAAATAAAGGATAAGAAATTGAGAAATGCCATTATAATATTTTTACTATAATTCTTAAGTGGTGGGTTGTTATTAACTAATACGGATGAAAAAAATATTTAAGTGATGTGTTCAAATTAAAATCAGTAATAACTTACCACATATAATTTATTGTGAAAATATTACGAAAAATATTGTGGACGTAATACTTCTCATTAAAAAAATAATTGTTGGTAAATTTTATATTATTTAATAAATACAAATAAATCTATTTCTTAACTATTATGTAACAAGGGTATAATAGTCAATTTATATAAACTACATTTTCTATCCTTCCACTTTTCTTTTCAATCAAACAAAAAAGTTTTATACTCTCCTCCTTTTTTATCCTTCCAACCAAACACAAACGAGAGAAAACTAAATATTTTTTATCCTCGTACTTTTCCATCCTCTCATTAATTTTCTATCTTTCCACTTTTTCATTTTCTCATTAATTTTTTATCCTCTTATTTTTTTCATTCCTACATCCAAACATACCCTTAAAGAGAAATGATGAGATTGGGACTATGAAGATGGAGCCATTAAGAGCATTAGCATTGGAAAATTGCAATGCTATTCTATTTTACAATTCTAAAAACCACTTTATCATTTATACTATACTATTTTACAATACCTTCACATCCCAAACTTCTATTTGTATTAAAATATTATTTTTTAAAACTTTCTTTATTATTTCTTTCAACTGTCAATTTTTTTTCAGATTTTGGCGTGATTCCAAGTTTCCAACAGTCACATTTCTTTCCAACTGTCAATTTCTTTCCTGGGCTTTCCAAGTTCCAACAGCCAATTTTTTTCAACAGTATAATTCTGAGATTTTGATTCCAGCGGTCACATTTCTTTCTTGGCCTTTATATAATTTCTTTCCAGCAAACCTTTTTTTTTTTTTTTGGTCAAATTCAACATCTATTCCGAACAACCTACCAATTTTATTTTTTTATAAAAGAACCTGTCAAATATCTTTCCCTGGCCTTTATCATTTCTTTCCAGCAAACTTTTTTTTTTGGGTCAAATTCAACAACTATTCCAAACAACCTGCCAAATACATACACACACATATAGAACCTGCCAATTTTTCTGATCCACACACACATATAGAACCTGCCAAATTCAACCTGCCAAATACATACACACACATACAAATTCAAATATTGCACAATAATGAATCTCAATCGAGAGTCAGCCACAAGCATCACAATGGAACTCACCTCATACATGTCTAGTGAGGAACACAAAACCAAGATTCATTTGGGAACCACAGTTTTATTTTTTATTGGACATCTCCCCAAAAAATAAAATCCTCAATGATTCAATCATAGGGATGCATTTACCCGAAACTGGAGAATAAAGGGAATATGCAATTCATGGGGCTGTAAACTTCTATCAAGAACAGCATAAAAACTTCTACAAACAATACTTTTCTTAATCTAACTTGCAAAAGTCACAGCAAATACCAACCAATTGGTTGCAACTTTTGAAAGGAGGGCAGTGATTAATATACATCACTCTTAAAAGTCTACAACACAAACCTTAAGTGTACAACTATGCATTTTAAGTAAAGAATCTCTGTATCATACAGAAGATGAAAATTCCATGATAGAACTTTTTTTTTTTAAAATGCCATGAAAGAGCAGTGGCAAAGGAAAAAAGCTCCACTAAGTGAGCAAGAATCGATAAACGAGTTGATGAAAAAGAAAAAAGAAAAAAGAGAACCACAAAAGGATTCCAAAAAACAACTGAGCATCAAAGGTTCAGGACGTGTACCAAAAGAAGATTGGCAGCATGGGAGACAACATGCGAATAATAGCTATATCTTTGTCAAGGAGTTCAATAAACATACTCTTAACTATTATATGAATATAAGAGAACTCTAAGAGAGATAGTATAATGTTTGGATACATATCTGTTTTCACAAAAAGCTCTTCAGATGAATGGTAACCATAAAATTTCCTTGCTCGGACAAGGCTGCAACCACATACATGCTGTTGCTTTGAACCAGCATTACCTTTAAGCTGTAAGAGTTCAGACCAAAGCAAAAACATACGATCGATACCTACAGGATCAGCAATGAATTCCAGAAAAATCAATTACAAACAACACAGAGGTTAGAACAAAACCAATTCCCCCACCAACAGAACCCACCACCACCTTCAATCCCTCTAACAATGCAACCCCACCATTACAATTGAACCCTTAACCCTCCATTTCTCAAAAAAAAAAAAACCAACCTTCCTCCGATCTCATCAATTCTCTTTTTGTGACTATATATAACATACCTTCAAAGCTTTCTCAAGAGTAAGAGATACAGCATGTGTGTATGCATCACCTATGCAAATTAACAAGAAAAAGGATAAACTCAGAAATTTAAAATAGGAATCATATCTAAAGCATAGATAGGGCAGAAAACCAGACAACAAAAAGCACAGCACATTTTAACATTAGGACAGACAAACTTAATTTCACATTAGGATGGAAGAAGATATCACATGCAAAATGAAATTAAGAGATAAATAAAAAATATAGCACAAATTCACAATATCAACTAAAAAAAAAAAAACACTTGATCCTGACTAACTAGGACCAGCTACATAAATCCAATTTTTATTCCATTGGCTAAATTCAAAAAATGTATCTACCATCTTAGTGTGGTTGAAGTGATATATCTGCCCCCAAGGCACATTTTTTTTTTTTTTTTGAGAAAGAGACCAGGAACTCCACGAATCTCCTTCAAAAATTACCCTGTCAAGGCCAAGTTCTTCTGCGAAGAGGGCAGCTCGTCTGGTAGCCAGCAACTCCAGCGCTTCCACTGTTGGTGGCTTCCTAATCTTCTCCGACGGAGCTGAATCCCCCAACACCGACGGAGCTTTGTTTTTGCAAAATCTGAACCCAAACCCAAAAACCCTTGAGAATGGGTGAGGGTGAATCGGTTAAGATGGGTGAGGGTGAGGGTGATGGTGAATCGGTGAGGGTGAATGGGTGAGGTGAGGGTGAATCGGTGAATGGGTGAGGGTGAAGCTTCAGCGATGGAGATGGGTGAGGGTGAATCGGTGAGGTTGAATGGGTGAGGGTGAATCGGTGAATGGGTGAGGTGAGGGTGAATCGGTGAATGGGTGACGGTGAAGCTTCAGCGATGGAGATGGGTGAGGGTGAATCCAGTGAGAAATTTCGGAGATGGAGATGGGTCAGAAATTTCGGAGATGGTCACATAGAAATTTCGAAGATGAAGCTTCAGAGATGAGGAGAGAGCAGATGAGAAACAGGGAAGGAATAGAGAGAGAAGAGCCCGCGCAGAATGAATTGATGAGAGAGAAGTTTTAGGGGAAACATCATAAAATATATTATTTTTGATACAATACTTGCTACAGTGCAATTCTATGTTTAGAATTGCACTGTAGCACTATTGCAAAAAAATTTGCAATAGTGTTGTTTGCCATTCTCTGATGCAGATGGTTTTGAAGTTAAAAATGCTAAATTTTCTTTAGATTTGGCATTAGCATTCCCCAATGCTAATGCTCTAATAACCAAAGGAAAACAATAATATTAGAGCATTAGCATTGGGGAATGCTAATGCCAAATCTAAAGAAAATTTAGCATTTTTAACTTCAAAACCATCTGCATCAGAGAATGGCAAACAACACTATTGCAAATTTTTTTGCAATAGTGCTACAGTGCAATTCTAAACATAGAATTGCACTGTAGCAAGTATTGTATCAAAAATAATATATTTTATGATGTTTCCCCTAAAACTTCTCTCTCATCAATTCATTCTGCGCGGGCTCTTCTCTCTCTATTCCTTCCCTGTTTCTCATCTGCTCTCTCCTCATCTCTGAAGCTTCATCTTCGAAATTTCTATGTGACCATCTCCGAAATTTCTGACCCATCTCCATCTCCGAAATTTCTCACTGGATTCACCCTCACCCATCTCCATCGCTGAAGCTTCACCGTCACCCATTCACCGATTCACCCTCACCTCACCCATTCACCGATTCACCCTCACCCATTCAACCTCACCGATTCACCCTCACCCATCTCCATCGCTGAAGCTTCACCCTCACCCATTCACCGATTCACCCTCACCTCACCCATTCACCCTCACCGATTCACCATCACCCTCACCCTCACCCATCTTAACCGATTCACCCTCACCCATTCTCAAGGGTTTTTGGGTTTGGGTTCAGATTTTGCAAAAACGAAGCTCCGTCGGTGTTGGGGGATTCAGCTCCGTCGGAGAAGATTAGGAAGCCACCAACAGTGGAAGCGCTGGAGTTGCTGGCTACCAGACGAGCTGCCCTCTTCGCAGAAGAACTTGGCCTTGACAGGGTAATTTTTGAAGGAGATTCGTGGAGTTCCTGGTCTCTTTCTCAAAAAAAAAAAAAAAATGTGCCTTGGGGGCAGATATATCACTTCAACCACACTAAGATGGTAGATACATTTTTTGAATTTAGCCAATGGAATAAAAATTGGATTTATGTAGCTGGTCCTAGTTAGTCAGGATCAAGTGTTTTTTTTTTTTTAGTTGATATTGTGAATTTGTGCTATATTTTTTATTTATCTCTTAATTTCATTTTGCATGTGATATCTTCTTCCATCCTAATGTGAAATTAAGTTTGTCTGTCCTAATGTTAAAATGTGCTGTGCTTTTTGTTGTCTGGTTTTCTGCCCTATCTATGCTTTAGATATGATTCCTATTTTAAATTTCTGAGTTTATCCTTTTTCTTGTTAATTTGCATAGGTGATGCATACACACATGCTGTATCTCTTACTCTTGAGAAAGCTTTGAAGGTATGTTATATATAGTCACAAAAAGAGAATTGATGAGATCGGAGGAAGGTTGGTTTTTTTTTTTTTGAGAAATGGAGGGTTAAGGGTTCAATTGTAATGGTGGGGTTGCATTGTTAGAGGGATTGAAGGTGGTGGTGGGTTCTGTTGGTGGGGGAATTGGTTTTGTTCTAACCTCTGTGTTGTTTGTAATTGATTTTTCTGGAATTCATTGCTGATCCTGTAGGTATCGATCGTATGTTTTTGCTTTGGTCTGAACTCTTACAGCTTAAAGGTAATGCTGGTTCAAAGCAACAGCATGTATGTGGTTGCAGCCTTGTCCGAGCAAGGAAATTTTATGGTTACCATTCATCTGAAGAGCTTTTTGTGAAAACAGATATGTATCCAAACATTATACTATCTCTCTTAGAGTTCTCTTATATTCATATAATAGTTAAGAGTATGTTTATTGAACTCCTTGACAAAGATATAGCTATTATTCGCATGTTGTCTCCCATGCTGCCAATCTTCTTTTGGTACACGTCCTGAACCTTTGATGCTCAGTTGTTTTTTGGAATCCTTTTGTGGTTCTCTTTTTTCTTTTTTCTTTTTCATCAACTCGTTTATCGATTCTTGCTCACTTAGTGGAGCTTTTTTCCTTTGCCACTGCTCTTTCATGGCATTTTAAAAAAAAAAAGTTCTATCATGGAATTTTCATCTTCTGTATGATACAGAGATTCTTTACTTAAAATGCATAGTTGTACACTTAAGGTTTGTGTTGTAGACTTTTAAGAGTGATGTATATTAATCACTGCCCTCCTTTCAAAAGTTGCAACCAATTGGTTGGTATTTGCTGTGACTTTTGCAAGTTAGATTAAGAAAAGTATTGTTTGTAGAAGTTTTTATGCTGTTCTTGATAGAAGTTTACAGCCCCATGAATTGCATATTCCCTTTATTCTCCAGTTTCGGGTAAATGCATCCCTATGATTGAATCATTGAGGATTTTATTTTTTGGGGAGATGTCCAATAAAAAATAAAACTGTGGTTCCCAAATGAATCTTGGTTTTGTGTTCCTCACTAGACATGTATGAGGTGAGTTCCATTGTGATGCTTGTGGCTGACTCTCGATTGAGATTCATTATTGTGCAATATTTGAATTTGTATGTGTGTGTATGTATTTGGCAGGTTGAATTTGGCAGGTTCTATATGTGTGTGTGGATCAGAAAAATTGGCAGGTTCTATATGTGTGTGTATGTATTTGGCAGGTTGTTTGGAATAGTTGTTGAATTTGACCCAAAAAAAAAAGTTTGCTGGAAAGAAATGATAAAGGCCAGGGAAAGATATTTGACAGGTTCTTTTATAAAAAAATAAAATTGGTAGGTTGTTCGGAATAGATGTTGAATTTGACCAAAAAAAAAAAAAAAGGTTTGCTGGAAAGAAATTATATAAAGGCCAAGAAAGAAATGTGACCGCTGGAATCAAAATCTCAGAATTATACTGTTGAAAAAAATTGGCTGTTGGAACTTGGAAAGCCCAGGAAAGAAATTGACAGTTGGAAAGAAATGTGACTGTTGGAAACTTGGAATCACGCCAAAATCTGAAAAAAAATTGACAGTTGAAAGAAATAATAAAGAAAGTTTTAAAAAATAATATTTTAATACAAATAGAAGTTTGGGATGTGAAGGTATTGTAAAATAGTATAGTATAAATGATAAAGTGGTTTTTAGAATTGTAAAATAGAATAGCATTGCAATTTTCCAATGCTAATGCTCTTAAAGATGAAATTGCATTGAGCCCTGCAACTACAATAGGACAAAGCTATTAATGCTCACGTGAATAGCTACTGCCTAACATTGATTCAAAGTTCAAAGTGACGTGAATAGCTACTGCCTACTACTAAAAAGTTAATTTGTGGTGAATAGCTACTGCCCACTGACATGACAAAACACAGAAGTCTATTTCATCAGGGAGAAACTTACCCAGCCACGTGAAAGTGAAATTAAATCCGCAGATGGAGCAGTAGTTTCGGTCGGGCCGGTTGCTAAGGTTTTCAAACTTTTAAACCGTCACTCGAACCAAAACTTCGGTTTTTGTAATAATTAGACCCGCATCCGACTTAGGTATCTAGAACCAACCGTTGGGCTTCGAGTCGGGCGGGTTCAATCGGTTTGGTCGGGTCATCCAACCAGTTGGACAGCCCTAGAGGAAACTATGCCGCTTAAATAGACTCGTGTGATTCAGAGAAAAAAAAAAAAAAAGAGAGAAAAAAAAAAAGAATAAGAAAAAAGAAGACTCGGGTGGGTTGAGGATTGAGAGTCCGTTTGATATATGTGTTTAAAAATTAAAAATTGTTGTTTAAAAATATTTGTGAAAATACGTGTGGGTGAAAAAATGTATTGAAATGCGTAAAATATTGTTTAAAAACTGAAAATGGTTGTTTGAAAACACAAACCAAACACCCCCTAAGAATCAAAATGAGTCATTAACAATAATTATTATTTATTATTATTGTTATTATATTATTATTAAAAAAAAATTTAGCAGATTTAGCTCCATTTGGATTAGCATCTGCGTCCAAGGAGTCTGTGTTTTTTGCTTTTTTTTTTTTACCAACGCCTCTTGTACTATTCATAAGGCATGAACAGTGCAAACAGGCAAATGAACAGTATTTTTTTGTGTGGACAGTAACCGAAATTTTTTTTTTTATAGTTTTCAATTTTCATCAAAATAAGCGATATCCAAACGCACACTTAATTAATTCTTGCCAAGCTGGCTTTATCCCAAGAAAAAAGACATACTAGCAATGATAAACTGATAATAATAACATTATCGTAGTGCACCATTTTTTTCAGTAAAAAAAAAAAAAAAAAAAAAAAACCAATCTCCTAGTGCAATCAATTATAAGATCATTCTTACCAAAAAAAAAAAAAATTATAAGATCATTGTTTAAGATGTATCATCAATGAGCTCGATGTTTTTGTTTTTGTATTGTTTAGAAAATAACTTTGAAATACATTTTTTCAAAAAATAATTTCAATAGATATCAAATTGGTTGGTAATTCAACTATAAATAACCCATTTAAAGGCAATTCAACATGTAAATATCAAATATGATGGAGGATGGGAAATGGTCAAAAGATTAAGATTTGGACTGATAAATGGCTTCCTAAATCATACCCTATCAACCTTTAAGGTCACTTCTCCTTTAAATTTGCTGGAGGAACATGCACGTGTATGTGAGCTGATCAATTGTGACTGTGGGGAGTCGAAGGCTCAGGTGGTCAAGTCTGTATTTTTTTCACATGAGGCTGAAACTATTCTGGATATCCCTATTAGTTCAGCTCTTCCAGAAGATTCTGTGATTTGAAATGCTACACCTAATATTAAGTTCTTAGTAAGGAGTGCATATATATATTTTTTTTGGTAAACAAGGAGTGCATATTTATACTCTTATTTTATAAGTAATCGGTAGGATTATGAAAATAAGGCTTATTCCAATTTAGGCCTATTAGGTTCTTAGTAAGGAGTGCATATTTATACTCTTATTTTATAAGTGATCGGTAGGATTATAAAAATAAGGCTTATTCCAATTTAGGCCCATTTGAAGGTTAAGAATGCAGGGTTAATTGTTTAATTTATACTCTTACTATATAAGTGATCAAGGCAATGGAAGGGTTGCTATGAACTTTAGGTGAAGAATGCAGATGTTAGAATCCATACTGGAATATATAGCCATGCCCATTGATGCAACTCAGAGCATCACTGTTGAGTTGGAGGCCAACCTCAGAATGGCATTAGGGTTTTGGGCTTAGCAAGCTGCACACACACAACTAGCCCCTGCGCTACAAATCAAAGTTCCAAGATGCAAATGAAGAAAATAGAGCTAATTCAAATTGGTGTTTTTTTTTTTTTTTTTTTCTTCCTAGTGCACAGATATTTAGAGTAGCTAAATTAATTTGATTTTCCTCTGTCATGGACAAACTAATATATGCTATGAGATGGTAAATTCATGATAAGTGATGATAGAACACTAACAGATCTTGTATACAAAAAATGAGTTCTACTATATCAAAAGTAGTGACCATTGCCACCATCAATGTTAGATCTTTTACTGCAAGTCTGTGGCATCCAATAAAAGGCCCAATTTTTTACATGGACTATGTCAACAAGTGCTCTTAGGGCAATCCTTAAGAAGAATAAAATGGTCTCTACTACATTGGGAAGAAAGTGGCTTTGACTGCTTAGAAAAAGTGGTTTGACTGTATTGAAAATTCTACCTTGACAATTGCCATTAGGACACTTAATAACAGGACCCTTTTTACATCCGCCCAAAAAATTTCAAAGATCTAAGTGTTTTTGAACTTTTAGGAGAGAGACATTAGGTTTCTACCTACTCTTAAATGACTAGAAGGCAACCATAAGATGAACTCATCAGTAGTTTCCGCCCTACTTTCTATTTGCATTGATCCATCATGATTTCAGTCTGACCTGTGAAGCTAACCAACTCCCTCATTTCCTACAACCATATTATTAATCAAAAAAAATTATGTGGAGCGTATTATTAAGAAATTTATGTGCTTAAATCTTGGCGATTGACAATAGCATTGCATATTATTAATCCTCTTTTCTCCTTTTTAGCTTTCTTTTTTAAAAAATTTAATTTCTTTTCATGAAAACACTAAACAACAATGTTTTGTGCACTTAACAGTAACACTAACGGAGATAGAGAGGAGAGGACCAAAACGAAAAGTTTTGAAAAATGTAAAGGTGACATTTTGGAGGGAGCACAACCAAAATTATTTTAGATTTCATTTTTGAATTTTAAACTAGATTTCCTTTTGAGGAAACCCTTAAAAACACCTATATCAAGGAAATAAAATGTAAATTCTAAAATTACGAAAACTACATGAAAATATCAAAAGTAACAAATGAAAAAATAGACCCCTGTTCTACATTAGATTTTGTCCAGTTCTTTCCATTCCATACCAACCCATCCTGTCTGCATCAACATTGCTCAAATTTATAACACAGGAACCAAATTAACAACAATCTAAAACTTGGTAGGCCTATTCTTGCATTTTCAAGGCATACAGCCTGATCATTACCCTATAGATTGGAACTCATAAAACTAGGGGAAAATTTGAAAAAAAAATAAAAAGTGTTTAAAGTTGCATCAAAAGTGAAAGAATCACATTAAATTTTTGGGTCATCAAAGTTACAAATATGACTAGTCATCACAGAATAAAACAACCTAATCTGCAGCCATTTACTCCCTTATGTATAACTTCATTTTAACTCATAATTGAGTTCCTAAGTGAAATATTACTGATATATTATTATCCAATAGTGAAATCTATAATCTAAGAATCATATGAAAGGGAATACAATTAAATCAGCATTGACATTAACTTTGAAGGTGAATTAACCCGTAGCATAATAAGAAGCAAACTAAAGATATTTCATATATAGTAAGCTTATAAAAATTTTTGTAATGACTACCAGATCATTCTTCTTTCAGAATTATATAATGGAGAAGCGTCAACAGTAAACTAACAAATGAATAATGTCATCTCACACATCTGATGTATTCAGCAGTATTTTGGATCAGGGTCACTTCGTTGAATCCGTGGATGGCTTTGTCATGACTTCGTGTGAACTAATCTGCTCATGTATTTGTCTGAATTTCTCTTTAAGCCTCTTAATCTGAGAAAGCACTAGCACATTGGTCAAACAAACGAGAGGAAAAGGGCAAATGCCAAGATTGACAGTCAAGGAAAAAGATAAGGAAAGATAATTGCAATACCCTTTTCAGCTCAATCTCTGTATCTCGCTTCTGCAGACCTAATGAGTGTTGTAAGTTAGTGATGTCGAAAATATTATCCAAGTCATCTTCAAAAGCAGATTCCAAGTCCTCTCGGAGGAGTGCAGGCAACTTGTCTACAACCGGCATTAAAAGGAAGCAGTTGAACTGCAAAAGATACACAAATAAGAAATAATGGGAAAAGAAAAATGAGGCCTAAAAAGAATGCATTGAAATATTTTTGGCGAAAAACACATTTTGGTCCCTATATTTTCGCACGATTCCTACTTTGGTCCCTAAATTTTATTTTTACCGCTTTTAGTCCCTGTTTAGAAAAACGCCTTCTGTTTTAGTCCTTTCCGTCAGTGCCGTTAGGGCACTGACCTACGTGGCAAACGGAATTATTAAAATAATAATAAAAAATTTTATTTTGTCATTAAAAAATGCCAAGTCAGCATTTAAATTTAAAAAAATAATTTATTAAATTTAACTAAATAAAAAAATAAAAAACAGACGTGTTTGCAATCGCTTCTCTCCCACCGAAATCATCTTCTCCAATGTCATCTCCTTCTACGCCCGAGCCCGCCTCCCCGACCGCCTCCTGCACCGTCTGCTTCATCTTCGGTAGATGACGCAAAAACAATTTTTTCTAAGGAATGACTGTCACGGCATGTGTGTCTCTATAATCATATCACCATAAACTGTCACGGCAAAAACAATTTTTTCTAAGGGATGACGCAAACGCATTAGGCATAACACCATAAACTCTCATCATATCATTTTTCAACTTAAAAGCTTCTTCCAACCTAAAGTTCAAACAAAGCTGATGAATCAAAGTCCCGAAAGTCACCACACTGGGACAAACACCTCTCCTCTGCATTTCATCGAACACGTACCGCGCATCCTCCAACCTCCCACTCCTACAACAAGCCTTAATCAATATATTATACGTACAAGCATCTGGGGTTCCATATTTATGAAAACCCAGAAACATTTCTCTCAGTTTGCGAAATTCTCCACAGTTACAGAGCCCATTCAGGAGCGAATTGAGAGATTTAACAGTCTGTTTTCAAAAATGCTGACTCTTTAAATAGAATTGCTGTGATCTTCATTGAAGAAGAAAATGTGAGTATATGTTACAATGAGAGGCTCTGTTTTTTTATGTAGTAATCAGAGCAATCAAAAATGAGAAACTTTTTTTTTTTTTTGGATTAAAAAAAATGAGAAACTGTTAACTAATCCAGTCTTTTGAGAAACTAACTGAGGACCAATTTCTAGACTGGAGACCAGGCGTAGAGACACAGTGGTATGTCATCAAGGTCCCATACCCAGACTCAAACCCAGACCCAGAACCAGAACCAGACCCAGAACCAGACTTCGTTTCTTACTTCACTTCATCAAAGCCCAAAAAGGCAAAGGGCGTTCACCACCCTGGACGCCTCAACCCCATTTCTGTGGCTGACCATCTTTACGAAAACAAGCACAGTGCAGTTCTGGCAAGGACCCATCTGTATTCTTTTGGCAACGTGCGGTCCTCCATTGACGTTGACTGTCTTATACCACACAAGGAAGTGTCAACTCTGGACGTGAACTGTGTTGCCGATGGTTGGAAGTTTGTTCCTCCCATGGCTTCTCCTAGATATTGCCCTCACACAGTCGTTCTCGATGGCAAGTTGTACGTTTTCGGCGGTTTCAAAACGGCCTCTTCGCTACATGGCTCTGGGTGGATGGAGGTTTTTGACCCAAACACGAAGAAATGGACTTCATTGCCAAACCCTCCAACTGAAATCAGTGAGCATGAGATGCTATACGGAGTTGTTGAACCGAAAAATGTGATTTTTTTGAGCGATCTTAGGTACCCATATGCGTTTCAGACTTATGATGTGAAATCTAAAGCTTGGACAGCACGCAGGAGTGCTTATCCCTTTGAAATATTCTCTAATGGGGTTCATCCTAGAGCTACAACTGTTGGCAATACTCTCTTCTGGGTTTCGCTCGTTTGGGACTCCTTTGAGAATCTAGATGGTTGTTGTGTACATGCTTACCGTATGGATGATGGTAGTGATTCTGGTGATGTGTATTTCAAGGGCAGTTTTGATATCGACCGAATGGTTGAGCTCGACAATGGTGTCACTGCTAAATACCCTCCTGGAGGTTTGCACCATTTAGGTGATCACAAGTTCTGTTTTCTGTTGACCACTCTCAACTATGAACATGGCAAAGCTAGTAGTTATGTTAATTGTCTCATACTTGACATTTCTCCAACATGTGATGAGGATGGTGAGGGTCACAATAAGTTGAATATTTCCATTCTGTCCAACCGTAAGTTTTTTGCCGTGACAGTCATTCCTTAGAAAAAATTGTTTTTGCGTCATCTACCGAAGATGAAGCAGACGGTGCAGGAGGCGGTCGGGGAGGCGGGCTCGGGCGTAGAAGGAGATGACATTGCAGAAGATGATTTCGGTGGGAGAGAAGCGATTGCAAACACGTCTGTTTTTTATTTTTTTATTTAGTTAAATTTAATAAATTATTTTTTTAAATTTAAATGCTGACTTGGCATTTTTTAATGACAAAATAAAATTTTTTATTATTATTTTAATAATTCCGTTTGCCACGTAGGTCAGTGCCCTAACGGCACTGACGGAAAGGACTAAAACAGAAGGCGTTTTTCTAAACAGGGACTAAAAGCGGTAAAAATAAAATTTAGGGACCAAAGTAGGAATCGTGCGAAAATGTAGGGACCAAAATGTGTTTTTCGCCAATATTTTTTAAAAAATCATATCTTTTCCATTGAATTAATCTAGCAATGACCAGAAATCAGGATATATATAACCAACCTTTAACTCTGCAGATGCCAAGAAATATTCTCTTATGCCATGAAATATCTGTTGCACCAAAGCATAAACAATCCTTTCGGATGATGGAGCAAGCCTCCGATTCCAAAGTGTACTATCTAGAAGATCAGCCAACTTTGTTTCTGTTGTCTGGATAGAAGAGCTTGAGTCAGTACCCAAGGCCAGATGACTGAGCTTTACATCTGTCCTTGGCTTAGAGTCCTGCTTCTCATAGGCAACGGATCCCAATGATGAATCAGGGGAGAGACCAGCAAACAAAGGATTACCACCTGTGTTGGACTGTTCTGTTCCTCCAAATGAGTCTAAAAATTGACGTAACCCAGCCCGATTCTAAAAATTGACATCAACAGTGGCATGATTTGTAGAGAAAATTAATTGCAGAAACTAGCTACATTTTACATGTTCTTAACTTTTAATATAGCTATTGAGAGTCACATCGCAACAAATAAATCATGTTTTATTCTGTTTTCTTTACCAATCAAAAGCACAAATATATCCTCTCCATATGCACTATACAAAAGCCTACATTATATACACGTGTGAGATGTTATACTCTTTCTTTAGCATATGAAGGCATGTGTAGACATGCAACGGCAATACTCTTTTCTTTAGCATTTGAAGGCACAAATATATCCTTTCCATGTGCACTATACCAAAACCTTAAATTACACAAACACATACATATACATAAACATATAAACTTAAAAAAAAAAAATTTATATATATATATATATATAATATAAAATAAACAAGTAAACAAAATTACTACATCACTGAAGTGACTAAAAAGAAAATTAATAAAAAGAAAAAAGTTACTCATGCTTATGTAAAATCCTAGAAATGGTTATATACTTAGCATAGGCTAATATCAAAAGGAAAGCAAAACCATTTGAAATGCAGCACAGCACAAGAGGGGTTGGATTGGCTATTTTCATGGGCATTTGAATGCCTCGCAAATAAACTATATTAACCTTATTGTGGAGGGACCAAGTGACGTAACGGGTGGTGCTTATTAAATCCTCCATACATCTGCAGCAAAAAATTTTGAACAATGAGAGAAGATATCAGGGGCAAACACAACAGACAATTTTTAATAAGCATCATGCACACACAATATCCTAAAACATCTTATGAACACCTGAGCATATGGGAAACATGGAAAAGACATAACCTAGGATATTCTTTGATAAAACAAAAAACTTTCAGGTTCTTCCCAATCGCTATAATCGATGTACACCACCATCAATAGAATTAAAAATATGCATGAGTACAAAATACAAATTACATCCTTGTGGATAAGGGTAATTTTAAGTTACCTCCTTAGCTATTTAGAAACTGTCACTAAACCTCCATATAGTTTGGGTTAAAATGATCACATTTTTTTCCCAATTGATAGATCCCTCATCACGACATGTCACATGATGGAATCTAATCCTTAGAATGGGTGGGAATATAGCTATTATACTTTCAAATCCAACGTCAGTAGTTATTTTTCTAGAGTTGGCCAAATGGGGTGGGTGGACCACTCTAATTGTGAGATAACCAAATGGGCTGAGTTCCTAGAGTTGTCTTAGGAGTGGACAGTATGTTCTTTCACAACATACATGACGCTGATCTCTAACACTCCATAATGATTTTAAACGCAAAAAACAACATTCTTGCAGTGTATGCCCAAAAACAAAAACTTTAGAAAACACTGCAAGACATGGATGCAATGCCTTACATTTTACATTAATATTGCCAAAGACATAAGTTTTTGCACAATAAGAAATAGAGAAATTGACACGAAATTAATTCCTGGTTGTGAATACTTGGAGAATGGATAAAAAAGAAAATTTTCTCACTCTCAAAATTTCACTGTTGTCTATAAGTTCATTAGCTGTAAAGGATTTTATAAATGCAGACATCTACTTTGATGTTTTAAAGCAGATATAATTTATCAAGACAAGGGCCATTGCTACCTTCTAATGCTTGTGATAACTATGAGAATAATGTATTGGCATGTTTTATATATATAAAAATTCAAGACTAATCAAAATAATATAATTGTAAAAGAGGCAACCAGTTACTTTTCATGGCAAGCTCTTTCGGTGGATTCAGCAAAGTTGTTAAAGGCAGTAGCAACACGTCTGAGAAACACTTCATGGCCACTTAAATACTCGCCATCTTTCTGTTGAAACCAAATAATACAGGATGAGTAAATTATAATATTATAATTTTGGACAAATTAAAAAATGATATTTATGTGGTCTATAAACATAAGGGACAAAAGCCATCAATCCACAAACAGACAGAGCCCATACTTGAAGAAGATAAACAGAGATAGGAAGCAATCTCTTCAGAATGTGCAGCAGTCTACCACCCAACTGCAACAGAAAGTGAGAAATATTAGCTTTCGAGAGAAAGCAACAATAAGGGAGCCAAAAACTAAACCTTGTGATTTGTGAGAAAGAAGAAAAATTATGGAAACTATTCAATGAATGCATGCACAAATCTTTATTTGAAAGGGTAATTATCAAGTAATATAGTCAATCTCATCCACAAATAACATGAATAGATGTAGTAGATGGGGATCAAAATAAAACAATAAGAGATATTGGTCAAGAAAATTTTGACTCACTAACGATTGACAAATGCCAATAAGTTCTAGTTCAAATGGATTTCCTTCTTCCATAAGGAGTGTAGGTTAATGTTAAGGGTTCAAAACCTACTTCAAAATAGTAATAGTAACAAAATTTTGACTAAAATTAAGCCATCGAATAAGAAGATCCTAAATTATTTGAAGGTTTAATAATCATCCACAAGCCCTTTTGGACGTTAATTCAATGACAAGAAAAAATCTAATCTTATCTGGTATATCTAGCTGAATAATCATGATCATCAAAACAATATCTTGAAAATATTAAGTCATTATAACACTAAATCCCACAAAGAATTCAAGTCTGGTTTATGAATTTAATTAATTAGATTACTCTGCCAGGTAATTTTACTTCCCACTCAAAACAGGTACGCTAGGAGGGATACTATCCCCATACTTTCTTCAGTTTTATCTTCTCATCTTCAATAAATCACAAAATCTATAAATACAAAATTAAAAAAATTGAATAATATTCATGATCTCAGCTATAGCTTAAGGAAAATTTTCATAGACCCACCATAAGACCAGATATGCTATACAGTAAATATTGGCAATTAAGAAACAAAAAATCCATAAAAGGGGTATAGCAGTCTATAGCTGTTATGAAGAGAGCAAGCCCACCCTTTTTCTAAAGACAGGTGTCACTCTCACAAGGCACCCCCTTGGGATATGTTACTCTCTCACCCTCTGGACCTTCTCTTTCAAATATCTTAATCTACTACTGAAATTTCATTGATGAATTACACTTTCAAAAACATAATGACACCAACAGCTTTATTCCACTGCATGTGACATAGCTCACAACACCACAAAAGTCAAGAAAAAGAAAAATATTGAAAGGCAACAATACTGATCACCTGATGAAGAAAAGGTTCAAATGTGTCCCTAGCCTTTGCAACAGCAATTACACAAGCAGTCCTGATTTCTCACAAAAAGAAGGAAGAAAGAAAAGGGACAGGTAGAAAAATTAAAACAAATATTTATAAAAGCTAAAATGTTAGGAACCCATCGGTAGAACTCACCCTTGAAAACTGGCTTGCAAGGGGAGGGTGCCCAAGAGTTTGTAAACACATGGTTAAGCCTATACTTAATCCATGTGGGACACTAGGATCATAACATAACAAAAAATATCCCACATACATGGTGGAATTAGAAAACCATCATTACCTTGAGTAGTTTGTTCCATCATGAATATCTTCTACACCACAAGCATTTACAATTTCTTCCCGCGTAATTGGAGGACATTTAATGCCTCCAACTACAAAACGAAATTCAGCCATGGCACGGTGATACTGTGCACCCCCATAAAGACGCATTCCCGCATTCTACACACAAATGAAACCCTTCTATATGAATTTTCTTGAAAATCTAAAATGTTTGTGGAACAATAAATCTTATCATTCGATATATAATAGTTCACTAAATACTTATCCACGTATTAGTATTTTTGAGAAGAAAATCTCTTTATATATAGATTAGGGGACCCATTTAATTCTATAAATTAGAACGTTACATATGCAGTACTCCATCTCACATTGGACATGTATTGGGTCAATCTAAACTATACAAGTAATTATGAGAAGCTACAATTGTGATTAGTCTTTTTGGATAACATATGTGGCAAACAAGAGTCTCATGGATTTGAGTGGAGGGAGATTTCCCCTACTCGGGATTTGGAATGGAAGTCACCATTGACTGGGAATGTGATAGCATCATGCAGGCATGAACTAAGTTTCGCAACAAGTATATATTAGGTCAACTTAAGCTACATAACCAACCACGGGAAACTCCAAATCATGACTAGTCTTTTTGTGGAATCATACAAATGTGGCTAGTATATCCTCAGGTCATGACAAGCTACAGGGTAGAATTTATAAAAGCAACTCAACTCACTCAACATAGCCTTAATCCCAACTAATTGGGGTCGGCTACATGAATTTTTTTATGATGCTCGACCATGTTAGGATCAATCTTCCTAGTTACATCTTTAATAATCATGTCTTTCTTCGTAACTTTCCCCCACGTCATTTTTTCCCTCCTTTTGCCCATTTTGCTCCTCCAAATTAACATAAAAAGAACAGACTAAATAAGAATTCAAGAAAAATAAAATATGACACAAATAAAATACACTATAAAAGAGAAAGGTACACAGCTTTTCAGCTAAGTAACATGTGTTGAGTTATGTGGCACTGAAATATATAAAAGCTTCAGCTCATAAAAATGTCTAATGTCAGACAATTCTATGCCTTACAGGTATTAGCTTGTGAGGAAAATGAACACCATCAGAAGCAACAAATGCCCCTCCATTAATTCTCTCATCTTGTAGTGTTTCACCTATAATAGAAAGACACTGATTGTTCAGAATTGAACAAAGCAGAAGGAGAAGAAAATGACAAAACATTCAAAAGTAAAGTGTAATTTCAGTTTCAATGATGATAGTGTAATGATAATATCAATAATATGATTTGAGTTGTCCATGATAAGCAACATCAAGATGATTTACCAAATTTATCTGGAGGAGCAACAACCGTCCCTTTCAATAGCAACGACAACTGAGTAATAAAGCGTAGTTAGTTCAAATGGATAATTGTGAATAGGGATAATAATATTGTAACATCAGCAATGCCAATATCAGAGATAGACATGTTAGTGCATCCGGGTGCAAATTATGTCAATAGTATTGAAACTGTTTTTTTTCCACATTTCATTTGTGGGGCTGTTTTTCATTTTTTTTTAGCATTGTAATTTTTTTTTTGCTTAATATATACATTGTGTGTTGTATGGAGGAACTCTTTATTAATACTAGAGACTGATAGGGCCCTAATTGAGACCTTGGTCAAGAATAGATCATGAAATGCTCGTCCTTTCTCCTTTAATTTTACTTCATCCAGGGTGCTGCACATAAAAATAAGATAAAATAAAATAAATTAATAGATAGAAAGAAAGAAAACTATAATAAAAGATTCATTTACAATTATTGGTAAGTTACACATGAACCTAGTGAGTCTTGAACCCACCACCTCACCTTCCATACCGTTATTATAGAAGGAGGAAGCTCCGTTTAGGCAAAATTTAAATCTGTCTAATATTGCCTTCAAACAAACAATTATTAAAAAAGAAGAAGGTAAATTTCAGTAACTTACCCTAAGGTTTGAGCTAATGCCAACCAAGTCCAGCACATTTCAAAATTGACCAACTTGATCCTTAAAGCCAATTTAGTCTTTAGACACCATTAGTGCCGTTAATTATTCTAACCCCGTGCTTCTCTCTCAGATTCTCTCTAGATCTCTCTCTCTCTCTCTCTCTCTCTCTCTCTTTCTCTCCTCTCTTCTCTCTTCTCTCTCTCGTCTAACCTTTGCAGAAGCCATGAGCTTCATAGCTTTAGTGATTTTCTAGGTATTTTTAATGGTATTAATTCGCTCTTGGAGTTCACAAATACCACAATAAATTTGGGTTGTTTGTGAAGGCTGAGGTAAACTAAATGAGAGTGAGATATGGGTTTAGGTGGAATTAAGAAGCGAGGAAAAGTTAAAAATTGAAGGTTTTGTAGAGACCCACATAGTTATATTGGAGTAAGCAACAGTCTTTTGTGGGTTATATTAATAAAGATTTGATTTTGTGGGTGTCATTTTGGATCACTGCAAAACCTGCTGTTGGGAGGGTTTTAGCAAAAAGAAAGTGAATCCACGTTAGCAATTGAAGGCTTTGCGGAGACCCAAATAGTTATATTGAAGAAATCAACAGCTTTTTGATGGGTTATATTAATAAAGATTGGATTTTGTTGGTGACTGAAAAAACCTGTTGTTGGTGCAAAAGAAAGGTGTAGGGATAGTGAAGGTTTTAGCAACTTAGCTCGATGTTCTATGGCTGGGTTTGGTATACACACAGAGAGAGAAGAGAGATGGACGAGAGAGGAGAGAGAATAGAGGTGTGAGAATAATTAACAGCACTAACAGCGTTTAGGGAACAAATTGGGTTTAAGGACTAAGTTGGTCAATTTTGAAATGTCTTGGACCTGATTGACATTCACCCAAATCTCAGGGTAATTTAACTAAAATTTACCCTAAAAAAAAAGTTTTATGAGTTAAACTTGAGACCTGAGTTCCCGATTAATTTCATTCAGCTTTCTTGTTGTGTTGTTGTACTCCTTTTCTAGAAGTGGAATGATCAGTGGAACGCTATCCATATACCTTGCAAGCATAATCTTAGCTAATATTTAGCCACAGAATATTGCAGGAAAACTAAGAGTACTTTGACTAGAATAGGGGCAAAATATAAAATGTAAAAGGAAGAAATACATGTACCTTTTCCACAGCAATTCTTCCAAGAATAATCTGAGTTTGCTTACACCTATTCTACTTATTTCTGCCTTTGACAGTGTCCGGCCCAACTTCTCCTGCAAAGATGCAACATCTTCCACCTCTCTCAAGGATATTGCCTGCATTAGAATATTCACTCATGTTTCGGAACAACATTAGAAATAAAACAAACAAATAACCTTTAACATATTCACATATCCAAATATTACAACAATAGACACCTCACATGTACAAAACAACCAACAAGCATTCTGTGCTCAACTCAACTAAATGTCAACCCCAGTTGATTACTAAATCTTTTAACAACTAATTCAGTTGGATACATGGATCATATTTTCTGAAACAGCTTTAATGATCACAGCTTTCCTCACTAGCTTCACAATGTCTTTTTTTGCCCGTAACTATCTTCAATGTATTTATTGGTAATAGTTGCACAGGAATGAAGCATCACAAGTGAGTCCCGATATTGTATCTTACCCTTTACTTTAAATACCTGACTAGACAAAAAACTAGAAAAAGAGTGATTCCCTGTATTCTAATCAAACCTAACCAACTAGGGTTTAACCGGAGGTTGGACCAGTTACGTCATAAATAATTCAACTAAAATAATAATTTTTAATACTATAAATAAAATAAATTAATACTCCCTTTTTCCCTTTTTGTTGATACTCTGTTTCATTTAAAATGTCTCAAAATATTTTGTGAGCTCTCACAACATATTTTGAGAGATACATTTCATTTTGAACTTATGAGAGAAATTTGTAAAAACTAATTTCTTGTCTATTAACATGTAAATTTTCAATGTGGAACGTTTGCACCTAAAGAATCAAAACACAAAGGGAAAGAGTGGTTAATTTATACAATTTCTTAATTTCATTCTCTAATTCATTGGGGGACTTGTTGATTTGTAAGAACTTATTGAGAATTTCATATTAGGAAGATAAAAGAAAATGCTATCTCTATTAATACCACATTCCATCACGAGTTTTGAACATTAAATGTTTAGACTAGCTTTTATATAGGTATAACATTCTTTTCAATGTTAAGTTTGTTATGCAGCTCATTTACTCCCTCGATAAAAGAAGCAATGCATATAAGCTTAACTTCTTCTTTTTTTAGTGGGATAAGTCAAAAAAATTATAATTATTAAAAGACAAAAACAGGTTCTAGTGGAGGTTTGACCAGTTGAATAGTTTTGAAAGATGGTTGACTTTTTCAGTTTTTGAGTGTGGATAGGACCAGCACAAAGTTAAATCGGTCGAACAAGCTGGTTCGGTTCAGTTTTTAGAACTATGCAGCATGCTATTTTCCAAATGAATATGGGTTATCATGCTACTAGAAGCATCACTCCCCTTCTGTTAGTAAACTGTTGAAGTTTTCAGGAAAAATTAACCTAATTAACTTGTTCTTATAGCAAATCTTGAATTTGTTGAATAATGCTTCATTCAGACAGCATACTTGACTAAATAGCATCAAAGCAGATAAAGAAGCCAACACTGACAGAACAAGGATTATAACTATCATGTATAAGCAATTTGAATGAATTTGATGCAAAAAGACCAACAGAATTCTTTTCTTTTTAGATAAAGACCAAACAGAATGCTGAAAATGTTTATGTCTAGCATAACTGGTTTAATAGCTTAAGGTGAGAGAACCACCAAAAATCAACTATAAAAGTAAAGGAAATTTGATGATAACATCAGGCAGACTATAGGAACATGGAAAAACTTCCGCAAGTCTTAACACTACCATTCAAACATCAACAGACTAGAGTCGCTAGATAAGGTGAGTAGTTGTAGACTAAACCTGTTTAAACTCATCATTTGTTCTGTAAACTGAATCATGTTCAGAACCAACTCTTCCTGAAGGCACAGATGTGAAGAAGGGAGAATCACCCAATATGAAGCCATCAAGTGTACATGCAGGCGGCGAAAGGAAGACTTCCACATCTGAAGAACGTGCGAATTGGGGTATTTTCGTATCAAGCTTGGTCGAGACAATTACTGTCCTTGAAAGCTCAGGATCAATCTGTAAAATATCATTAAAACTTTCAAGCTTTTACACTTGTTTATCGATATATACACTTTCTATATGTGTAACTGAAAACTAAATTCAAATTTGTAATTGTTTGCAGGATTGCAAAACTTTTGCCTGAAGGTAGTAGACTCAGTTAGGAATAGGGATACTACCAAGGTTTTTCTTTGTGACTTGCCCCAAAAAATAATTGCAAACTCAATAACTCCAGGCAAAAGAAGACTGTTGTCATTCTATAATACTAGCCCTGAGACTATTCTGCACTTGTTATTAGAATTGCAATTAAATTGTCCATTGGGCTGCTGTGATGAGTAGATGCAAGGTGAACTGAACTAGTTTAAGATGGGAAAAGGAGATTGATTGGTGATAAAACCATTTGAAGAAGAAGGATGCAAGATGCAGGAGCAACCAAGTCCAAAGCAAAGTGAACCCACTAGTTCACTTGGTCCCCTCACTAACTAGCATGGGTCCAGTCTCTATGTGTCATAGTTATGTTTAGTTTCATACTATTCATATTAGCTACTCTTTGGCCCATGCTCTTTTAAAGATTCCTGTGACTAAATGTTTAAAGAAGGATGAGATCTTATTGATTAGTACAAACAGTCTCTTAAATAGTCATTTTAGGCAACATTGTGTCATCTATTTTATGAAAATTCATCAGACTATTTCTTGCGCTGTTAAGCCTAGAAACTGGTCTTTTCTAGTACCAACTTCAATCTTTCTTTCTATATTTTCCTATAAAGATGATCTGCTGTCCTAGAGCACTCTCTCACACTGTCCTAATCAAACTAAGCGCAAAGTAAAGTATACAATTATAGGGTAAAGTAAATTAAAAAATTGAAAAAAAAAAGAAAAAACAAAAAAGAGAAATGGACATACTTGCATAACAACCCTACGTGTAGTTGCATTGCTCCAGTCACAACAATCTTCAAGACATAATATAATGAACTCTTTGTGCTGCATTTTAGCTCGCACAAGGGATTCCACTGCACGAGCTTGACTCTGCCAAGAACAGAACGCAAAAACAATTACCCTTACAATCCAAATTTTTTAATATAAAAGAAAAACAGTGGTTGAGTGTATTGCATTAAACCTGTAGCGCTCGATTCTTTCGACCTGGAGCAGGAGCAATTAGTCCTGGAGTGTCTATAATGGTAAGGTTTGGACAATGCTTATATTCCACTTTAATGATTATTTCCTTAGTTGAGAATTGACAAGCGTCGCGTTCCAACCTCATATTTTCAGCTTCAATGTAGGCCTACAGAACAATAACAAGAAGAAAATCACACTCTCATGTGGATAACCAATTCAAATTGGAGAGTTCTAACAAATTTTAAATAATAATAATAAAAAGAATAACACATTATATTATAAACTTTCACCATGTTCCCCCAAGCAATGCACAATTGACACCCTCATTTCAAAAAATTGTACCATTCTACCCCAAACCATCTAAACTAAAAGTTAAATTAGACCAAAATTGCGATTTTTCATTGCAACCAATAAGGGTATTTTCATAATTACATCCAATTTCCATCTCATTTAACTCCCAATTTAGACAACATGAGGCACATTGATACAATTCTTTCAAATCAACTGTTAATCATGATAGATTTCACTAGACGAAAATTAATAAGGCTATTTTCACCAAAAGTCTGTAGCTCAATTGGTTGAAATGTCCTCACCCCTCCCCCTCCCACATTGGTACAATTATTTCAAATTGGGATGTCAATTGTGCAAAGTAATAGTTTATGTGTGGGTGAAAAGTTCAGAATAAAAAACTATAGTTTCCGTCAAGACCCTTGTAGCTCAACTGGTTTAGCACCTCTTGGTGCGTCCATGACATCAAAATTCAAATCATCCCTCCACCTTTGTAACTATCGAATTATCAAAAATAAAAAATATAAAAAGAGAGATAGAGAAGAAATGTGACCTGAATTTGTTGAAGAGACTTTTCATCAGCAAGCGTGGAGTCAGAATCAGAGACAATGCGGCAGAGAGGGAGGCTGCAAAGAGGGTTATACTTCATGTGGAGAGTAATGGGGCGCCTGGTCTTGGTGCCGCCGCCGACATGGTTGAACTGGAAACCCATGAGTGCTTCCACCAGTGCGCTCTTCCCGTCCGTCTGATGACCCACCACCAACACCGCGGGGGCCTCGAATGGGGTCTCGAACTCTTGAGCCAGACTGTGTAGCTCGTTGTAAGCCTCGTACAGCCTCCATTGCTTCTCCACTTCCAGTTCCAATTCCGAGTCCTCCTCCATTGTAGCAGAAGAAGTAATGCCTAAGGAGTCTGACCCATCTTCTTCTCTTCCCTCCATTCTCATTTTATCACTGACACGGAGTCCAGACTCAAAAGTGTGTGTACTCAAGTTTTTACTGTTTCCAGTTTACTCGTGGAAGCAACGTACCATATCCATCGATATCCACTTTTTCTTTCGGCCCGCCCGATATATCCACTTTTTTTTATCTTTTCTATTTTTAAATTTTAGGCTAAATAAATGGGAAAATGGCTATTTGATTTGATCCGTTTATTTTTGGAAACTCCCGTAATGATTAATTTTGTCAATTTATTTTATTATTTAGTTTATTTTTGTTATTATTTATGAGTTTATTGCACTTTTTGATACTATTTATAGCTCCATTGTACTATTTCAGCTAACTTTTGTCTTTATTTACCGTAATTTCAACAAAAAGTTTTCAATTTCAACAAAATAAGCGGATCTCAAACAGACCTTGTATATTTTGTCACTTAAAATTCTACATAGTACAAAAACCAAGATATTTTGCTAGATAATTTGAAAAAATGGTTGTTTGGCTAAATGGTTTAAAAATAAAGGGCATAGTCATTTTAAAAATACACATAGAACTCAAAAAATACATGTAAAAACACACATAGAACTTGACATCAATATTCTCGAGTTAAAAAACAAGGGTATTTTGCTAGATACTTAAAAAATAGAGATGTTTTGCAACAAACTTTAAAATAAATGGTATTTATCCATTTTTCCCTAAAGACCATTTTGGTAATATAGTGTCACCATAATTTGGTTGCATTTTATAGTAGTTAATTTAGTCCATGCTATTTTTAATTTGTAATAATTTGGTATTTAATGTCAACTCGTTAATAGAAATTAATTGCAAGTTGATTGAAAATTGAAAATAGTACAAAATAGGAATCGAATTGACAATAAGGTAAAAAAATAGAGACTAATATAACATTTTTGCTAGAATTTTATACTTAAATCATAGGTACTTTTTTAATTAAAAAAAAAATTCAATTAGCCTTTTTTTAAGTGAAAATCAACTGGTATCATAAATAGCAATTATCATGAAAAATAAATAATTATAATAATAATGTATTATAAACATAAATATTGTATCTCAAATTATTATAAAAAGGAGAATTATAAAAAATTTTCATTAAAAAAATAATGCAAGACCTTTAATAATTACTTCCTTTATAAAAACTAAAAATTACTGTAGGGTCACGCTTCAGGGCCTAGGCCTAACAGGTATGGGGTTCTGGCCCAAGGAGCCCGAAACAATGAATTTATAGAGAGTGGGCTACAAAACTAGGCCTTAGCGAAGTGTATACTAGCTAACATTGGGCCATGCAACAATTGAAAATAAGAAAATCCCCTTCATGTCCATTAGATATTCAGTCCTAGGAGACGTGGAGGATGTATATCGGTCCCTGCTCAAACGCTATGGTTCTAACACTGTTCTTCTGTTCTGTATTCTCTCCTTTCTTTCTCCCTTCTTCATGGGGACTCCCCTCTCTTATATAGCCCTCTTGAAATCATCAAGGCCTTACACTTGTTGATCATCTGGACCTTCATTTGAGTGCCTGTCCCATCGGACATCCCCCCCGTCTTTCTGTGAGTTGTGGTGGTCAAGACAACACTATTCACAAGTCCTCTCCACATTAATGCGGCCAAAAAAGTAGCTGCCATGCATTTAATGTGGTAGCTGCAGCCTCACCTGTGGCATCCTACGCTTTCTTCCTCCTTCCGGGCTTGTGGGGCTCATCCTTGTTACTAAGGCTCGTTGAGGTGGATCCTTCTAGCAGGTAGAGTGCATGTTTGTGCCATGTTTGGTACATCCGAGGAGACATTTCTCCTCAGACCGCCTTTTAAACATCTTCAGGCCCACAAGAATTGGGCCGGGGGCCCTTTTTGGCACCCACGCCTTCTCCTCGAACGTGGCCGAATATTTCCATATATGGGACCCAAGGCCCATTGTATGATCTTGGGCCTTTGCCCCTACAATTACTATTCTTAAAAAAAAAAAACTAAAAATTACTAGGTATTAATTGACCAATAAAAGAGTAAAGACCATGTTTTCAAGCTTCAAGCTTATAATCCCATGAGTTTATAAAAAATAAAAATAAAAACAGCTAAAATGCAAATTGCATCATTTAAGTTTGGCTAAAATTCATTTAAGTCCTCTAACTATACTTTTGTTCAGTTAAGCACTCTAAGTTTCAAAACACAATTATACCTTTTTGATTTGGTGAATAGTCACTTTCATTCTTTTTTTAGGTTTTATTTTTATCATTTTAATTCATAAAGTATCTATTTGTTGTCAATGTTGATCATTTGTCCATCCCATTGACAACTTGCCGTTTAAACCAACCTAGGTTTTTTCCCCCTCCTTTTTTGCCAATTTGTTTATACTATAAATTTTACTTTCAATTTTTAATATATAAATTAAAAACAAGAATTTTCTTTCAGCCCAATTTCCATTTTTTTATCTTTTCTTTTGTTCTGGTTTTTCTAAATTTGTCTTGTTAAATTTTAAGCTAAAATATTATTTTGGTAATACAGGGATTAAATTCAATTTAGTCCTTACGTTTTGGCAGTAGTCAACTTGGTTCGTGTTATTTTCAACTTGTAATAATTTAGTTCCTAGTGTTAACTCACTAACAAAAATTAATTGCAAGTTGACTAAAAATTGAAAATAACATTAACCAAGTTGAAAATGACCCCAAAATGTAAGGACCGAAAATTTTTTCACCTAAATTTTATACTAAAAATAATAGGTATTTTTCAATTAAAAAAGTCAATTGGTATTTTTTGTAAGTGAAAAATTAATTGGTCTCTTAACATAATAATAAATAGCAATTATCATGCAACATAAATAATATATCTCAAATTATAATAAAAACGATAATTATAAAAATTATTCATTAAAAAATGCAAGATCTTTAATAATTACTTCCCTTTATATGTATATATATGTATGTATGTATGAATATATATATATATATATATATATATATATATATATTTTGTTGAGAAAAGCTAATAATTACTAGTATTAATTGACCAATCTATATATATGTGGCCATGCGAGGGTCAAAAGCAACCACTATGGGAATAACGATAACAAAAATGACTTACACAATTAATTTATAAAAAGAATGGCAAATATTCCACAACGGGAGATCTAAATAGCAAATTGAAAGACGAGAAGGACCAAAAAACCTTTTATAGATACAAAAACAAGATTCCCAAAGTACAAGAGATAGGATTAAAGACTAAAAACTCTTAGACATATTTCTCTATTACAGCTCTCTATCTCTCTTGTTTTTCTCTAAGCTTTCTTACTTGATTTTTTCTGAATTCCCCTCTCCTATTGCACCTCTCCTTTTATAGGCATTTTTTTCTTCCCTTTCTCCACAATTGACTTGTTTCCAGTTGGATTTGGGGATACTTGTTCCATCACCCCCCTTTTTTTAGTCATTTTTTCATCATGAAATAGGACATTTTTAAGGGTGTTTTCACTGTTCAGGCTAGCCAATTGACATTTAATGTGGTAGAGATTAGGTAGAAACACCTCATTAATGCGAAGGTGATTACTCCAGTGGTCCTTATCTCTTCATGGTGTTTCCCAAGGTGAGTTTGATAGAGGGTGTCATCTCGATCCAGAGGGGAACTGGTCATCCATGATTCTTGAAGTATTTGCTATAGGAAAGGTTCTTCTCATTACCTCGACAATGGACCACGTCAGCAGAAGTTAGCCCGGATCTCCACAAGATCTATCCCAGGGAGTTGTCTTTTATTCCCCAAACCACTTTATTCACACCCATGCCTTTGGGGCAGTCCATCTTTCAAGAAATGATCTATTGGGCCTTTGGCTCGCGGCCCGGGCTCATATTCTACCTCCCACAATCTATATATAATAATAATAATAATAATAGTAGGTGAAACCGAAAGAAACTCAAATTAGAATTCCAAATTAGAGTTCCAATTTTGCGCCATGTATCCAAAATTATTTATTCTTAAAGAGTTTTATTTCTTAATTTTAGAATCTAATGTGGGACCACATCATAAATATTCATTTAAGTGAATTATCAAGTACAAAAACCAAAGAGTCTAAAATAAATGAATCGTAAAAAAAAATGCTTCACAATAATTTAAAAAAAAAATGGACAATTTACATTTTATACCTAATAATATCCTTACAAAATTTTTTAAAAAGTTAACAAAATATAAAAATGACTATCAATAGTATTTAAATTATATATATAAGAATTATATTATGCATTTTATTGTATATCTTTAAGTGTATCTATGCATATGCATGGGGTTACAAACTAGTATTTATTAATAGCCAAAACTTAGAGAAAATCCAATTAGATTTTAATTAGTTTCTTAATTTTGCGCCATGTGCCATATTTAATATTTTATTTTGTATCAAGTGAATTATTGAGTGTAAAAATCGAAGAGTTCAAATCCAATTAGATTCTAAATTGGATTTCAATTGGAATCTAATTTTTCAGCACATGTCTATCTAGATTTTCAATTTTTAATTGTATCCGTGCATATGCACGAGGCTATACACTAGTAAAATAGTAAAGACCATGTTTTCAAACTTCAAACTTTTATATACAAACACATAATCTTTAACTAATAATAAATAAAGAAAAAGATAAAAACAAAAATTTTACCTTTTAAATTGGTGAATTTTCATTTTCATTCTTTTTTTAAGTTTTAATTTTATCTTTTTTGTCCATAAATAATCTATTTGTTGTCAATGGTAATCATCCGTCCATCCCATTGACAACTTGCCATTAAATCCTCTAAAACAACATAGTTTTTGCAAATTAGTTTTAAGAAATTCTCTCTCAACTCTCTCATTTCTTTTTCTCTCAAAAAGAAAAAAGAAAAAAAAACTCTCATTTCTTTTATTCATAATGAATATAGTTGCGCTTTCTTTGTTCTTTTCCTCAATTTTTGTTGATGAGAGAGAGAGAGAGAGAGAAATACAATTGTTAAAGTGACTGTACAGAGAAGAGTTTCAAAATAATTCACAATGTTTAATTATGAGTAAATTGATTTTCTCTTGGAGAAAAATCAGTTGCTGATCTTGAGTAACGGTAGGAGAGCCAAATTTGGCACTAAGTAATGGTAGAAAATGTTTTCCTCCAAACTAGTTTGGAGAGAAACCCTCCAAACTCGTCCTATATCTTTCTATTGGATATTACTTTTAAAAATCTAACCGTTAGATAGCATGTTCTTATTATATTTTTTATACTTGTAAAATTTCAAGAAGATCAAAGATCAATAGCTATGTAATTAATGACATGTTTAAATTTCAAGTTTTTTTGTTAAAAAATTATGCATAAAAAATAAGTTTATTGATTAAATAGTAAATAACATTGGATTTAAATGAAATTTGATATGTGTTAAAAACATAAAAAACATGCAATTCGGCAATTAGATTTTCAAAATTCACATCAAATAAAAAGATACAGAAAAAGTTTGAAATGTTTATTTCCAAACTAATTTAAAAAGAAACCTTGTTAGTATTGGTAGAGGATTTGTGTAATTTATCTAGGAATGACTGATTTCCAAATTTGTTTCTATGTTATTCTTTCCTTTTGTATATTACTGAAATCCATATCACCAACTATAATTAACCAATCAATTATTCCCAAACTAAACAAAATATTTGTATCACTCCAATGTATGAGTCCAAATCTTCACTCTCACTTTCCCTGCTTCACTTTATGTTCTACCAATAAAAACCTACAACAATTTCATCTATTTAATTAAATTCTACTATTATGCATTATCATATTTCATCTATCTAAAATACAATAAAAGAATCCACCACCACCCCACCACCAACTTTTGCTGGAGCTGGCTACTGCTCCATCAATATCACCGGTCATGGACAACCACTAGATTACTTCTCTATTTTTGCTCTTTTATTTTCTTTTCATTTTCATTTTAGTTCTCTCTTTTATTTCCCAATTTTTATAATATGGTCAAATTGGTTTGTCTTTGGTTAATTCGATGAATTGGTTTCTCTTTGTTGTTAAGATTTTATGATTTAAGCAAGACTTAAGTACAGTGCTTAGGTGCTGTTCCTTAGGTTCCTCTTTTAAGATTCTGCCATGTGAATTTTTTTCTCATAGGAATAAAGTGTATTTTTTAGTTAAGTAGCCACATGGCTGAATTTTAAGAGGGGAACCTAACGAACAGCACATAAGGTATTGTACCTAAGTTTTGTCCTTAGAACATCTGCATAAGTGGATGTAAAAATTTTGTAAATTATGCAAAAAAAAACATACTTTTTCTATTTTACACCCCCATTTTTACAAAATACTCACATCAGTTTGTCTATTCTACACATTTATTCAATAAAATATTTATCTTCACACTTCTCTCTGGGACCCATCACAACCTAAACCACCATCATCAACCCACCATCATTAACCCACTATCATCAACCCACCATCATCAAGCACCATCGTTAACCACCATCATCAAGCACCATCACCCCAAAATTGATCAAACAAAGAATTAAAAAGATCAAAAACCCAAAAACCCACTGATCAAACAAAAAATCCCAAAACTAATCAAACAAAGAATTAAAAAGGATCAAAACCCCAAAACTCACTGATCAAACAAAGCTTTGGCAGCGATTAGTGGTGGCACGGCGAGAGCTTTGGCAAGTGAGCTTCGGAGATCGCATTAGTGAGTGAGCTTTGGCGGCATGGTGAGAGTGAGCTTGCTTCGGAGATCAGTGGCGGCTTGCTTCAGAGATCAGTGAGGTGAGAGTGAGGGACCAGAGATAAAAAGAGAGAGAGGTCAGAGTGAGAAGCACCAGAGAGAAAAAGAGAGTTAGGTGAAGGAGAGAGAAAAAATTAGTAAAATATTAATGCAAATCTATTGTAACCATGCATATATGCACGGTTATTGTAGCACTTTTGCACTTATGTACAATTTTACATTCGCTGATGTGGGTGTATTTTTGGTTAAAATGAACTATTTTTTATATTTTGCAATATTTTGCAACCGCAAATGTGGTTACTCTTATGATTTTTGCTTGGGTTTGAAAGATGGGTTTTGGCGTGGGTCTTGTTGGTCATTTTTTATTATCAATACTAAAAGCTAGTTTTACCAAGAAAGACACTGCCACTGGCTTCCATGTTCGTTCTTAGCAGTAGCTCTATTCCAGTACCTAAGGCTGGAGGAATGGAGTCGTTGAAGTTAAGGCATGAAAATGAAAATGGTCTGGGTGGAAGCTTCATAGCACTATTTCCTGAAGTCTCATTTGCTGGCATAACTCAGATATCTCCAAGTCCTTATTCTAGAATCTAGATATGGTGAATTTGGCGTTTGAGTGGGCCGCGAGATGTGGGGTTTTAATAGTAAAATACCAAACATTGATAAACTAGAAATTAGATCAAGATAAGGAATCAAATTCTCAATAAAAAAAAAATAGAATAAAAGGAGTGATGAATCAGAAAGTCATCCATGGAAAAAGTGAAGAGAAAATTCCAGAACAATCCAGACCAGCGATATTTATGGTGTCAGTGGCCGACGCCGATAAAGGTTGGTGGTGGGCAGTGGTGGTGGACTGGTGGTGGGAGGAGTTGGGTTTATTTTATTTTATGGGGAAATTATACTTTGCCAGGTTGTCCAAAAAACACTCGGTTTAAAAATTAGCATTTTACCCATCTTAAGTTAGCTTTATTTGTCTTCCGTTACCCACCTTTATTAAAAATAAAAGTAAATTTTTATTTTTGTTACCCTTTTATGTTTCTCTTCTCTCAAAATATAAAAAACTAAAAAATTAAGAAAAAAGAAGATTTAAAAGCTAATTTTGTAAAAATTAAATCATAATTTTTACGTCTTGTTTTCTTTTTTTTTTTTTTGGTAAGAATACATCTTGTTTTCATGCATTAACTTTTAGATCTTTTAAGTGTGAGTTTGGATAGCGGCAAGTTACATGTTTTGCGCATTTGCATTTTTTTCCTGGGTCCCGTATACTGTTCACGGGATCCGCAAGTACGGAATCTGGCAAAATCAACTTTAAAACTGGGTCCCACGGTACTATTCACACATTTAAATATTATTTTGCTATAGTGTTTTAAGTTTTCAGTTTTTAGCAATAAGCGGTATCCAAACAGACCCTAAATGACAAAAACAAGCAAAGCCAAAAATGGGTCATATTTGTAGTCATTAGCCCTTACCATTCCGTGTGGAACAGAACACTGACAGCCCATCCAAAAAAAACCAAGAGCTTTCAAATTACAATCTTTCCAAACTAGCTCCTAGTGGCCTACACTCTATGCTTAATAGGTAATATGTATAAGCCAGGTGAAAATGGCCAAATACCACCATTTTGCAAAATTTGTAGCAATTTAGCACTGTTTCGGAACTAATTAGCAATCTAACACTTTTCTAGTACTCGAGTTTGACAAATTCGAGTTCTAAATGGTATTCAAGTTTATGAAACTCGAGTTCGTAGAAGTTCTACCATCGTGGCATAGGTTGAGCTGGCATTTGGGATTAAAAAATGCCACTTGGTACTTGAGTTCCTAGGACTCGAGTATTGTGTTAGTGTGGTACTCAAGTTTCTATAACTCTAGTATGGCTCGGGTATAATAAGTGAAATAAGTGAAATCATCTAGGTTCATACTCGAGTTTCATGGACTCGAGTACTGTGTTAGCAGTACCCGAGTCCACTAAACTCGAGTATGGCTTGTCTATGATGTAGTTATGTGTTGAAAATGGAACTGTCAAAATTTATTGTAGGTTTCGGCTTGGAGAGCTTGCCAATGTTCTCAAACCTTGCCAATAAAAGTTGGGATGCTGGATGTATTGTAAAATGGTATTGTATAATTAATAAAGTAGCTTTTTAGGATGGCAAAATAGGATAGGATGACATTTTCTGATGCAAATGCTCTTAGTGGTGCTATATCTAAAAATATTTAGCAATCAATTACATCAAACTCTTATATATATCGGTGCACGGGTGCGGATTCGGGTTCGGGTGCGGGTGTAGGTGCAGTGCAGTGACTCAGTAATTTTTGAAAAGTAGGGTATGGGTGCAGCGAGATACGTTTATTTATAAATTATTAAATATAATTTTTATTAATAAATTATATATATATATATATATTTATATATATTTTGAGAAACATTTTCTATGTATATATTGAGCCTAAGGCCCAAGCCGAGGACGAGGGGTTGTTTGAAAAAGAGTAAACATTGTTAAGGGAGCCCATGTTAGTAATTGAAGAAGTTAGTTTTGATCATAATAGCCCAGGAGGTTGGGCCAAGGATGAATGCCTCCTTGGCTGACCAAAGCTGAGGTCTGTAGAGGTTGTCTGCCGTCCAAGGGAATGTTTTAGGAAGTTCTGCTAGTATCAGTAAGCGTTACAAAAACAAAGGACAGAGGGGAGTCCTAAAATATCATAGGAGAAAGCTACTACCACCGCATTAAATGCTCTGTAGTTAACTCTCTGGCCGCATTAATGTGGAGGTGATATCTGAACAGTGGTTTTCAGCCTTACAGCTACTACGTAAAGACTTTAGGAAGGTGCTGATGGGACAAGTATCAAACACCAACTGTCTGGTTTGCACGTAGAGGGTAAAAATGAAAGGATGAGAGAGTATAAAAGGAGAAGGAAGCAATGAGACAAGTGATGGAGAAATCTAGAGAGAAATATTGTAGCAATCAGGAAGCAAACTTGTAATCAAACCTAAGAGAAATATACAAGAACTGATCTCCTTGGATCGTGCCGAAGACGATTTTCTTTAGTTGAAATCAATCTATCTTTCTGTTCTTGTCATTTGAATTCACTTTATTTGTCATCCAACTCATTTTAGCCTAGTTTTCCAACCCAGTCTCTATAAATTCATTATTTTGGGCTTTTTGGGTCTGGGTCCATCCATCATTTGGGCTAGGGATCCAAATCAAGTCCTTACATATACCATAATAATAATAATAATAATAATAATAATATTATTATTATTATTATTATTATTATAAAAATGTTTTTGTTTATAAATAATATTAATTAATTTTGGCTAGAGCTTAGTTTGAGTTAATTTAAATTGCATTGAGATGAGCTTAGAGCATTCACAGTAAAACATCTAAAATATTTAGCTTTTGGTAACTCAAAACACTACTTTATTTATTTTAACAACCCACTTTATAATAAACCCACAGCAAAGTTTTGATTTTAGCATTCAATACATTAAAATAATACTAGCCTCGGAGCACGCGCGTGCTCAGGGGCTCTTTTATTTTTTGGATAAAGATTAATAATTTACATTTATTATAATTTGGAATTTCTACTTTTTCCAATCAAAAAAAAAAAAAAAAAAACCTAAGGGTATGATTTTTATTTTTTTTAAAAGGAGGACAGAAGAAACAAATACATCATGATGAAGTAAAAAAAAAAGAATACATGGGGTGAGTTTTGTAGATTAGAGGAGTTTTAAAACTAACAAAAGAGTAATCCTATTTTGTAGGGAGTTAGTGAGTAGAAGTAGGAATTTAAATCAACGTAAAAGTAGGAGTTTATTAGAAGCAGAAATGCATTTCAACGTAGAAGTAGGAATTTATTATTTTTGTCAATTTACTATTTTAATCTCATTTTTAAGTTTTAGGGAAGAGTATTTTTGACAAAAAAGAAGAAGTAATAATTAACTTTTTTTTCAATTTACTATTTTAACCACATTTTTAAGTTGTTGGTTAATTAATTTAGGAGCATTTTTGACAGCAAAAAAAACAATAACTGACTTTCTGAATCCTCTTAATATATATAGATAAACACCCCAATAAATTAATATATTCAATACAGTAAAGTCCCATCGCAGTCCACCCAAAACCACCATCACTGGTACTACAACCTTTCCAAATCAGAACCCCTACCATCGCTCTACTAGTCACAACCACTACAATGGCAACCACAACCCACCATAGGAAAGAAAAAAAAAAAAAAAAAAAAAACCCACGGACCTAGGCTCCCAAAACCCATCCACCTTCTTGTTCCACCACCATCACAAGATCTCAGCCACCACCAAATCCAACCCTTGAAATCAGACCTAAATGCCGACAACCCTGGAACCCAAATTCGACCCCTGAAATCTAGTAACCCACAACCCTGAAACCCACCAAAAATCTTCGATCTCAACAGCCGAAATCCACCAAACGCCAAACGCCGATCTCAACAGCCACCGATCTCAAACGCCGAAACCCAAACGTCGCTGCTCATCGATCACCACCACAAAAGAGAGAACAAAAATTGAAAAGAGAGAGAGAGAGAGAGAGAGAGAGAGAGAGAGAGAGACATATCTTCAACCATAGCTTAAGAAAAGGAAAAAAAAATGCAGAGGAGGTTGGCAGAGATATGGAGAAGAAGAAACGAGAAGGTTGGGGAGGAAAAAGAGAAAAGAGAGAGAGAAATGGGTTGGTTAGAGAGAAGAAAGAGAAAATAAATTTAAAGAGGAGAGGAGAGAGAAAGATATAAAATAGTTTTTTTTTTTTGAGCTACAGTGGGCTGTCAAAGATAACAGCCCACTGTAGCAATGAAGCAAAACAATTTAGGGGCTGTTTGGATGGTTTTTTTTCATTATTCAATTTCCGTTACTCAATTTCCATCACTCATCATTCATCGTTCATCACTCATCATTTATCACTCATCACTCATCACTTTAAAATACCCTACCCATTTGGCACCATCACTCACTTGCCATCACTTAATATTTTTCAACTGTTTGTGGGACCCACACACTGACCCAATGTTAGTTGACTTTTCTCTCTCTTTTTTTTTCCCTGCCTCTCCCCTTCGTTTTCCCCTGTTTTTCTCTGCTTTTCTTTTCATCCATGTTAACACATATTTTAATCAAGCCCACCATGATCCTTATTTTCATGCTTTTCCCAGATCTACAATATAACCCAAAAAAAAACCCAATGCTTTTCCCCTTCATTTTCCCCTGACCCAATACTTTTCATGCTTTTCCAAAAACCCAAAAAAAAAAAAAAAAAAAAAAACCACCACTGCAACTGCCGCTACAACCCACAGTGACAACAGCAACAACAACAACATCAACAACAGCGACAACTTCGACAACATCAACAGTGGCGACAACATCAACAACAGTGGTGACAACATCAACAGCGGTGACAACTTCGACGAACTCGAGAAGAAAAAAAAAAGAATGGAAACCCAGTGAAAAGGAAAGAAAAGAAGGAAAAAAAAAAAAAAAAGGACCCAAGCCCAGAAACCAACGTGAAAAGAAAAGAAAAGAAGAAAAAAAGAAAAGGAGAATAGAAAAGAAAAGAAGGAAAAAAAAGAACCAAACCCAGAAAGTGAAAAGAGAAGAAAAGAAGAAAAAAAGAAAAGGAGAATAGAAAAGAAAAGAAGTAAAAAAAAAAAAAAAAAAGAACCAAACCTAGAAAGTGAAAAGAAAAGACAAGAAGAAAAAAAGAAGAAGAAGAAGAAGAGGAGCAGGTGCGTCCCAGACCCGTGAAAGACAAAAAAAGAAAAAGAAAAAAAGAGAAAAGAAGATAAAGAGAGAGCAAAAAGTTTGACTGTGGGACTCATGTGTAATTTTAATTACAAAAATGCCATTGAAAATAGAATTATGGAAACTAAAAATAGCTAAAATGTGTTTTTAGTTTCTATAACTCATTACTCAAAAATCAGAGAATTGAGTGATGGAAACAGAGTTATGGTGGTGCCAAACGGACTTTTAGTTATGGGTCCCACCATTTTTGAGTTATGAGTTATGGAAACAGAGTTATGAGTTATGGAAATTGATGATCTAAACACCCCCTTAGCAACTGGACAAATTGACTCCTTTGCTGTATGGGGTGTTTTCAGCGTTTGGGTTGTTAAAACTTAAAATGACTAAATAGTCATTTTAGCAACCTCACTGTGTGTCATCAGTAACACATAATGCTTCTAACATTGTGAGTGGGGTTTTTTTTTTCCCCCAAATAACATTGATTTTCAAATAATTTCATTAGTTAGCACATTTTCAAAACTATTTAAAAAACTAACATCTCGAGTGTAATAAACTCCATTTTGGAATGCTAGACTCGAGTCCAGCAGACTCATTTTCTGTCAAATTGAAATCGCGCCTTATAGACTTGATTTCGATACTCACTCAACAAAAGCTCGATTTCAATACTCACTCAACAAAACCAAAAACAACGAAGAACATAAACACCAAAGAACATTGAAGAAACAACCAAATCAACAAACCCACAAGGAAACCAAAAATCCAAGCAAACCCACAGCAGAATCAACAAACCCACAACAAAATCAACAAACCCAAGCAAACCCACAACGAAATCAACAAACCCAAGCACCTGATCAATGCCGTGATTGTGGCTCAGATGCTGACTTGGAACTTAGAAATCAAGCTATCGTCATATTCTTCTTCTTCGTCACTTATTCTAATTCTTCTGGGTATTTCTTTTTTAAAATTTTTTGATCGTGGGGTTCCTCTGCTTCGGTCTAATCCTCCATCTTCTTTGTCAGATTCTTCCTCTTCTTCTTCTTCTTTCTTCTTTCTTCTTCTTCTTCTTCTTCACTTGGTTAGATTTTTCTTTTTGCAATACTGAACTCGAGCTCTATAGGCTCGATTTTGAGGTCCTTGAAAGCTCGAAATCGAGTTCATTATACTCGATTTAGCACTCCAAAATCGAGTCTAATATTCTTGAGTTGTTAGATAACAAAATAGTTTCAAAAGTGTGCTAACTAACAAATAGTTTGGCTTTTAATGTTATTTTCCAAAAAAAACCCTTGTGAGTGCTCTTAAAACACCAAATCCTAAGGGCCCGTTTGGTACATGTGTTTAAAAATTGAAAATTGTTGTTTAAAAACATGTGTGGAAATATGTGTAAGTGAAAAAGTGTGTGAAAATACGTGTAATATTGTTTAAAAACTGAAAATTATTGTTTGAAAACACAAACCATACACCAAACCTCTAAAACTCTATTTTCCATTTCTTTTTGTTTTCCTTCCTCTCAAGTCCCACCTGCCAACTCACACGTGCCTTGTCATTGCCTTGTCAATGCCTTGGCAACTCAAATCATTTTCTTTTAATTCCCAGTGCTCTCCTTTAATTCTCCACCGCTTCTTGTACCATTTGTTATTTCAATTTCTTTGCTTTCCACCACCTTCCTTTTCGTTATTTAGAGCCAGGTGATCCGAGCTCTCTCGTCTAACACCAACCCATATTCAGTCATCTTCTTCATCCTTATTACAGAACCATTTGGCCAGTTAATTTTTGTAATTATTTTATTTCATTTTCTATCTGTCACCTCCATCTCTCTTCCTAATTACTTTATTTCATTGCCGTGTTTTTTTACTTTAAAAAAAAAAAAAAAAAAAAAACTTATTTCAGCCCGAATTGGACCAATTGGGGGCAGTTTCGGCCCGTTTCGGACCGAATCGGGAAAAAAAAGAATTTGCCTCGGACGCGCGTGCAACCACATTGACGCTGCACGACGCATCCGTGCGTGTCAGAAGCTCGTGCTTCCTATATTTAGGGTGCATTTGGATACCGCTTATTTTGCTGAAAACTGAAAACTAAAAACAATTAAAAAATATTTTCCGATTATTGTTCATTAATGAAATCACTGTACATTTGCCTAATTGCACTGTTAATGTCTCATAAACAGTGTAAGAGGTGCTGGATTAAAAAAAAAAAAAAAAAAAAACGCAAACGCAGGAAAATAATTCCTATGTATACTTTTATTGTAGCAACTGATTATAATTGAAAAATAATTTTTTTATTACACTCTCTCTCTTCTTCTTTAAAATATTCACTCTTCTCACTTCTCTCTCTTCTCTTTGTCTCTCATCTCTCTATACTCTATCTCACGTCCCTCTTTCATTGTGATCCGACTTTACAGTGGTGGTCCTCGATCTTTACAGTGGTGATCGTGTTCCAATCTTTGCGGCAGTGGTTTTCCTTATCGTGGTCTACTCTTCGCGGAAATGCTTTCGATCTGGTGTCGGTGTGGTGGCCCGATCTAGGTTTAGGGGTTGGTAGTGTTTTGAGTGTTGGGTGTGGTGGTTGTTGGTAGTGTTTGGGTTTTGGCCATGTGGCTATTGGTAGTGTGGTGGCTGTTGGTAGTTTGGGTTTTGGTCCTTACAAGCGATTCATTGACTTGAATGATCCGAATAGAAAACATAAGTAAATTTATATTCATCACTTATACTAAAAAAAAACCTTTAATAACATAAAAAAAGAAAGAAATTTTATTAAGAACCTACCAACAATATGCTGAGAATGTGACATAATTGTCACTATAGTAACTCCTTTTTTTACACAAATTCTCCTTCTAAAGCATCACCAAAGGGAACCTAATGGATCAAAGTGGACCGAAACGAACCGAATGGTACAAAGTAGAGTGAATGTATTGAAGTAGAGCAAACTGAACCGAAATGCTAGTTGATGTGGCTTAATAGGAGAGTAGAACCAATAAATGCAACACTTTAACTTTACTAGTTGCAAACTTGCATGATATGCAGAAAAATTTGATGATTTGTCTTTCTGTAAATGAAAAATGAAAATAGTAGATAAAATTTATAAGTGTTAATCCTAAACTTTTCTTAAAATGATGTGATTATTTTTTTGATAAAGTATGATTGATACAAAATATTAGATTTTCTAAAAAATAATCATACTTTATTAAAAAATAATCACTTCATTTTAAGAAAAGTTTAGGATTAACACTTATAAATTTTATCTACTATTTTCATTTTAAGAAAGTGTAATGTGTGGTTGGAATTTGTTGTTAGTGTTCCTTACAAATAGTTCATCCTCCATACTCTTGAATGGCCTAAAAAGGAAGTAAATACAATAATTTTTTTTAACAAAAATAAATGATGTCATATTGCTTTGTTGTATAGTTCATATTATTTTAATGTGTTGTATGTTAAAATAAAAATTGAGATGTTGGGTATGTTGTAAAGTGATATGGTATAATAGATAAAGTAACTTTTTAGATGATAATTAGCCATTTTTATGCAAACCTGGATGTGAATGCTCTCATGAAATTTTTTTATTTTCTATAAATGAAAAATTATATATATATATATATATATATATTCTTTTTTATTTAAGATTTTCATTTACTCCTATAATGAGCCAATTTTCTAACAATAATATAGTTGAAATTAAATTTTCCAATCATGATAGTCACAAAGGAAGGAGAAAAGCAAAGTTTTCTTACCATTCAAAAACTTCAACTTCTAGCCCTCTAATCACCCTCAAAAAAAAAAAAAAAAACTTCTAGCCCTCTATTTTAATGTTGTCTTAAATCCCAAACCACTACATTATCATTGAATATTATAGTACTATCTATCTTAGAAGTATACAAAAGTATAACAATGACATTTCTTATTGAATACATTGCTTATCTCAATACATTTGTAAATAACTTCCAGATTAAAAATATACCAAAATGAAGATGTTTTGCAAACAAAACACAAAATGTCATCATGAATTTTTAGTCAACAATGATCAAGCTTCTATATGTATCATTATAAAAATTATTTTAAAAAAAATAAAATAATCAAAATCCAATGAAAAAGTCAAAATATGTTACTTCTGATTATTTTTGTTTGACTAACTATTGTTTTTGTCTGATTAAGTGCCGCTATAGATTACTTTAAAAACAACTATTTAGAGTACTTTTTCCACAAAAACCACAAATTTTTCCATCCAAGAGGAAATTAAAAAAAAAAAAAAACCTCATAGTTCAACATCTAAACCGATCACTTTATAAAAATATTAACAAAAATAAAATAAAATCACTTTCCAACCAACAACTCTTAAATGTGACTGCACTTTATTAGTTGGAAAAAATTCCCAAAACAAAAGCTTATCTAGAAAAATCAATCACACAAATAATTGAACTAAACAAAGGATTTAGCCTTTTGAGAGAGAGAGAGAAACTAACAATTAGATAGCATGGTCACACAAAAAATATTTCATCTTAAAGTATGACATAACAATGCCAAAAACCAATTTTTATATCTTATACTTGATAACGCCTTAAAATGTATATTTATTATATATTTATGTGAGTGTTATCTCCTTATTACTATGCTGAATTTGTATAATTAAGCTACGATTTGCATTAGTCTCTACTATTTATCTTTACATAATTTCTTGAATAAGATGTCATTCATTGTGTGTAATTTTCTACTTTCAAAAAATCATATGAAAATATGAGCTTACAAGAGTTTGTAAGAGAATGTAGGTTAAACTAGAATTAAAGAGGAGTTAAAGAACCGTGCTTAAATGTCTAAGGAGGTGCAGCTGGAGTACTTGGTTCGTTTTCCATGTTTGGAAGCTTCAAATTAAGGAAAGAAATCAAAGAGGCATAATCTGAAAAGAAAAAAAAAAAAAAAAAATCAGATTTGAGCATTGATTAGTATTTTGAGCATATCTTTTTCCTCAAAAATCTAATTGACATAAGCTAGATGGGCTGGAACAGTGAATTAAATATCTACAAATTTCCAATTTTTAGTTTTTCGAAATTCACACTTTTGGAAGGCCGAAATTAACTCATAAGTTGCTACTGAAAATCTAGACAAAAATTTAATAGTAAAAAGTTTTATTTTCTTAGTACACTTTTACGTTAAAGTTTTGAAGGGGGGCTCTAGAGAATGAATTTTGGAGAGAGAAACTTGTGTTTTATTATTCGCTCATGGCAGCCTAAGCTCTCAACTAGGGCTAGGGGTTATGTTTTTTTTATATATTGTATGATAATCAATTGTGATTCTTTCTAAGATTTTAGACAAGATATTTGATTGTTCAATTAGATTTCTTTTGATGTATTAGTTCTTCCATGCTTTCAATAAGTTCAGTCATGTTTTGTATTTATTGTTTAGATGAATTTCTAATAGTTTCAAATAGAAATCAAGTTTTTAAAGTGAATGAGTTTTTCTAAAAACTATTCTAATCACATTATTAATCTAGGTTATCATGCATTTTTGAACTGTCTCAATTCAACCGAATCATTGGTTTTTCATTATCTAAGAAATCAATTATGAAATATATTTTTTCTTAGATCACAAAAAATTCCATATCAATATAGGGAAACACCTTGATGCCCTGGTATTTAAAATATTGATTTAAACCAATTGTTATTTAATTTTTAACAATCACCAAGCAAAAATTATTTTTTCATCTTCATCAAAAGTGTTGTTAAATTATACTGTCTTTGAATTTACCCCACTTCTTATGGTTCGACCTTGGTACTCCAAGAATTACATTGCTACAATCTCCTGCACTTGGGAGTGAGTAAGCAATACTTCCTATGACAAATGAAATTCACAAAAATAAACAAATGCTAAGTCTTCAATTTATGGTGAAAAAATTACATATGAAATAAAAGGAAAAAAAAAATGTAAAGGACTTTATAGCATCCTTTTGTCAAGGACTTTAAGAGCATAAAATTTGAACTTTATAAATTTGATCTTATAGCTATGACTTTATAATTTATAGAGGCACTCTCTTCTACTTAGAGAGAGAGAAATGGACCGAAGTGGTCAAAATGGACCGAGTTGGACCAAATAGATCGAACAAAAGTATGGTTGCAATTTGTTTATAATGTAATGTGTGGTTGGAATTTGTTTCTAGTGCTCCTTACAACTAATTTATCCTCTATATGTCTTGAATGACCTAAAAGGAAGCAAATTTAAGTAAATTTATCAATTATAATAGAAAAAAAAAATACATGACTTTTATAATATAAGAAGAAAGTAATTTTATCAAGAACTTACCAACATTATATTGAGAGTATGACATAATTGTCAATGAAGTAGCGTCTCTTTTTACACAAACCTCTTATCCCAAAGCATCACTGAAGTGGATCGAAGTATATCGAAATGGACTGAAGTGGACTAAACGCTATGCTGATGTGGCTCAATAAGAGTGTAATAACAATAAATGCTACATTTCAGTTTTTAGATATTATATAGATTCTCTCATGCTAAAAAGTTATTCTCCCATTGAAGTTGCATTGGCCATAGGGTATAATATTGAAAAAGTAACCTTTTATGTATTTATTCTTTTCGGTACAAACTTATAACTGAAATGAAATAGAGAAGGAAATTAAATAGAGGTTCCCATTTTCCACACTTATGGTACAATTCAGACCCCAAATGCATGACTATAGAATACAACATCCAGTCCAAATATATACATGTTCTATTACACAATATTACTTAAATTCAATTACTTTAAAGCAAAGAAACAGCTTGGATAAAATGAAAATGGTGTACATAGTCAATACTTTGCAACATGACAGAATGAAGTGTAGAAGCATCAGGCAAGAGTTTCATAGCCTCAGCTGAAATAGGAAATCCCCAAGCAGTAACATAAGTAAGTGTCATGGCCCAATTAAACCAAGCCTTGTTAACATTGACACGACTGGTTTCAACTTCAAGCCTTTCTTCCAAACATGATTGCAGTCATGAGGGCTGTCCACTCTTCAAATCCCATCTTTGATCCAATTCTCCTATGCCACATGCTTGCCTCACCAACATCATAACCTTCTTCCATAGAATTTTTGAAACTGATTAAATCATCAAAGGTCTTCAAGCAAAATTGAAATGATGTTCCAAACCTTCTTGTTTCTCAAATTCACCACCCATAATAAAACCTATTTGGGAAGGCTTTTGGAACCACTGCACATGGAAATCACTCTCATCTCAGACCTCCAGATAATCACTCTCAAAAAAATTTGTAACAAATATAATATCTATAACTGCTATTCAAGAATTTACAAATAGAAAAAATGGCAAATGAGAAGGGAAAAATAGTCGCTCAAAGAAAATTCACTACATAACTATGAATTCAAATGGAAACATGAAAACTTTCCAACTTTTACATGTGTTTGTATCTATATCACGCAATGAATGCATTCTGTAGCTTAATTGAAGTGCTACTATCTCCCCACTGGGGAACAAGATGGAGAGATCTCTAATACACATCACTCATGTCTTAATTATCAAGCCAGCCAAGAAGAAAGAAATGAATGCATTCCATGATCATCAATAGATTAAACATATGTATTTCATGCTTATATGTTTGCAATATGATGTGCATATCTTGCAGTTGAACGCATTGCAAGGAACCCCCAGCCATTTATAGCATCCACCCATATTTATGCAGCTTCATGAAGAACAGAATGTTCACTAGTCATGTTATATTTCTTTGGATGTTGTTTTAAACTCAAAATCCACAACAGCAACTCCAACATATTTCAGTGTAAGTTTTTCTATAAAGTTAAAATTACCTACAGTAATAGGAAATAACTATATAAGAGTTAAAATTATTAACCAAAGACTAAATCTCAAGTTGATCACAAACTAGAGTACATCAGAGCATCAGAAGAAAGTTGATCTTGAAATTATGAACAAATGATAGTGCTTACTTGATAAAATAAATTTGACGGTCTCCTACAAGCATGCATACACACACAAAGAGAGAGAGAGAGATCAAAGGTTTTTAATTAACCTAAAAGAGTACATATCAGATGAACCAAACAAACCACATAGTGCTCACCATCAGACAAGAGTGTAGAGAGCCATAACAGGCCTAAGCATAGGTACATGTTCGAACAAATATAGAGACAAAAGTGAAGGATAGCCTAACATATAAGTGCCATATATGCACTCTTCTTCCATATCAAACACAACCTCTCTTTCAAAAACATTAGTCTACAATATATTTTGGCATATGATAAGTGATAACAGATGGAAGATGCACTACAACTACTACAAATGAGAAGTTAAACAAAGATAACACTAGGTTTTACCTATGCCTCAATTGCTTATGAGATCAACTGAAATGTCACTCCTCAGAAAATAATAGCAAAAGAGTTTCTTAGATGAATATGATAAATAATTAAGCACATACCTGATGGACAGGTTCTTCCCTTCCAAACTCCAGGATGTGAGCAATTTTTTGCATTTGTCCCTTGTTTCCTGCTGGCACCCTTTCAAATGTTTTCTTTGTGCTTGTTTCTGCATATTCAAATTGCAAATAAATTGTCCAAAACTTCAGCAACAAAAATAGGGGGGGAAAAAACTAAAGTAGATGCTATGGCCATTTATGTAAAAGCAAGATATGGATAATTAAGAATTTTATAAGATTCTTGTAATTAGCATCTAGTTGAAACTCCAAAAAGAGCTTTGATTCTGAGGCAATCTTGTCTCTCTCTCTCTCTCTCTCTTTTTTTCCTCACTATCTTGTTTGCATTATTCTGTAGATTTTTTAACCATATCTAGATATTCCTTAAGCCTAATCTCAACCTCGAAATCCTGATACCCAATCATTAGTGTGCTAAGATGCCTGATACCCCAAATCATTGGAAAAGATCCGCTAATTTATATTGCTACACCTAACCAAGAAGAAACAAAGTTTAGAACACTAGGGACAACAGAAAAGGAGATACCATTGTATGACACCTAATTCTAAAGGACAATGCAACCTCCATTTTTCCCTTGTTAGTATACCCTCCATAATTCGACTCATTTTCTTATACCCGTATGAACAATGCCAAGCAAAGATTGTAAGCTATAAAACCTTAGTTTCCAAATATAGACACAATAATTCATTGTTTTTCTTAACATGGCAACTCCAATAAACCAAGAAAAAATTTGGGACTTTCAAAATCAAACCACATAACCCACTCTTTTGAATATATATCGCTAATTTTAATTTGTAATTAAAAAAAAAAAATGAAAGCCTTGCTGTAATCATCAATTCCCAACCATCCCCTTAAATCATCTTCATTAAAAAGATTTGTCCATTTCTTATAGATGAATTGCATAATATGCATCTAAAATAAATTCCCAATTAATGCAACTTCTAGACTCACATACATGGCAAGAAAGTAAAAATGAGGGCGATTGCATTTTAAGACATCACAAGCATAGAAAATACAAATCTTAACAGAGAGAGAATAAAAAAGGAAAATTCTATAAACTAAATAATGATATGCAAATCTTCACAGCTCTTACCCTTTCTTATGATATAGTCAGAGAACCCTAACTACCTATGAAGCATTTTGATAAATGTTTGGTGATAAGATATGCATCAAGTGATTGTCAACTCACCTATATCATGAAGCTGTAAAAAATTAGCATACTGAAGTTGTCAAAAGTGATTTTTAACCAACCAAGTAAATCCTACAGCAAGAGCTTGTTTGCTAAGCTTGAACTCCACTTCATTGTCAATGGTAGCTCTCTTTGATGCTAGCAACTGCATTTCTGTATGAAATACCAGAGTTAGCCAAATACTGCTCAGCCTTTATCTTCCACACATACAATATGGTAAAAAAGATAAAGCATTTGGCCTAGCATTATGTTTTTATTAATTATACTATTAGCAAAGAACAGATAACCAAAGAAAGGAAAGGGAACAAGAAAGAATTCATGCGATATTAATATATAAAGGGATCATGATTCACGAACCAAAAATATTGCTGTTACTTAAGCTGTTCAAGGGATGATTTGGGTTTGTTCCACCCATAGAGCCAACCAACACAATTTGCTTCACTCTCGCAACCTTGGCTGACATATAAATCATATGACTCAGAAAAAAGAAAAAAATTGCAGTAAACATAATTTTTTTTTTTTTTTTTGAGATACAGGACCAAGTCCACTGATATTATTTAAGAAACTGAGCAATCTGCTGAAACAAACAAGTCTACATCAGATGGAACATACTCCATCCAAACTATCAAAGGAAAAGAAAGCCTTGCTCTTTGGGCTAAAGCATGCGCAACCGTATTGCCTTGCCTAACAATATGAGAGAAAGAAAAACTCCTAAAGGAGGTTACATGAATTAAAGTGTCTCTAACTAAATGACCAAAGGATGAGAAAAGTATGTCACCATTTTGTAGCGCCTTTATTCCAATTTCTGAGTCACCTTCAAAGTGGCATTGTTGAAGGCCAATTTCCGTCGCAAAGAGTACTGCCCGTCTAGCTGCAACCATCTCCAAGCAGTAAACAAAATTTGACTAAGTGAAAAGGAGGAAAGCAATACTCCACCAACGTCTATTTGGTATTTCTGTCCAATCCAATCAACTTATGAAGCAAAAATATGCCATGAACAGTAGGACGAATAACAAAAAACAAAAACATATCGCCATCCAAAGATCAGCAAATGTACTAACGACCTATTTAGGATATGCTCCATCTTCGAAATAGAACCCAGGGCTTCGACCTTTGCTTTGATCAAAGTCAGGTTTCATCTTCAGCACAGTGCTTATGAGAATTACAAGAGCATCAATACCTTGGATTGTAGGAACTATGCTGCCAGCATCCCTTATAGCAATCTGTTTATGCACTTAAATCAATAAACCAGCTAAGTAAATCATCATATGTGATAAGTGATAACAGATGGAAGATGCACTACAACTACTACAAATGTGAAGTTAAACAAAGATAACACTAGGTTTTACCTATGCCTCAATTGCATAGGAGATCAACTGAAATGTCGCACATCATAAAAAAATAGCAAAAGAGTTTCTTAGATGAATAGGATAAATAATCAAGCACATACCTAATGGACAGGTTCTTCCCTTCCAAACTCCAGGATGTGGAGCAATTTTTTGCATTTGTCCCCTGTTTCCTGCTGGCACCCTTTCAAATGTTTTCTTTATGCTTGTTTCTGCATATTCAAATTGCAAATAAATTGTCCAAAACATCAACAACAAAAATAGGGGAGCGGGGGGGGGGGGGGGGGGGAATACTAAAGTAGATGGTATGGCCATTTATGTAAGCAAGATATGGATAATTAAGAATTTTATAAGATTCTTGTAATTAGTATCTAGTTGAAACTCCAAAAAGAGCTTTTGATTTTGTGGCAATCTTGTCTCGTCTCTTCTTCTTTTTTTTTTTTCCTTCCTCACTATCTTGTTTGTATTATTTTGCAGATTTTTTAACCATATCTAGATATTCCTTAAGCCTAATCTCAACCTTGAAATCCTTATACCCAATCATTAATGCGCTAAGATGCCTGATGCCTGATACCCCAAATCATTGGAAAAGGTCTGCTAATTTATAGTGCTACACCTAACCAAGAAGAAAAGTTTAGAACACTAGGGACAACAGAAAAGGAGATACCATTGTGTGACACCTAATTCTAAAAGACAATGCAACCTCGATTTTGCCCTTGTTAGTATACCCTCCATAATTCAACTCTTTTTCTTATACCTGTATGAACATTACCAAGCAAAGATTGTAGCTATAAAACCTTAGTTTCCAAATATAGACCCAATAATTCATTTTTTTTCTTAACATGGCAACTCCAGTAAACCAAGAAAAAATGTGAGACTTTCAAAATCAAACCATATAACCCACTCTTTTGAATATATATCGCTTATTTTAATTTGTAATAAAAAAAAAATGAAAGGCTTGTTGTAATCATCAATTCCCAACCATCCCCTTAAATCATCTTCATTAAAAAGATTTGTCCATTTCTTATAGATGAATTGCATAATATGCATCAAAAATAAATTCCCAATTAATGCAACTTCTAGACTCACATAAATGGCAAGAAAGTAAAAATGAGTGCGGTTGCATTTTAAGACATCACAAGCATTAAAAATACAAATCTTAACAGAGAGAGAATAAAAAAAAGGAAAATTCTATAAACTAAATAGTGATATGCAAATCTGCACAGCTCTTACCCTTTCTTATGATGTAGTCAGAGAAACCTAACTGCCTATAAAGCATTTCAATAAATGTTTGGTGATAAGATATGCATCAAGTGATTGTCAACTCACCTATATCATGAAGCCTTAAAAAATTAGCATACTGAAGGTGTCAAAAGTGATTGTCAACCAACAAAGTAAATCTTGCAGCAAGAGCTTGTTTGCTAAGCCTGAACTCCACTTTATTGTCAATGGCAGCTCTCTTCGTTGCTAGCAACTGCATTTCTGTATGAAATACCAGAGTTAGCCAAATACTGCTTAGCCTTTATCTTCCACACCTAGCCAAATACTGCTTAGCCTTTATCTTCCACACCTACAATATGGTAAAAAAGATAAAGCATTTGGCCCAGCATTATGTTTTTATTAATTATACTATTAGCAAAGAACAAATAACCATAGAAAGGAAAGGGAACAAGAAAGAATTCAAGCGAAATTAATATATTAAGGGATCATGATTCACGAACCAAACATATTGCTGTTGATCTAGCTGTTCAAGGGATGATTTGGGTTTGCTCCCCCCATAGAGCCAACCAACACAATTTGCTTCACTCTTGCAACCTTGGCTGACATATAAATCATATGACTCAGAAAAAAGAAAAAAACTGCAGTAAACAGAATTTGACTAAGTGAAAATATTCCATGAACAGTAGGATGAATAACAAAAAACAAAAACATATCGCCATCCAAAGATCAGCAAATGTACTAATGACCTGTTTAGGATATGCTCCATCTTCGAAATAGAACCCAGGGCTTCGACCTTTGCTTGGATCAAAGTCAGGTTTCATCTTCAGCACAGTGCTTATGAGAATTACAAGAGCATCAATACCTTGGATTGTAGGAACTATGCTGCCAGCATCCCTTACAGCAATCTGTTTATGCACTTAAATCAATAAACCAACTAAGTAAATCATCATATGTGAAGAAATTGTATCTAGAATGACCATGTTTATAAATAAGAAAAAGAATGTAATTAGCACTTAATTATTGAAAACTGCAGAGTCCCAAAGTGTTAAACAAGAACCAATTATGAGTAATGAATGAAGGTAGATGCTCTAAGCTCTCATCCGTTTGTTTTAGTTTTTCTGTAGAGAATTACTAGTTTGAAGTTTATATTGGATCAGTCCACCAGCAGACTCCATATATACATATGATAAAGGCCTTCTGATGATTCTCTACTTCCCCAAGATAGAGGTTGGGTTAGTTGAAGGCTTATTAATCTGTTCATACTCTATATAGTTGCTAAAGTCACAGATTATGCATATATATAGTCTGATGTCTAGAAGTGTAATCATGATACATGAGAGAAATTGAAATTACGAACATTTCTCATTCAAGGAGAAGAAAGAAGAGCAGAATAACAATTGAATTCGAGTTTGTACAAGAATTGAGACTAATAATTAAACTTATACCGTAAAAAATTGATAACGAACCAGATACATCTGCTCCCAACATTTGTTCAGGATATGAGTAATTCAGTAATTCATATTGTGCTTCCAAAATTTCTGTGTATGGAATTGCAAATAAATTTCCCAAAACATTAGTATTGAAGAAGATAAAGTTGTTAAAAAAGAAAAGAAGAAGTTGAAAAAAGACATTGAATTACATACCAAAAATTCCCAAGCAAATCATCCATGTCCAATGCTGCATTGGAATAAAATGGGACGTGAGCAATCTTGTACCAATCCTCGCCATTTTCCTCTTTGCATCTTTGCTCTAATTGGGGACAATTGAAGATTCTCAGCATCTGTAAAGAGGTTAGGCGACTCATTCCTTCGGGTAGTGATGTCAGATTGGGGCAGTTTTCAATAACAATCTTTCGAAGTGATGTGAGGTTACCGATCCATTCCGGTAAAGTCAAGAAACTGGGACATGCGGAAACTTCGAGCTTTTGGAGAGTGGTAACTTGTTGAAGATACGCCGGGAGAGATTCCAGTTTTGAAATTCCTGTGAAAACCAAATTCTGGAGGCACGTAGATGTAGGGAGACGACATTCTGTGTCGTCACTGAGCTGATCAACCAACTCGCAGCTTCCAATTGTCAAACTCTTAAGGGAGGGGAGATATTGCATAAATCGAGATAGAGATGTTAGCCTGGGGCACTGCCAAATGTCCAATCTCTCAAGAGAAATCAAATTTTGCGGCCACTCCTCTGGCAGAGACTCTATGTCCTGGATGTTTCCCAAAGCCAACCTGTGCAATCCGGAGAGAGGAGAGGAGGAGGAGGATGGTAATAAAGAAGCCTCCACCGTATTCATCGTCATCGCCATTGTCTGTTGCGATGGCTTCCAGCTGGCATTTGCCAAATCAAGCCGATAAAGATTTGGAAACAACGGCATGCAAGTCAGTTTACTGCAACCACGTATAAGCAAGGTTGAAAGAAGAGGAAAGGAAGGTAGTGATATCTGTTGCTGATATTGATGACTTGATGATGTTGATGTTGATGTTGTTGCCACATCACCGTTATCAACGATATCCCTCCTCCACCACTCCTTTAGATTAGGACAGTACTCGAGAGAGAGTTTACGTAGGGATGGGAAAATTTTTGTTGATGATGATCCCAATGAAGCAATGATATCTTGGTCTGATATGTACTCCAGACCATCCATATTCCGAACATGTAGTACTTCGAGAGATGGGAGTTGGCACAAAGGTGGCAAATGTTGGCACTTCTTACAACTCTCTACATATAATTTAACTAGATTTGTTAGCGATGAAAGCCAACTTGAAAATCTTACACCCCTGTATCCCTCCACTCTCAAAAGTTTTAAACTTTGGTGTGGTTGGAGACCATCTAACAAACTTTCATCATCATGATCAGCTTCTATGCCAACATCATCGTTCGGATTCCATGCTAATTCCAACTCACTGAGATGCTGCTTCTCCTTCATATTTGCAACCTTACTCTTCGAGGTGGCATCTATCACCCATGCCAAATTTTTAATCTCTATTTTTCCTCTCAATTCATTTAGCTTGTTCAATTCATCTAATTCACCGTAGTGCTTGGAGGAGCCTGCAAGGTCCTTACGCACAACAAATAAGCTTAATGTTTGAAGACAAGTCAATTGTCCTAATCCACATGGCACATGAGTCAAATTCTCACAACCATTTATGTGAAGGTGCTTGAGCCTGACCAACTTTTGAATGTCTTTTGGCAATTCCCTGAGCTTTTTACAATGAATAAGCTTTAATGTTTGCAAATTTACCAGTCTAGTAATAGATCCAGGGAGAAATTCTATATAATTGTAGGAAAGGTCAAGGTAGCTCAAGTGCATCATCTTACCTACAATTTTTGGCATTTTTACCATTTGTAAGCCATGTAGGTCGAATACACGCAAGTATTTAAAAGTCGAAATAAGTTTTTTAAGAGTTGATTCTTCCACTCTTCCCTTAGTGCAGGCCAAATGTACCAAAAGTGATTGTCCATAGCTTGCTCGATCAAAACTAGTCAAATAAGGATAACTTGTCAAAATAAATGTGCGTATCTTGTTTGCTTTAACCAACAAGGTTAAATTCTCCTCAAAGAATGAAGAATGGCAAAATGGAAATGATAGATGACGAACTTTTTCATTGACATTTTCTGCATTAGAATCAACCAGTGTACACTCAATCCTTGAAATTGATTGTGCAAGATCATGGATTAAATCATGCATTTTAAAGTACATATTCCTGCCTTGATCTTCAACTGCTTCTTGAAAGAAGGACCTCCAATGTAGATCCATGAAATACTCATCAGCAACATCCTCTAATTGTAGATTTTCTTCTGATTATTGGATAAATCCTTGTGCTATCCATACTTGTATCAATGTAAACTTGTCAATCAAATAATTTTTGGGAAATAATGAACAATATGCAAAACAATACTTTAAATGTGATGGGAGATGATTGTAACTCAATTTTAAAACAGGTATAATACCATCTCTTAGCTAAATTACATTTGTGAGTTCATTATTCTTAATATATAACCATTCAGCTTCGGATTTTTTGAAGTATAATACTCTTCCTATTGTCTTTATAGCAAGAGGCACTCCACAACATTTTTCTACAATGTCCCTTCCAATTGCTTCAAGGTTAGGATTGACAATCTCTTGCTTTTTTCCCAATGTCATTTGCTTAAATAATGACCAAGATTGATTCTTTGATAGGCCTTCTAAAAAATATGGTGAGACTGTTCTAGTAATATCTGCAACTAACTTAGTCCGTGTAGTTATTAGTACCTTACTTCCCTTTGAACCATCCAACAAAAGTGTTCTCAAAATACACCATCTTTCTTCGTCCTCATTCCACACATCATCCATCACAAGTAAGTACTTCTTTTGGTTAAGATTTTTGCGAAGCTCATTTTGCAATTGATCCATTTCAAGGTTTTTAGGTCTTTTATTAGTTGCGGATGCAATTATCTTTTCAACAATGGCTTTTACGTCAAAGACATCAGAAACACACACCCACATCTTTAACTCAAAATAAGCCGTGACCTCCTCATCGTTGTATACATATTGAACAAGTGTGGTTTTCCCTAGCCCTCCCATTCCCACTATGGATATGAACGAAACATTCTCTTCCATATCAAAATCTAACAATAGATCTATAATGGCCTTCTTATCATCCTCTCTCCCAATAACTTCTTCTTCACGTACAAATGAGTGAGTTTGGTCCCTCCCCCTAGTCACATCCCATGTCTCTAAAGGACGATCTACCAACTTCAACTGGAAATTGTTCCTATCATTTGCTATATCATCAAGCCTCTCTCTCATATCCTTTATTTTGCGAGCCATATTAAAACGAAAAACAAGTTGGTTTGAACTTGAAAAGAAAATTCTTACCTTCTTTGGCATTTTACCACTGTCCATCACTCTTTTCTGCAATACATGATTGGAGAACTCGCTCAACAAGTCATCAGCATCAAAAACTGCATCTCTGAGCTTCAAGAGCCAGTCCTTGACTTGGTGGTTCTCGACCTGCTGCTCCTCTGCATCATCAAGTACAGCATGAATAGTGGAAACGGTGTGATTCATTTTTTCGAACTCAACTTTGACACACCATATCGATTCAAGGCTGAACCACGTAACCCTCGTGTTCTCGATGTTCCTATTCCATGAGTATATATAGGCGACTAAACCCTAGACTACTAGTACAAGCAGGAGTGGACTTGGGCCTATTACATTGGACTAATATGTCTAATATATATCTCTAACATGTAGGATCCCAACCATTTAATGATTGACTGCACAGCGCCATGCAGGATTGGATCGGCCATTTCTTCTTGTTGGATGAAAGAAAAAGCTGAAAGACAGACAAGAAAGCTGGAAGCAAGGATGAAATGTGGGAAAACGAAGATTAAAGTTGCTGTGAAAAATTATTTGCCTTCTCAACAGTTTTGTAAATGGCACCACTGCTCAATAATGGTTTTTGATTTTGCGTGCAAAAGGCGAATAAAGATTGCCCACTACCGTCTACTCCATAATGGTTCTGCGTAAGAATAAAGAGCAATCTTTCTTTTCTTTTTTATTTTATGTTTTCTTTAAAAAGTAAATATATAAAGTTTTTTTTTTTTTGTGGGGTTGTTAAGGAGATAATATATAGCAAACTAAATGGCCACGGAGACCAAAGTAGCAGCTACAAGCCTACAATAATACAAACCATTCATATCTGAAGCAAGTAAGGAATCAAATTCTACAGAGGTAGGGGGAATCAAAAAGGACAAAATCTTCTTGCATAGAGTATCCTTTTTTGCCAAAAGGTTGGCACGTTTGTTTGCTTCCCTAAACACATGAGCCACCTTGGCCTGAGGAAGCCTGGCTAGAAGAGTAGTTTTAGTGTTTTCTAGATTAAGAGCACTCATAGTGCTGGTATATTAAAAAAAATGACGATTTTTAGTCAATCAAGTTTAAGATACATCAAAATCAAATTATGTAAAGTTATGTAAAAATATATGATTGTTATAGTAATCGTATAAATTTATACTGACACCGTTCATTTTGAATTTGATTTTTTATTCTTTTTTTACATACCCTGAGAATGAAAAAAGAGTGAATGACAATTCTTATGTGTGAAAAAAGATAAAAAAAAAAAATTAAAAATCAAGAAAATTTTATATTTTAATGAAATGTAGTATAAAATAAATAATTTGAAGTAAAGTATTTTGAAAAATGAAAATGTAAAATTAAAAAAAGGTAAGTTCTTACGTTAAAACTTAAAATAGACACAATTTTGGGTCACGAGATTTGATTTCTAAGATAGTGAGAGAAGGAATTCATGAAGAGTGGCTTAGAATTTTTTTTTTTTTTTTTTAATTGTGTTTCATATCATAGAAGTGTTTTTCTAATGGAAGTGGATGAGATGAGTTATGGAAAGGTAATGGAAAGTGAGTAAAATGACACTTTATTTTTGATAAGGTAACATTTTTCAAACCACAAGTAAGCACTTTTAAAACAAGCCAAAACACATGCGAGTAAAATGCAATTAACCATTTATTCTCTATTTCAAATGTTTAGAGGTTTAATGTTTTATGAACATATTTCTCTCCATTTTATTTCTCTCTATTTCATTCATTTCACAAATGAAAGAATGTGAAATGGACGAAATAGATCCCTTTCAAACGAGGCTGGTTAGCTTCTCAGTAAATGGCAAAGTTGTCCCTAATTCCAGCCTCAACATTTTCATCATAGGAATTGTATCAAATGAAAGCGAGAGAGACCGCCTTTGAACCGCTGAAAGTAAATAAAGTTTAAAGGCAGGGACATAAAGCAAATAAAAATATTTTTTGGGCCCCAAACACTGTCCAATGGAACTCTGACGATGCAATATAATATATGATATGGGACCAAAATCTAGCGAACAGTGTCCCAAATCGCTCTAAAATTGTACATATCTAGTTATCTGCCGAAAGATGAATAGATTAATCTTCTTTTGGGATGTGGCTTGGCATACTTTAGTGTGGTATTGGTATGACACAAAGGTATTGTAGGGAATTTAAACGAAATTTTCAGATCTGTAAGATACAAAAATAGAGAAAAAATACACGTTAAAGAAAATAATCACACAAGACCGTATTTACGTGGTTCGACAATTTGCTTACGTTTACGAAGTTGCAGGGATTTCACTATTCTCAAGAAAAAATACAAAATGCGGTAGTACAATTTTCTCTCTAAAAAAAACCATTGTGTGCAATGGACCTTGACAAAGTTAATCTGATAACTCCTAATATCAATCTACCAGGAAGAGTCCATTCATCATCTTTCATAGTATCAGGTTTCTTCCCCAAAAGCAGCAGATGCAACTTCTTCCCATAGAGGTAGTCCTCAATCTGCATCCTCCAGAATCCAAAGTCTGTGCCATCGAATTTTTCCATTCCAGATGCCTTTCCTATTTCCTCTGCCATTGCTCCCGCTCAAACTTAACCCTAGGCTCTGATACCAATTGTAGGGAATTTAAACAAAATTCCCAGATCTGTGAGATGCAAAAATAGAGAAAAAAATATATGCCAAATAAAAATAATCACACAAGATAGTATTTACGTGATTCGGTAATTTGCCTACGTCCATAGAGTTGTAGGGATTTCACTATTCTCAAGGAAAAATACAAGATACGGCAGTATAGTTTTCTCTCTAAAAAACAACATAAAACCCTAATCTCAAAAACAACAGTTTTATATTCTGTGCACAGGATTCATAATGGGCTACAAAATGAGCGCTACGATTTGGGCCTATTGGCCCAAGCCTCCGCTCCATGGACTAAGTCTCAGAAAATCTCTCATTAAAAACCATAACAATATTATTTCGATTCGGCTCATAATCTAGATCAAACACAACTAGACTCCACAAAGCCCAATAAAGTATGGGACCATAATTAGGTCACTCTTTCTGAGCAGTGGTGCTAGCCACTACAAGATGCTCCTCTTTTCATACCATTCTTTTTTAATTCTCTCTTCTTTTCACAAAGCCTCATGTACACTCTTAAGTCTTAAGACTCTTAAAAGGAATCTATAGTGGAATTATATTGGTCCACTGTAGTTCACTTTATCTACAAACAATTGGCAATGGCATGCAATTACAAACTTACAGTATAAGGTTCTTTATGCCTGGAACCATAGTACATACCTTTTTGTAAAGTTGGTCCGAGAGAGCATAGATTCCTATCCCACAACCTTGAAGAATATATTGACATTTCAAGATTGAAGTTAGAGTAATGTTAAGAACATCCAATTTTTTATTTTATTTTTTCAGCTAAAATATTGTATTTATCCTTAAAGTTTTCATAAATTTCATTTTTTGTCCCTAAACTTTAAAATGTTTATTTTTTATCTTAAAACTAAAAAAAAAATATATATATATATATATATTTCGCTTTCTGACCTTAAATTTTAAAATAAATACTTTTTCATCCCTAAATTATTGAATTTTTTTAAAATCCTTTTTTTGTCCTAAAAAGTTAGGAAGCCAACTTTAAAAAATTTAGAAACGAAAAAAGAAATACATCAAACATTAAAGATGATGCGTGAATCTTAGGTAAAAAAAGTGAAATCATTTGCTTTGCTACAAGCAAAAGGCTACTATGTTTTAATATTGTTAGTTTTTAATGTCTAGATATGTGATACAATGCTTTAGATTGAATTCTCTCTCTCTCTCTCTCAAATCTTTTGAGGCGTAAATGCACTCTTGGTCCCTACATTTTGACCCTATTTCTATTTTGGTCTTTACTTTTTCATTTTACCATTTTTAGTCCCTGTGAGGACCGGCCCAAAATAACAGGCTGGCTGGTCCCTAGGCCCGTTCGAGGACGCAGCCCATCCGAGGAGTCAGCACGGCCCAAGCAATCCTTATTCAGGCCCACTGGGGCAAAGAGAGCATGTTCGAGGAGTAATTTCTCCTCGGATACTGCAAAATCCGGAGCAAGGGTACATCCAAGCCACTATAGTCCATCTTCCAAATACATAAAAAGGAAGGAAACCCGAAATATCTCAGCAAAGGCTGCCACCGCCACATTAAATGCATTACAACTACTCTCCTAGCCGCATTAATGAGGAGAAGACCCCTAAACAGTGCTACCTTGGCTTCCGCAACTCACAAAGAATTGAGAGGGGTGTCTGATGGGACAGGTGCTCAAGTGGGAGTTTGGATGATCAACAAGTGTAAAGCCCAGATGATTGGTGAGGGCTTATATAATATGTAAAGGTCTCCCAAGAGAAAGGAAAAGAGGACGGTAGAGAAGCCTGACTGCATTGATCTATTAATCAAATTTTTAGCCTTATCATTTCGGGGGACTTTTCTACCGTGGCATTTTCGTTCTTGTTTGTGTATTCCCTTAACCCATGCATCAAACCGTTGAAACTAACTGAAACCGAGTTCTTTAGCCCATACTCTACAAAAATTCATTGTGTGGGACCTTTTGGACCAAGACTTGAGCGACAGGGATTAGGTCACCAAATTGTTCACCTACAATTGGCGTCGTCTGTGGGAAGAACTTAGGCGTCAGTAAGCACAACGGTTAAGCATGGCAGGACTAGGTCCACACCAGGAGAATCCCCACCAAACTAACCCTCAACAGACGGAACCTATTGAGTCTCAGCGGCAAAATGATCCTTCCAACCCAGGCAACAGAAGGAATCATGAGGGAAGCGTACATACTACCCAGACGAGCCAAAGTCATACCCAAATAGGTAGTCACGTATCTCAAAGGCGAAACAACCATCAGGCCATGCAGCGAGAGATAGATGACCTGAAAAGAAAGTTGTGACGTGCACAGCAAAAGCGATCTCCCTCCAGCTCAGATGCATCCTCTAACGAGAAGGACGTGAGTTATCGACGGAGGCCAAGAACACCCCCAAATGAGACCTTTTCCTATGAGAAGGAGTCTCGCCCGGTGCGAAGGTATGAGAGCCCATCCAGCAAGGGTTTGGGTAATGACGCCATGAACAAGGCTTTGGATTAGATCTCCAGATCACCCTTCGCGCATAGGATCGAAGGGGCTAAATTACCCCGACGTTTTAATCAACCAACGTTTGCCATCTACAACGGCCGAACATACCCAGTGGAGCACGTGAGCCAGTTCAATCAAAGAATGGCCATCTACTCCCAAAACGAGGCTCTGATGTGCAAAGTTTTCCCGTCCAGCTTGGGGCCAATGGCGATGAGATGGTTTAACAGCCTAAAGACAAATTCCATAGGCTCCTATAAGCAGCTCACTCAGGCTTTTTGTTCTCGCTTTATTACAAATAGCAGAGTCCCTCGACCCCTAAGTTCGTTATTGTCCTTGTCCATGCGTGAGGGAGAGACCTTAAAGGCGTATTCGGATAGGTATTGGGAGATGTATAACGAGTTGGATGAGAACCACGATGACGTCGCTATCAGCACATTCAAAAGTGGTCTCCCCACTGAGCATGGCTTAAGAAAATCTCTCACTGGTAAACCCATTGCCAACGTTCATCAGTTAATAGATAGGATTGACAAGTACAAAAGGGTGGAAGAAGATCAGCTACAAGGAAAGGGAAAGGAGAAGATCATTCCCCCCAAAGGGAATGATTTCAGGTCGGAACGATATAACCATAACCAGCCGAGGAGAGATTTTTCGAGACAGGCTGGATAAAGCAACATGCAAACGGTTAATGCTGTGTTCAGAGAGCCAGTACAACAAGTTTTAGAGAAAGTCAAGAACGAACCCTTTTTCAGATGGCCGGGAAAAATGGCTGGGGACCCTTCGAAACGCAACCAGAACCTGTATTGTCACTATCATCAGGACCATGGACATACCACTGAGGATTGTAGGAATCTTTGGAATCACCTAGATCAACTGGTCCGAGAAGGAAAGTTACGTCACCTTTTACACCCCTCAAGCGGTCATCCGGGCCAAGCAGCATAAGAGCCTCGAAAAGATGTATCATTAAGACCCCCCACAGGGACGATACACGTCATCCTCACCGCTCCAGGAAGAACCGGGTCATTTCCTTTGAGGGTGTTGTCTGTGGCTCGGCTCTCCACCGAGGACAGGGAAAGAGAATTTAAAAGGTCTAAAAAGGGAAACTCTTTGATATTAGGATTCTCGGACGAAGATAAGAGGGGAACTATCCAACCTCACGACGATGCCTTGGTGGTTACGTTGAGAATCGGAGGTTTCGATGTGAGAAGGTTGCTGGTAGACCCGGGTAGCGTAGTAGAGGTAATGTACCCTGATCTATACAAGGGGCTGAACCTAAGGCTGGAGGATTTGACGGCTTATGACTCTCTCCTTATCAGCTTCGAAGGGAAGACTGTTATACCAAAAGGGCGAATCAGACTACCCATACAGACTGGATCAAATTAGCAACTAAAAAGAACCAAAAAAGAAAAAGAAAAAAGTTTAATCCAAATTTAAATATATAAAAACAATGCAAGTAACAATTTCATTTATATGTAGGGAAAGGTTTTGCTGCATACTTGTATGTAGCAATTACTGCATATAGGGGTACGTGGCAGCAAAAAGAAAGGGACGTGTTCAAAGATCATGTGCAATGCATATGACCAGATGAACCTTAGATACATGTCAACTTCTTTTTGCTGCCACATACCCATGTATGCGGCAAAACATATCCCTTATATGTATACATTCCTACAAGTGGCACTATGGCAGCAACAAGTTAAGGATGAGAATTATTAATTGAATATAAAAGCAAGCATGAATAGACACCAATACCACACCACAAGTCAGCATTAATAACAAATGAGGGAACCCATGTCATTTCACACTAACACATCTTTTCTCTACTCTCGAATTTGGGAGGATTTGTTTTTGGTGGGCCCGGAGAGAAAACACTCGGACCCCACCAAAATCCATCCTATCTTCCCTCTCTACCAAATAGCCAAAAATTCTCTTTTCTCTCTATTATTTTCCATTCTCCCAAAAATCACTTAATACAAACGCACCATAAAAACCATTCTATGAAGGGAAAAAAAAAAAAAAAAACGAACCATTTGAACCGCAATCAAACTGTTTGGGTTTGAAAATCATAGTCGGTTCTCACAGTTCAAGTCAAAGCTAAATATATATATATATATGTGTGTGTGTGTGTGTGTGTGTGTGTGTGTGTGTGTGTGTGTGTAGAGGGTCCCATTTTTAAACAAAGTGAATGCAACCAATTAAAATTAGGCACATGTAATACCAAAGAGCCATACATGGTGACACATGTTCTGTACATTAAGCCTACACATTTCCTTGAACATCTACAACCACATGGTTATTTATAAAAGGGGGAGAGACCATTTGGAAAAGAGGACACTCACTCTCTCTCTCTCTCTCTCTCTCTCTTATATTTTTTTAAAATTCTCTTAGAGCACTGGTCCTTTGAGTGATTATCTCCCTTTGGTTGAGGAGACTTTCTAGAGCACTCTCTTAGACTCTCCTATGTACTCCCTCTAACTTGGCCGAGGTGCACTAGGCCGAGGACTCCCTTTGACACTCCCAAGTACACACTCTTTGATCCTATTAGATACACGCTCTAACTCTTACAGGTACCTTCTACCGAGGACACCCTCCCTATGACTCATGATGTACTTAGTTTCAACAGAGCCTTCTTCAAATAACAAATTTATTGTAGGAAAGTTAACAGAATCATATTTTCACCCGCTACAATTGGTGCCATCTGTGGGGAACCAAACTAAAGCTATGGTACAACTTGAGATTAAGGTCTAGTCCTTGCATAAAAGCAGCTAAAAAGCAGCTACTAGCCACACATCAAATGGGGGTTGAATTAGGGTGGTCTATCATAGAAGACTCTTGTAAGTTTCTCTTAGAATGCATCAAATAATCAAAATCCTGATCAGCCCAAGTATGACCAAGCCCAGCGCCGCCATTATATCAAAACCCAAGCCAACCCAGGTATGGCCGAGCCCAGCATCGCCATCATCTCTAAACCCTAGCTAGTCCAGGTATGATTGAGCCCAATGTTGCCATTATATCAAAACCCTAGCTAGCCCAGCACCGCCATCATCTCTAAATCCTGGCCATCCCAAGTATGGCCAAGCCCAGCACTGCCATTATTCTCTAAAGGCTTATCTACCTAGGTATGGCCAAACCACGAGTTATCCAAGGTCCCAAGAGTGCATCCAATGTCCACTTCCCCTCCTCCAATCGAGCAGATGGAAACTAGGGGGCTATTGTGGGGGGTCCCATTTTTAAACAAAGTGAATCAACCAATTAAAAGTAGGTACATGTAATACCAAAAAGCCATGCATTGTGACACATGTTTTGTACATTAAGCCTACACATTTCCTTGAGCATCTACAACCACATAGTTCTCTATAAAATGGGAAGATACCATTTGGAAAAGAGGACTCTCTCTCTCTCTCTCTCTTTCTCTCACTTTCTCATTCTTTTTAATTTTCTTAGAGCTTTTACCCTTTAAGGGATTATCTCCCTTTGACTGAGGAGACTTTCCGGAGAAATCTCTCAGACCCTCCTAGGTACTCCCTTTAACTTGGCTGAGGTGCATTAGGCTGAGGACCCCCTTTGGCCGAGGAGACTTTCTAGAGTACTCTCTCAAACACTGCCAGGTACTCCCCCTAACTTGGTCGAGGTCCATTAGGCCGAAGACTCCCTTTGGCCAAGGAGACTTTCCAGAACACTCTCAGACACTCCCAAGTACTCCCTTTAACTTAGCCAAGGTGCATTAGGCCAAGGACTCCCTTTGACACTCCCAAGTATACACTATTTGATCCTATTAGATACACACTCTAACCCTTACAGGTATCTTCTATCGGGGACACCTTCCCAATGACTCATGATGTACTTAGTTTCAACAGAGCCTCCTTCAAATAACAAATTTATTATAGGAATGTCAATAAAATCATATTTTCACCCACTAAAATATATATATTTTCAAAACACTGTAAGATGTTTTATTCTTCTTCTCTTTCTCTTTCTCTTTCTCTTTCTCTTCTCTCTTGTTATTTTTGCGTATTTTCCTTCTCTTTCTCTCTCTCTTCTCTCTTGTTATTTCTATGTTTTTGCCTTCTCATTTGCTCAACCTGACTATCAGCCACAACCTATATTCTTAAGCTTTGATTTTAAACTGGTGGACAAAACAATTTTTTCCCTTTCCCATTCTTCTAGTTCTCTAGCTTTAGTTTATATTTTATTTTTAAAATTTCATTAGGGAATGGATGAGTACTAGAGTCTTAACTTTTTTTTTATTGGTCTCTCAAGTCTTAACAAAAGTTTAGCGAGCAGACAAACCATTGTCTACCACTGTTCAAACTTTTTTTTTAACTTTTATATTGAGTTTCATTAAAAAAAAATGGTTTATTGGATAGTATGGTCAAATATTTGGAACTATTTTAGGTAATTTTTCAATTTTTATTAATTTAACATATTTATTTATATTCTAAATAATTATTAAATTAATTATGATATCATCACGGTTCGACCTCGATTCAACCTCGGTCCAGCTTCAAAAACCTTGAACCTCTCATTTTTACAGTTCGTTAAACGGTCCAAATTTGAAAACCACAATTTTGGGTAGGGTGGCTGGTGTTTTCTTCTTTTTTCTTTTTATACTGGTGGCTGGTAGTGGGTATGGGATTGTAGGGTTGAGAATAGAGAGGTGGGGTTTGCTGGGTTGAGAAGAATGATGTGTGGGTTTGTTGGTTGCTTTTGCTTCAAAGAAGAGAGAGAGAGGGGGGGGGGGGGGGAGGGAAGAGAGAGAAAAAGACATAGAGGAAGAATAACGAAAGAATATTTAAATGAAGTGGTAAAAAAAAAAAAAAAAAAAAAAAACTTTAATGTTGGGTGTATTATAAAGTAAGGTGTTGAGTAGTTTTTTGAGTTGCCAAAAATCTTTAATGTTGGGTGTATTATAACTTTATAAGTAAAGTAGTTTTTTGAGTTACCAAAAGTTAAATTATTTAGCACTACCATTGTGAATGCTCTAAGTTGTTGTTATATTTATTTATTTATTTTTAATTTAAATAATTTTAAATCTCCAATATGCCTTTTTAATGAACTGCATAGTGAACCTAGTGCTTCCTTCTCAAAACTAGCAAGTGTCAACAGAGTATAATTTAGGAGTTCATCCATTCACATATCGTGTTAAGCATATGCATAACAAGAGGAAATAGACATGCATAAGCAACTTTCTTAATACACCTTGACAAAGTGAGGGAAAATCATCATTTTGGAGAATTAGAAATATTGAGGTAACAAATTTTTAATAATACACAATAAAGTATCCATAGCATACCAATATGAGTATCAACAACTTATTAACTTTAACAATTGTGACAAATATTGTGTTTATAGCAATTTTTGTTTGATATGTGCATTACAGATCAATGATAGGGCAACACTTTTGTACAGTAATGGGACACAATGTAAACAACCAAACATGCGATGAATTCAACATGTCCGAATGGTGTCGAGTGCAGTGCAGTCTAATACTGGACCCATACCAAACCCCATAACCGCAACAATATCAAAAGAGAAGAAGGGGGGTGGGGGGGGTCATGAATTAACTAATAAATCAATATGTTATGAAACAGAAGTGGATACCCTATCTCTAAGCAAAGCTTCAACTGCTCTCCTCCCAGAAACCAAAGCCCCATCAAATGTAGCCGAAGTCAAATAATCACCACACACATACACGCCCGACCCAACTCTTGGATTTTTCATCAAATCCGTTGGTGGACATTGATTCGGTTGTGCATACCCGATCCGATACGTTCTCAAATGCCTCCACAACCTCACTATTGGCTCCCCAAACCAACCCGAAAGCTCTTGAACAACCTCAGCCGTCAGATCATAATCGGACATATCCTCAAACATCCCAATCAACGACACTGATATCAAAGCCTTGTCTGGTGGGCCATAAGAAGGAGCCACGTTGGTTGCGAAGAACATGTTATTCACAATCCCCTTACCCGACCCGTTTAGAAACAAGACGGGTTCGCGAACCGGGACTTGGGTCCGATCCGCACTGAAATACAAACAAACCGTGGTTCGAACTGGTTTTGGATTTGGCTTTGGCTTTGGCTTTATCTCTCCCAAAAGCTTAAGAGCCTCAGGTTCTTCAACTGCAATTATGACACCAAGTTCGCTCCTCAAAACGTCACCGTTTTCTAACCTCAAACTCGGCGGCGATTCGGATTCGGATTCGGATCCATCGAAATCGATCGAAACAACCTTAGAATTGAACAAGATGGAACCGGGTGGCAACTTGTCCCCTAATTGTTGTGGAATTGCGGCAATGCCATTGGCGGGAAGAGCATTGTCACCGAGAGCAAGACATTTGAAGATAAAATCGAACAGCCTCGACGAGGTTTCAAGCTCTTTGTCGAAGAAAATCCCACCAAAGAAAGGCCTAAAGAACCTCCCGACAATGGAGTCCGAGAACCCGGTTTTCCTCAACAAATCAATGGTGGGAATTTCGTTTGAGGTAATAATTTCCTCGTCGGATTTGGTGAGAACACGAATTATATTCGATGCAATAAGAAGCTTGTCGAGAAGTGATCCAATTGGGTTTTGGAGAGAGTTTAGGGAGTCCCAGAAATGGCGTAGAGGATTTGCAACGGTGTGGAGTTTTCCGTCGTAATAAACTTGAGCGCCTGAATAGAACTTTTGGAGGTTTAAGGCTTGATAGTTGAGGAGCTTCTGGGCTTCAGGGTAAGCAGTGATAAAGATTTGGAAGCCCCGGTCTAAAAGAAAGCCGTCGAGGAAGTCGGTTCTGACACGGCCGCCGACGGCGTCGGAGGCTTCGAGGAGGAGGAAAGGAATGTTCTGGGAGTTGAGGTGAGTGGCGGCGGCAAGACCCGCGAGGCCGGCACCGATGACTATGACACCGGTTTTGGAGTAAGATGAGGACTGGTTGGATTGTGGGGGATTGGAAGAGAGTGGCAGTGATGCTTGGGGTTTGAGTCGGAGACTACGGTAGTGATGGTGGTTGTGGATGTGGATGTGGATGTTTTGGGGTGAGAGTTGAGGCAAAGAGAGGAAAAGAGTCATTGGTTTGGATTGGATTAGATTGGATGAGGTTTGGGATGCTTTTGTTATTGCTTGATGGCCACTGTTGTGTATTGCGTGCTTCTCTCCGCGCTGGTTTTGTTTTTGAATCTGCTCACGTGCCTTATCTGTCCACGTCGGATTTAGACCGTGACTCTTCTCTAGGTTTTTTAAGGTGAGTTTTATTTTTACAATTCTCTTTTAATTCATTTACTTTTTACCATTTCCTTTTCTTTTCTTTTCTTTTTTGTTGCACCAGGTTGAGAGTAGATGAACATATAATATGTGAAGTGTGTTTTAAATTGTGGTAGGAAGCAGAAATTTGGGGTTATAAGTTTCGCAAAAAAAGAAAAATTATTATAGAAAAAAAACTGCAAGAGCATTCTCATCAAGTATGTCAAATGCCACTTCTCAAAAAAAAAGTGTGCCAAATGCCAAATATTTGGCATTTGACATACCAAACTCTAAAAAACCACATCCATCAAGTGTTTTAAATCTCATAATATTTGTTTTAAAAAAAATGCCATAATATTTGACATTGATAAACAGTGCAATCTCATATTTGAAACCGTACTATTCACCAATGGTAAAATTTATATTATTTTTTATTCAATGGGGCCCACTTTCTTTTCTTCTTATTATTCCTCTCTCTCTCTCTCTCTCTCTCTCTCTCTCTCTCTCTCTCTCTCTCTCTCTCTCTCTCTCTCTCTCTCTCTCTCTCTCTCTCTCCAGTGCCTCTCTTCTCCCTCTTTGGGTTCATGGTCGACATTCTTGAGTTGGCTCCTTTTTTATTGGAGTTGAGATTGGAGAGGCTGGGCCACTGGGGTGATGGTTATTTTTGTGGCTAGGGTGGGTTTTGGTTGGGGTTTTGTGGTGGGTTTTGGGTGTAGAAAACTAATTTGAAGATTGGAAGAACAAGGGAAGGGCGGTGGGTGGTGTTGCTCGATGGGTCTCGCTGGGTTATTAATGGTGTTTTTTTTTTTTTTTTTTTAATTTTAAATTTTACTTAGGTTTCTAGGTAACGGTGGTGGGTTTGTGGTTGGTGTGCCGTGGGTTGAGGCAGAGAGAGGATGAGAGGGAAAAGTGGGTTGGTGTGTCATAGTTGGTGCCCCGTGTGGTTGGTGTGCCGTGGTTGTGTTGTGGGTTGAGGCTGGTGGGTTATGCCGTGAGTGTTGCCGTGGATGACGCTGTGGGTTATGCCATGGTGGTGTTGTGGGTTTGTGGTGGCTTTGTGTGGGTTTGTGGTGGCTTGGATGATGAGAATAAAAAAGAATAAAAAATGATAAATAAATAATATTTTAATTAAGTGGTAAAAAAAAATAGAAGTTTTGATGTTAGGTGTATTGAAAAGTAATGTGTTAAATGGTATAAAGTTGGGTTTTTAGATACTAAATGCTAAAATTTTTAAAACTCTTGATGGGAATGCTCTAAGCATTTGAGTAACTACAATTGTAAAGAGTTGAAAATGTTATATGCATTTGATTTTGATAGTAGAAGGAATACTAAGTACTATTATTCAATATATAAAAACTAGTACTTATCAAAGAAATATAAATAAAAAACTTAAGAGCATTAATCATAACATAAATAATTGCTTTTTTCCACTCATTTCATTTATTTCCTTTGAGGAGTGCTACGTCCACAACATTTTCACAACAAATCATAAATAATAAGTTGTTATTAATTCTAATTTGAATTTACAACTTAAATTATTTTTTTGTCCACCAATAACAATCTACCACTTAGAATTTGTTGTGAAAATATTGTAGACATAGCATTTTTCATTTCCTTTGGCCAGCGGGTTCATTACAAATTATTTGATGATTCGTTCAAAAGATCAGCAGCTAAATTTATACCAAAATTTCTAATCAAACCTAAACTTAGGTCTCTCTAATCGTGAACCACAAGAATCCAATAGCATCCAGACTCAGCTAGGAACTCTGCAACAATACTAACAAGTAACAACACTAACGTTAACATAAACAATTGAAAATCAGTAAGTCTTATTGATTGAAAATAAGACTCAAGCACTACTGGACTACTCCTCATTCTTTCTTACATCACCATCTCACTCCAAGTAGTCAACTGCTTCCAGAGTGGAACTAACCGCTTCCGCTCCATGGCCCATGCACATCCCACTTGCACTTCATGCATGTATCAAAGTAATAACATGTGTACAGAATTCAATTTTTAGTTGTCCCAAATTACTTCTCCCATTTTAAATGTCAGTGATCCTTAATTCCCTAAGTTAAAGGTTTAAATTTTTGAAAGTTTATGAGGACAATTTTAAAATTTACATAAATTTTCCTTTAGAAACAATGTATTAAATGATACTCACTTAAACAGTTAGATTTTCTACAAATGGACAAACAAAATGGGACGAAAGTAGTTGCAGTCCATGCAATTTGTTCCATATATGATATAACCAAATCACACCATGCTGTTCTCCTACCTCTGCAAGTAAGCTTACAAACAAAGGCAGAAAGAAGATAAAGTCCAGAATTAGGAAAACTGCATTCAAGTCCAATTATCCAAATGTGATTTGTTTGTAAGGTAGTATAGTAACTGTCTCATCAGCAAAATGAGACACAAGTGTGTACATGGCCAACTAATATGACTATCAGTCTAATTCCAGTTACCTGCTATATGAGGAAATGAAAGCTGGATACGTGGAAAACAGAATATTAGGAGTCCCAAGTATAGTATATATTGTTCCGAGAGAATGTGTATCATATACCTTGCTCATGAGACCTGTTAAGCAATGAGATCACTACTCTGAGCAAATTTCAGCAAACACCGGCAGTCTCTTTCTCGTAGAGGGGCCATAAAGAACGCCATGAATATAGGCATCAACATCTTTCTGTGATGGAGGCTCTGCAGTTGAAGAATGTGGCAGTACAACCTCAATGCCATCATCTTGGGGTGACCAGTCATCTCTGCCGGTGATGATGGAAATGGTGGTGGTTGGGATTTTGCAGCTGGTGTCGTCTACAGGTAATTTGGTAGGTGATTCTGTTTGGATTGTCATCCCTCCTCCTACTGCCATGATCTGATTAAGAAAGCGACTCTTTGACCTGTTAATGCTTGAGTCAGATTTGTTCCTTGCAGAGAAACGAGGTGGACGTAGCTCTTCCTTTCCGTGTGCAAACTGCAAATTCAAGAAATTGTTTTATCAATACCAAAACAGTCTCTGTATGTTTGCATCAAGCCATCAAAATGATAAATGATGAGGAACTTTGGTTTGATGGTACAAGTTAATTGCTTAAAGCAGGCTAGGATGCAAGAAAAACATTCCTTGGAAAAATGCCTCTTGGCTACATACTCTGTATTGAATACCAAAAACTGATTACATATAACACCTACTTGCCTATTTATAGTTAGAAAATGATGCATGCCATTGGCCCATTTTAGTGTTAGGACAATTATTCTCGTTACTATACATTGTTTAAGCACATTACCCATTTCACGTTTTATGTGTACAACATGCATGAAATCATGAATGTTGTGCATACAAAGTGTAAAACAATAAGTGTGACTAAATATTTTTCGTTAGTGGTATAGGTTCTTAGATCTGATTGGCTCTTATGCAAATAATTAGACTCCTATGTATCAAATTAGGCTCCTAGCTTATCCTTTAACTTTTCTATAAATAGTACAAGCTTGTTTGTTACAAAAGCTTCAAGTACTAGTAGAAATACATAAGGCAGCTATGGCTAAAGAATCACTGCATCACAACAACTGGCATAATTCACAATGTTGGAATTGAATCAGAGAAATGATAATTCTTTGTAGTATGTACCCCAAATCAGTTTAGTCCTAACCATTTGAATATATACACTGAGTGATAAAATGAAGTGAAGTGAGGTAACCTGGCATTTGAAGCCATAGCGGCAGGTTCCAGATTCCTCCCAGGAGCGGCAAATGTCAGTCTTGTTCAGACTCCTCCCACCTGATGATGATGAGGAGGAGGAGGAGGAGGAAGGACTAGAATCAGTAGCAGATGTAGAAGACCTAGAGAACCTTCCAGCAGTAGTTCCAGTAGAGGGGAGAAAAATCCCATCCATGACAAGGGTCCCGTCCTCGTCAACCTTGATCGGCGTCACGGCGTAGTGAGTGGGGGAATTATTATTAGGCGACCAGGCAATGTTATCCAGCGGCGACAGAGGGAGAGGTGGAGAACCTCTCCTGTTACGGAGGTACCTGAGGAGCGGCGGCAGCGGTGGCCGTGACGGTGACAATAACTCTCCTCCCAATAGCAAGTGGTGGTTGTTGTTGCTGTTGTTCTCTTTGTCCATCTGTGAAACGCTGACGTTTAGGTTGCTGGTACTCTTCAGCCGAGCCATTTTTTTGGAATTTGTGGACCAGTCCTGATTCCATTCACAATTTGCAAAATTCACCTTAATTTCCAGCAAATGCAATTCAAAGATCATTTTTGAATTCGTATCTCACATGAAAAAAATCAATCAATTGTGATTCTGAATTTCTATTGCTTGCTTTCGATTTTATATTTTGAATTTTCCCGCCAAAATCTTCTTCTTCTTCTATGAAAGGCGATCTGTTAAATTTAAGTGTTCTTTCAATGAATTAAACAAGAATATATGAAAAAAAAAAATATATATATATATATATATATATTTAAAAAATTAAAGAAAATAATAATTTTGAAGATGCAAAAGCATTTCGGTTTCCAGTAGAAATTCGATGCTTTGAACAAATTCGTTTCTATTCTGTTATTTTCACAGAGAATTTTTCTTACAGATGATCGATTTTCAATTTAGGTCTTGAAATTAATAAATTTCAAAAGCATAAATCACAGTATTTGCACTCACATTACATTTCAAACAAGCAACAATCAACAATACAAAATTCATCGAGAAGCTGAACTAGAACATCACCAGGCCAAAGAAAACAGAGAATCGGAGAGAAAATTGAAAAGAAAATTTGAACATATAACAGAATTTCGTTTTCCACTAGAAATTCGATGATTTGAACGAATTCGATTCTCGTACTGTTTTTTTCCACAGATAATTTTTCATAATTCATACACATGATCGATTTCGAATTTAGATCTTGAAACTAAACAAAAAAAGAAGCATAAATTACAGTATTTGCACTCGGCAACAGAATTCAAACAAGCAGCAATCAATGATGCGAAATTTGTCGAGAATCTGAATTTGAAAAGAAAAAGTAATAAGGCTCAGAAATGGTGAGGTAGTGGAATAGTACCTTGAAGTCGAAGGCTGTGGCTGAGTTTTGAGTGTTCTGCTACGGAGAGAGATTTTGAAAAGGAAATGTGGTTTTTGCTTTGGTGGTTTTGACCTAATTGGAATTTCTCCGATGAGTTTTCTGAGAGAAAACTACGATCTTGGACTTAAAAGTTGGGATTGAACAGAGTATATATAGGCACTGAAACTACGCGGGCAAGGAAATAGTGAACACCGTACAGAGCTACTAGAATTTTCAAATTCAAAAAAGAGAGAGAGAGAGAGAGTGTGTTTACAATTTATGCCTTGTGGTTTTGAGTTATCATAATTTAATCCATAAACTTTTAGGCCCTATTTGGTAGACTATTTAAACAATATATTTTTAGTTTTTAAATAATATTATATACTTTTTCACACTTTTTCACCCACACGTATTTCAAAAAACTACAAATAACATCACTCAAACTCCTCTATCAAACAGACCCTTAAATGCTATATTTGATCACCTATGGTTTGAAGTCTAAAATTATCAGGGTTCTACTTCTATTTTAAGTACTCTAGCAATTTCATTTTAATACGAAGTTTGTGGCCAAAATGTAACAATTGAAAAGGCTTGTGAGACTAAATTGCTATTGGGTCAAACCATAAGAGGTAATTATTTGTCCAAAAAATGAAAAAAAAAAAAAGAAGAAGTTAATTTAGACGAAATCCTAAAATTTTCATTTTTTTTTTTTTTAATATTAGAGGGTTAAATATAGTAATTGAAAGTTTGTGTACTTAATTATGGCATACTAAATCCCAAATAAGTATATTTAATTTATTCAAAAAAATATTTATTAGTGGTTCAAGTATTATCTCCTTCATCAAAAGTCTTATAATTCAATTGATATCTTTTGATACTTTACAACAGAAACATGCAAAGTTCAAATTCTCTATTTTCCATGATTATAATGAATTATAAATAAATAAAAAATAAAAATAAAAATAAAAACAAAAACAAACAAACAAATTATTGTCCCTTCAAGGATATTTGATAAAAGTTATTCACAAAACCAAAGGACAGTAGATCATTCTAAGCCTAAGGGCATGTTTGATACAAAAATAATAGATCTTGTAATGAAATAGTTATTCATGTGGATTAACTATTCAATTGCATTTTTATTACAAGGAATAGTTATTCCTCAATTTTGAGGAATAATTATTCCTTACTAAAAGGACTATAATACCTCATCCTTAATATGCGTAACAAATTTTTTTTCTAAAACTTGTAACCCATATTAATTTGAAAATTGAGCAATGATGTGAATAAAACTGTAAATGAACCAAGTTGTTTATAAACAATTTGGGCTTGACTCGATAAAAAGTTTATTTATGTTTGTTTATTTATAAATGAGCCAAATATGTACCTTCATTTTAGGCTTATTTAATAAACAAGCTAAGCCCAAAGCCCAAGCAAAAAATATATTCATAAACAAGCTCGTGAACAATAGGTTTTGATAAAAAGCAAGACAAGCTTAGCTAGGTTTATGAGCTTGGTAATAAATTTGATATAATCTTAAAAAATAAACTCATATTTTACTAAGCTTTTAATTATTTGGGAGTTAGGACCACATGTCCAAACTAAATGGAATTGATAATATGCTTAATATGAACTTGATAATGTATTTGTATTGGATCTCGAGCTTAAAAGCTTTATATGGAGCTTGAGTTTGACTTGACTATTGAATCAAGTCAAGCTAAGCCTTAGTCAAGCCAAGCCAAGCTCAACCATTTAGACTTTCTAACAAGTTCAAGCTCAAACATAGTTTGTAGGCTTGGTTCAAGTTCAAGCCAAGCTTGAACATTTTACATTTGTTGTTGACCTGAACTTGAACATTCAATACTCAACAAAGTTCAGTTCATTTACAGCCCTTGTGAACTTTAATAAATATTCATTTTTAGGATAATTAAGTCCCACAATAAATGAAAACATAATTGTATAAATAAGCTATTTTATAAATACAAATTTGGACTTTTATTTCAATTTTACAACTATAAATAAGAATATCTATTCCATTATTACAACATCTTCAATATTCAACAATAAATATTACTTGTATTATTCCTAACATAATTTCCAAAGGTGCCTTTAGATTAGACTTGCAAAAAGCCCGGCCCGTTTGAGAATGAGACGAGACTAGACATAGCCCTATGAAATTTGATACTAGAGATGGGTCGGGAAGTCAAGATTAATTTCGGGTAATTTGATACTAGTTGAGCTTGCAGAAGGACCATTTAACAATGAGACATGTAGCTTGAGCGTGCGTTTGGATTGCAATTAAAATTATAAATTATTTTACTATTCAACTTATTTTTGGGTCTCAATGTACTTTTTGATACTATTCATGACCCCACTGTACTATTTCAACTAACTTTTACCTTTATTTACAGTACTTTCAGTAATAAGTTTTCAGTTTCAGTAATATAAGCGGTATCCAAACAGAATGAATTAAATTGACGATTAAGAGAAAGATAGAATCTTTATTTATTGTTATGTTGGCAAGTGTGCCACTAGTAGCCACAAGTCTTGCAGTAAGCCACTGCATTTATGGTGTCCGCTTCAAATAATTGTGCTATTTATCATTAAAACCAAAACACTAACTAGTTTTTGACTTTTTGGTGTATGTGAGAATTGAACCTTAAATTTTTTTTTAACCATCAAAAACTTCACTAGTTGAGTTAACTGAAACTGACATATACAATATCCCCCATTTATTTTTACTCCATATTCGGTGTCACCATGACTTGTTTCCTTCTTCTAGGTTATTTAGCAAGGCTAGTAACTTTAAAGACTTCATTTTTCCGTTTGGTTTTGAAACTTCAGGTAGCTCCTCCTAATGCAGGAATTAAAATTGAAATTCCATGGCTATGGTCAATGCAGTCACTTGCATGGCTTTCTATGGTGCTCCAATGATGCCATTGCCGCTGGGCCATCACAAAAACCCCCTGTCTTGAGCATTTGTTGAAAACAACACAAATGCTTAAAATCCAGCTGCGCCTAAAGAAGGTGTCCTGAGGCTAGATTTGGAAGGCTGTTTCAACAATTAAACCAAATTTCAAATACTCGAAGCCCAGTTACAATAAAAATACCATAACATTAACATTAACCCCATTAATTGACACAAACTATAAATGAGTCTTTGAACAAGCACCAAACCTTATACACAATTCAACAAAGAAAAGCCCCTAATTCACAATAAAATCTACTAGTTGACTCGAACAACTTCAGATCCTATCAATTGCATTCTTCAGATTCCCACCAAACAATGACATGAGACCCCCACCGTGGACTCTCCCCTCTGGAGCAACAAAGTCAAAGCTTTTACTCCCAGCACTACTGCTGTTGCCTATGCCACAAACTTTGGTCCCTCCCTCTGTCTTCTCAGCACTCAAGAAGCTTGTATCAGATGAAAATGACTTCATTGATAGAGGAACCAATACCTGTGGGGGTATAAGTTGTCGTTTTGCTGAATTTTCAAGCGACTCAATGCAGCTGGGGACAACACTGACTCCAGAGGAAGAACTACTGTTTTCAAATCCACTCCCTGCAGTTGTTGAATCACTAGATACAAGGCCATAGAAGAGTCCTGGTGCAATCATACCTTTCTTGTTTGTCTCCCGCTCCTGGACCATGCTACTGTGAGCAGCACAGAGGCCACTCTTACCCCTTGCGAATTTCTCACATTTGCCCTCTCCCCAAGTGCATCGCTTTCCACCACCATGAGCCTTGCAGTAATCTGTGCTCCCTTGAGCACTCTTTCCACAGTTTTCAAACTTGCACCGCTTCCCTCCCCCATGTCTAACGCAACAATCTGTTCGGCCACGTGCACTCTTTGTGCAGCCTGGCACAGCACATCTCTTTCCACCACCATGGGCAACACAAAAGTTTGTACCTCCATGGACACTCTTTGGGCAAATCCCACCACCATCAAAGAGGCAGCGCTTACCCCCACCATGTCCCTTGCACAATGGAGTACTCCCTTCTGCACCTTTGGTGCAACCTGCAAATATGCATCGCTTTCCACCACCATGTGCCTTGCAATACATGGTACTCCCTTGCGCACCCTTTGTGCATCCCTCAGACTGACAACGGCGTCCGCCCCCATGAGAGATGCACAAACCAGCCTGTCCTTCAGCACTACGAGTGCAGCCATCGACCTTACACCTCTTACCCCCTCCATGTCTAATGCAAAGGCCTGACTTGCCTCGTGCAGCTTTGCTGCACCCACCTGCATACCCACATCTTCTGCCACCACCATGTGCTATACAATAATCCGTCTTCCCCTCAGCACTTTTAGTGCAACCCAAGTGTTGGCACCTCTTCCCTCCACCATGGGCCTTGCAATAGGCAGTTCGGCTCTCAGCACCCTTGTTGCATCCTGGTTTCTGGCATCTCTGACCACCCCCATGACCAATACAAAGACCAGATGCCCCTCGTGCACCTTTTGTGCAACCCAAAAATTTGCATTTCTTAGAATTGCTGGTTCGGTGGTCTGAAGATGTTTCAGTAGTTGCTTGCTCAGAGATGGTGCCCATTGAGTACTCCGTTGTAGAGGACAGTTCATAGCTTGACTGGGGCTTGGTCCCGAGCTCTAGAAGTTCAAGTTCCTGTGTTTGCATTGAAACCTTGGCATTGTCTGTTCTTGGAGCAAAAAGAAGTGATGGCATATAGCCACCTGATTTCTTTGCTGAGGTAGAACCCTCATCAACAACAGGAATCATAAGATGATTATCTTCAACAGATACTTGGTTTGGGAGAGGGAAGGTATTAAAATCAGCCTCTGTTGAAACTGAAATATCAAGAACACTTGAAGAATCATTAGTACCTCCAGAAAGACTGAGTTGTAGGATTGAATCGCCCTCAGATGATACCCTGTGAGGTAATGTTGTGGTGGCTAATCCTTTGTTCTTCTTAAAGCCCACATTATTATATTTATCAGAGTATGCACTTGGTGTTGGGCCCAGTCCAAGTACCAATCTGCAGCCGTCATCAGAAGCATTGGATAAGTTAACCCCGAGATTGCTTTGGTTACATCCATATCTAGCTGTGTCATTGCCTCCATAGCCAAGGCAGTTCAGGCGCAGAGTAGTATCACCCGAGGTGTCATTTTTTATGGAAGCTTGATCATAAGATAACAGTACCCCCTTCTTGTTCAGATCCATTCTCTAAACAATGTACACTACAGTTCTAAAAGGCCCAACAACAAAAAATAATTTACAACAAGCTACCAGAAGTTCTATATATCACCGCCAAGTTAAAACATAGAAGAAATTCCAACACGCTACTTCCCCCACTAACAAAGCCAGATGTGTCTGCTCTGTCCATCTTTAGTATATGTCGGCACCCAAAGCTTCAGTGAAAGCACGTTCTTTATAGAATATCTGATAACGTTTCTTGGATAGAACCCTTTAAGTAGAATGGCAAATACGGAAGTGCAGAAATCTTTGGAGCTTCTTGTGCTCCTTGCTGAAAAATCATAAAGCTTCATCAACCCTGACAATGAATAAAAAAGGAGACTGCATTAGAAAATAATTAATCAACCAATTCAAAGGAAATTAATGTTCTGCTCAAAGATACAAACCAACAACAAACATATTAGTGGTGGAAATTTAGTTTGCAGGTCTGAGTGGAAGATAAGAAGAAAGACACCAAAATCTCATTTTAACATAAACACACAAAAATCTAAAGGTTACCAGTAATTGGCGGAGAACCTTATTAATTAACAAGGGTCTAAGCAAAACTGATGGTAAAAAATTATAACCAAGTTTCGAATGCTAGTCATCAATCAACCTGTAAACTTTCTATCCCAGCATGTATTACATTATTATCTGAACCTTCCTACTTCTGCTGGATTCTACCAAATTGAAAATTTGAAAACTAATTCAGACTTTCTAAAAATGTAGTTCATGTTCAACAAGACAGGTCTGGTACATATAAACATTACATCCACAGTTAGTTTTGAATCCCATCTGCTTGCCTCTAAGTTCCTCAGTATTATACAGAAATTATTTAAAAGAGAAATATCAGCCATAAGGATTCCCTAGTTGTTCCTATGTGACGTTTGGCTATCCAAGGAATGTCAGCTTATAGATTAAAAGACTATACTACCCACATACTAAAATTCTTATGCTCCTTTTTTGAGCTTTTTAATGAAATTTATTTACTTATAAAAGGGGAAAAAAAGCTAAATAAAAGATGCCAATGACCTTGCCCTTCTTTTGGCATTCCAGCTTACCAGTTGAAACCAATAGGAGAAGTCAGGATTTCAAGCCACCCCATGTTGTTATTCAGATAGGAAGGAAAGATGGTAATAGCTGTTATCTAAATATAATAATTTTTTTGAAGGAGGGTGTGGGAACACAACTACATCAAAGATAATTCTGATGCCGACTTAATTCCACGCCCCATTCAACAAAAGATACACTCTGAGCCTTCTTATTAACTCTGATCAGCCTATATAGTGTAAATAAAATGAGTAACTTATTATATTGAAACTCAATCACAAAGTTGATGAAACAGATAATTAATCAAAAGAAAACGAGTAGAGAGATAGCTAAAATGTTTTCTACATGTTCAAGCTACGACAAAAGCTATAAACCCATAATCATTGAGTACCTGTTTATATACGTGAATAATTTGCGCATATGTGCCAGAAAGAGTGGAGGGAAGATTTTTTAAATTCTTTTGAAGATAAGGATAGTGCATGATTTCATTAAAAGTAACCCAACTTTTCCTTTAAAAAAGAGAGTTGCAATAAAGCACTTAAGATGGAAGAAATCATACATAGTGATTATTATATACATATTGAAACAAGTAAAATACTAGGCAAAGACTTATGAGTTCTGACCTTCAATAACTTAGTAGGGAAAAAAGTAGCTGTCATTGCATTTAAGTGGAATTCAGCAGCTACGCAGTTGAGTACAGATAATGCGTTTCTTCATCCTGAGTGTGAATATGAATTATTGATTAGCAAGTGTACATAACTGCAGATGGATGTAGTTTCTGAATATTATAATAAATCTAATCTATTTCCTACTTTCTCTTTCCATCCTCAATTCTTCCTTTCATTGTCACCTTAAAATATGCAGAGCAAATCAACTAAAAGCCCACAAACAAAATCTATGGCTGTTTCTCTATGGAATGTGACCACATAAAAATCAAAAGCTTCAGACTTGGAGGGTATAACAAAAAGCACTTCAATATCTAAGTATTAATTTTGTACCCAATTTACACCACTTTCAACTTCATCTTTCAAAAAAAATAAGTAAATTAACAATATAGTTGTGAAATTTTTTATTTTTTTTTATAAGTAACATCTTTAAAATAACAAAAAAAAAAAACTGTTGGATTTTTCTCCAACAAAAACGAATGAGATAAATACACCTAATCTTTTCAAATCTATATACAAGGAAGGCTTAAATCCATCCATGAATTTCATCAATACAAAAAAAAAAAAAATGTTTTTGTTATGCTTTATTCAAGTCATTTAAACTAACAACTGAAATACAAATCCATCTCTTCAAATACTTCTGTACAAATGAACCATAAATTAATTCAGTATATCAGATTTTAATTAACACCATCTTGTTTAGCTGAATATTATTAGAATACATAAATCAAAAATTCATAGCAAACAGAAGAACTAAAAACCAACAGAATCTATTGCAGACCTCTTTATCAATATCAAAGGACAAAAACTCATAAAAAATTCAAGTTAAATCAAAAGCTAAACATTTTAAGATCTATCCAGGGACCCCAAAGCTCAACTACTACTAAAAACTATAAAACAGAAACCCAAGTCCTATCAACACCATATATATGTGTATACATATTGGATGGACCAAGTCAAGAACACAACCAGATCAGAGATGTTAAGAATTTGATACCCAAGATCATTTCCACCCACCAAAGTAAAAAACAAGAACAAAAACTCAAAGACCCATTAATCAAAAATAGGAGAACAACAAATTTCTGCAAAAAAACTATAACAGAAACTGAGAAGGAGCTCTGAGAATACCCAACCTGTCATATTATCTTTAACAATTCCAAACCATAAAGTGAAAAAAAAAAAAAAAAAACAAAAAAAAAAAAAAAACAAAAACAAAGCAAAGCAGGTAAAACCCAAACCTATAAGAAATAAAATTATCTCATAAGGAAAACAAGACAGTACTTTTGAAATAACACACAAAAAGTTTCAGTAAAATAAATAACAGCTACGGATTAAAAGGAATAAAACAGAGATGAATAATTAGCAGATATACCGTGATAATCGGTTTATGGAAAACCCAGAAAAAGCTGGCGGATCTGAGAAGCGGCTGTGGACATCTTAAAGCTCAAAAACCCCCCCCACAACAACAGCAAGATGAGGAAGAAGAAGAAGACGAAGAAGCGATTTGTTGTAATTGTAGGTGTGCAGAGAGAGAGAGAGCAAATGCAAAAGCAGCCAAATTACGTAATAGGCTATTAGGCTTTATTAAATAAATGGAAATTGATTTGGGCGGCTCTATTTTCTTTTATTATTATTTTTTGGCTTTTTTTTTTTTTTAGCTGGGGGCAGCCACGAGTAGAGTCAAGAATTGTGAGATACCAAAAATGGCCTTGTTTGTCCCTTCTGGCTGGTCTCGGGGGTAGGTTTAACGAAGTTATCGTAAACTCGAAAATCTCAAGTTTTTTTTTACTCTATTATTTTTAGAGTATCTCATGGATAAAAAGTAGTAGAGTTTAACCACAATACAAAGAGTTTAAGACACCACACTTCAAAAATATCTGGATTATGGATTCAATTGACTTGAAAGATATGTTGTAAAATCAAAATTCTCAAGTTTCATCTATCATATCATCAATCGTTAAAGTAACTTATAAACTTAGCTTTTATATACAGCTTTTTAAAATCTCATTTCTCCTGCATTATCTCATTTTTTCAAATTTTAACACTCTTTCAACAAAACGTATTAAGCAAAAAGTTAGATTAATTGTTACCGAACGGACACCAAAATGTCACTTCTTTACATATTTGATATAAAACAGGCCTTTGTTTTGCTCTTGAGTGGGTTCACAATACAAACAAAGCCAACCCAACTGTCAAATGGTTTTGAACGTGCATACTTTTAGTTGAAAAGGACATAAAACGAAATGTCCGAATTGCCATTCTTAAATGAATGTTCAACGATGTTGAGAGAGGGTTGTTTTGTCTATTGGGGTCAGTTTCTCTTTTTTTATATAATATCTTTGGGGGGTAGGGCGTGGCGAAGAGAAACTAGTGGACGAGGAGAAGAGTGGAGGTGTGGTGGGAGCGCCCATAACACAAATCTTACAAAACAACAAACACAAAGTGCGCACAAGCAGCAGCAATCTTCTTATATTTGATGATTTGATCTATCTATGATAGATAGTGTGTATTGTAGTTGGAGAGTATTACTTTACTACTACTTTTACTATATATGTCGAAAAGTCTTATTAACGAATCTATGTGAGCTGGCTAACTGGGCGCTGGCTTCTCTAACTGGCTCTCATGTCAACGGCTTGGTTTGTTCACAAACCACTGACATTTCTTTGCGCATGCCATTGCCAATGCATCTCTATGGGGACACGGTTATTTTTTCCTACCTTTTTAAAGAATAAATTTAAGGACACGTCTAACTTATTTTATATGTTGACGTGGTTGCTGATAAGCATATGACACAACTTTTGGTACCATTTTGACGTAATTGATGATGAGTAAAGAAAAAAAAATGATAAATTTATGTAAAAATAATTATTTATTACACATAATTAACTATATTAAAATTATAATTGATTTTATATAGTTCCATCGTTTTTTTTTTAATCATTCACAATTGACAAATTTAGCAAGTTTTAAATTTAGATTTTAGAGTATTATTATTTTTTAATTTTAGTATTAGTAATTTGTCTCAATCCTCTTATGACTTTTTAAAAAGGGAATTTAATTTTTTCTTTTGTTGGCAATATAATTTGGGCATTAAGCTGAGGCCTTTTTATTTTATTTTTCGTTTTTAACTTATAATGAAATTTGTTCCTAAAAACAAAAAAAACTTATAATTAAATTAAAATTTTATATGTCTTACTTTACCTTGCCTCAACTTGACATTTTTTAATGCCATATAGTCATGTTAGAGTATTTTAATATGTTTATTTCTAGTTTTGTCTTAACTTCTTTTTAATTATGTTTGTATATATAATATAACCAACTAAAATTTAATTTTTTGTATTAGCAACATTATTGTTGAGTTACGTCATGCTTTACATCATCATTGAAGAGGAGAAAAATCACCTTCGTCCAAAAGGAGAGAAAGCCAGCTTCGTCCATCAAGCTAGCATCGTTCATGTGACGAACGACTACATCATACATTAAATAAGTTCCTCATAAATGACATGAGTAACGGTTAATGCGCCAGACAGGAAAAAGCGTAACTGACGAACCAACGAGCAAAAGACCATTGAAGTCTATAACGCCTCTACATTCATTACTGATGAGTGTTAATTTATCAAGATCATCCATCTCTCGACAGACAAATCAAATGATATTCAATGCAAGGCGTAGCGAATGGACATCAACAACAGACGAAGCCATAAAAGACATTCAATGCCCAAGACAGCTAAGGAGTAACATACAGGCACCAAGAGACGAATAGTTGTTGGCAAAAAATAAAAGCTTGCTTGCTCACTCCTAAGTGCAGGAGATCGTAGCAATATAATTCTCAGAGTACCGAGGTCGAACCACAAGAAATAAGGTAAATTCAAAGACAACATAATTAAACAACAATTTGGGTGAAGAAGAAAAGTACGTTTGCTTGGTGAGTGTTAACAAGAATAATAATAAAAACTGGTTTAAATCAATAATGTAAATACCAAGGCATTAAGGTGTTCTTATACAATTAAAAACTTATGATTCGGTTGAACTAAGACAATTCAAGAACGCATGATAACCTAGATTAATAATGCAGTTAGAATAATTTCAAAAAAAACTCATTCACTTTAAAACGTGATTTCTATTTGAAACTATTAGAAATTAATCTAAACAATAAGAAAAACATGATTGAACTTATTGAAAGTATGGAAGAACTAATACATCAAAAGAAAGCTAATTGAACAATCAAATATGTTATTGTCTAAAATTTTAGAATCACATTGAATATTCATATCATATAGAAGAAACATAACCCCTAGCCCTAGCAAAGAGTTTAGGCTGCCATTAGAGAAAGGAAAATACAAGGTTTTCTCTCCAAAATTCTTTCTCCACGACCTCCCCTCAAAACCCTAATGTAAAGTGTCCCAAGAAAAATAAAACTTTCACTATTTTAATTTTCGTTCAAATTTACAGCAGTAACTTATGAGTTAATTTCGGCCTTCAAAAATTGTGAATTCTGAAAAACTCAAAACTGGAAAGTTGTAGATATTTAAGTCACGGTTCCAACCCATCCATCCTTGTGTCAATTGGATTTTTGAGGAGACAGATATGCCCAAAGGGAAAATACTGATCAGTGCTCAAATCTGATTTTTCCTGTTCAAATTCTGCCTCTTTGATTTCTTTCCTTATTTGAAACTTCCAAACATAGTAGACGACCCAAGCGCTCCAACTGCACCTCCTTAGACATTTAAGCATAGTCCTTTAGCTCTTTAATTCTAGTTTGGCATCCAATCTCTCACAAACTTCTGTAAACTCATATTTCTCATATGATTTTCTGAAATTAGAAAATTACATGTAATGAATGACATTTTATTCAAGAAATTATGTAAAGATAAATAATAAGGACTAATGCAAATCATGGTTTAATTATATAAATTAAACATAGTAATAAGGAGATAACACCCACATAAATATATAACAAGTAAACATTTTAAGGCGTTATCAAAGTCAGCCATTAATACCAACGGCTCCATATCCCATAAATGCAGATATTCATTTAGACAATGGAGACAAGAGCTATAAAATCCACACAAACCAAAGCGCCAGAGGTACACACAACTCTCATCCCAAAAACTACTCCCAAGTTGAATTCTTTTGTAATATACTTCAATTGAATCTCATTTTAACTTAATCATTAGAGGGCGTTTGGCAAACACCACATTGGTGTACTTTTTTCTCCATCTCACATCTTATTGTAGGTTCGTCTCAAATCTGATTTTTCCTTTTCAGATTCTGCCTCTTTGATTTCTTTCCTTATTTGAAACTTCTAAACATAGTAGACGACCCAAACACTCCAGCTGCACCTCGTTAGACATTTAAGCATAGTCCTTTAGCTCTTTAATTCTAGTTTGGCATCCAATCTCTCACAAACTCCTGTAAACTCATCTTTTTCACATGATTTTCTGAAAGTAGAAAATTACATGCAATGAATGATATTTTATTCAAGAAATTATGTAAAGATAAATAATAGGGACTAATGCAAATCATGGCTTAATTATACAAATTAAACATAGTAATAAGGAGATAACGCCTACATAAATATATAACAAGTAAACACTTTAAGGCGTTATCAGTGCTGAAATCTGATTTTTCCTTTTCAGATTCTGTCTCTTTGATTTCTTTCCTTATTTGAAACTTCCAAATATAGTAGACGACTCAAGCACTCCAGCTACACCTCCTTAGATATTTAAGCATAGTCCTCCTTAGACATTTAAGCATAGTCCTTTAGCTCTTTAATTCTAATTTGGCATCCAATCTCTCACAAACTCCTGTAAACTCATCTTTTTCACATGTTTTTCTGAAAGTAAAAATTACATGCAATGAATGACATTTTATTCAAGAAATTATGTAAAGATAAATAATAGGGACTAATACAAATCATGGCTTAATTATACAAATTAAACACAGTAATAAGGAGATAACGCCCATATAAATATATAACAAGTAAACATTTTAAGGCGTTATCAAAGCCAGCCATTAATACCAACGGCTCCATATCTCATAAATGCAAATATTCATTCAGACAATGGAGACAAGGGCTATAAAACCCACACAAACCAAAGTGCCAGAGGTACACACAACTCTTATCCTAAAAACTACTCTCAAGTTGAATTCTTTTGAAATATACTTCAATTGAATCTCATTCTAACTTAATCATCGGAGGGTGTTTAGCAAACACCACACCGGTGTACTTTTTTCTCCATCTCACATCTTATTGCAGGTTCGTCTTGAGACGAAGCTAATAGCTTCGTCCATTTGTATTGACAAGGAGAGAAGAACAGCACCAAAAGCTATAAAGTCAAAGAAAAACAGCACCAAAAGGTTCGTCTCTGGACGAACGCTCAACGCCTTTGTCCATTTGTATCGACGAGGAGTTCAACTGATGATTTTTTGCATCATCAATCACTATTAAGTAATAACTACATAAAGTCACGACAAAATGGTACTAGAACTAGTATGTAATCTACTTAAAAAATAACCCAACCCTAGTATTTAATCATGATATTGCTCATACTAAAATTTTGGCACAAGCATGTTTATTCAAATTCATCATCTTTGTATAATCTTAATTTTAATTATGTTTAAACGCTTAGCAATTGACGCCATAGATAAGGTGAGATTTCACCTAATTCTAAGTTTAGAAATTTTGGGGGAGAGAAGAAATGAAGAGAGACAATAGTAATGTTTATTAGTTTAGAATATTTTAAGAAGGAGAAAAACACTTTCCTCTTTTTTATGTTTGAGGTGGTTCATAATTTCCCCCATTGTCTTTGAAACTAACCAATTTTCTCCCACTATGTTTGGGAAATAATCAAATAACTCCTATTTTTTACTTTCTCAGTTAAATCCAATGAAATTTTTTGAAGAAATTATTATTCATACACCATAAAGAAGTGAAATTGTCGAGAATTGCATTATTTTTTTCTTGGATTACATTTGTAGTCATTGTGATTTCATTGAATTTAACTCAAAAAGTAATGAATTTAGCATATTTGCTCACTTTTCAAATATAAAGAGGGAAATGATGGTTTCAAATATAAAGGAGAAATTGTAAATTACCTCAATGGAGGAAGGAAATTCCTTTTTCCCCCTTTTAAGAATATCTTAATTAGTCATCAAAATACAACAATAACAAATTCTTCTTTTAAAAAAAGAAAAGAACAATTATTACTTACAGAAATAGCATGAACCACGGAATGGCATAAGAAATACGGAATGGCATGAAACACGGAATGGCATAAGAAACCCAATTATAATTTAGTAAATCATGAACCAATTTTACCATCATGAAATCATTGTTTATGTAAGGTTTCCAAAGCAGAATAAAACAAAAACAAATAAAAAATCTGAGATGTATTTCCAATTTCCAAAGGAGCAAATTGGTAGAACCTTGGCCCCCAAACTTTTGGAAATGCTATAAATTCCCTAATATTCACGGCAATTTTTTAGTAAAATATATGAATGGCCCTATAAATGTTATCTGTTAGCCATATAACCCTATAGTCTTTAATTATACATAATCCTTTTTCTAGTTTGACCCCCATTTTTATACTCCTAATCCCATCCCTATGTATTTCTTTTCCTTTGTCCAAGCATCCTTTTGAATTTCATAAGAAAAAGAAAAAGATATTTTGATAGTTGATACATAATCTTATATTTCTGGAAGTGCACCTATATATTTTTACAATTAAAAGAATAAATACTTCACCTTGGGTTTCAAGAAGTTGAGGTTACAAATTCAAACCTCTTCTTTGCCTCTATCTAAGTCCAAAAATCATTTATAAAATAATAATAATAAATAAATAAGAACTTCACCGATAGTCGAAATTGTAATATTTTTAAATAACAAATAATATTTCACCAAAAAATACTCCTAAAATAGATTTAAAAGTAACTTCTATAAGTTTCATTCACTCATCTCCTTTTTCACTTGCTTAGCATTTTTTTAAAAGATAATATGATCATATTACATAATTGTGAGTAGATATTGACTTTCATATGTGTCCAATTTAGTTAAGGATCAGATAACGCCTTTTAAAGTAGGATTAGAGCTAAGAACATTCGTAGCAGCTGTGCCAAATGCTAAATATTTGGCACACCAAACACTAATAGACCCCATTTATCAGATGTGCCATATTTCATATTTTTTGCAACATGCTATAGTAGAGTCACAAATCATAGCAAGAAATCTGGAATTAGGTGGCGTTTTTTTTAGCGACATTTTTAAATTCACCACTATATGTAGTATATTGTGACATTTTCAAAAAAACGCCGCTAAAGAGTGATCCTTTCGTGACGTTTTTCTAAAAACGTCGTTGTAACTCAAAACAATAGCAGCGTTTCTTAAAACGCCGCAAAAAGTACAGTGTTAGTGGCGTATTTTTTGTTTATAGTGACGTTTTCTAAAAACGTTGCTATAGTTTTTAAAGAACACCCAGCATATAGGCCAAAAAATTTTGGGGGAACAAATAGCGACGTTTTGGATAAACATATAGCGACGTTTTGAAAACGTCGCTATATGTTTCACGAAAATTTTTGTCCTTTTCCCCTTCAAAATTTCGCTGAGTGGGAAAGTTCCCACCGTTTTTTCTTTTTGTTTTGGGAAAGATATAGCAACGTTTTGGGTAAACATATAGCGACGTTTTGAAAACGTCGCTATATGTTTCACATTCAAAATTTCACTGAGTAGGAAAGTTCCCACCATTTTGTCCTTTTTTTTTTTTTTTGGTCTCCTTTCCTTACACCTTTTTTCATTCCTTTTTCTTTCTTATCATTCTTTTTTTTTCTCAAACAAACTTCCCTTCCCACTTCCATATTCTCCCCCACCCCCCCGCCCCCCCCACCCTTATCACTTCTTCACACTTAGCCACTGTCGCCGCCGCCCTTGCCACCGCCAATCCATTGATGTACGAGCTCTTCCCTCTCTAGCCACCACCCACTGCCACCACCATTCTTTTTTCGCTCTTTTTTGGTGTTCAAGTTTCTTTAAAGTGTAATTCTTTGTGTTTTGGCTTATGGGTTTGCTTTGATTTGGTTTTTCTTTAATGGGTCATGGAGTCTTTGTATTTTGGCTTATGAATTTGCTTTGATTTAATTTTTCTTTAATAGGTCATGGAACTTTTATGCTAATTTTTGTTGTTTGCTTGTTTTGGTTGGAGTTCGGTACAGAAAACTCATTCAAATTTGGATTTTTGAGCAAAAAGAGTTGAGCATCAAAGGCTGAATCATTGTAAGTTTATGTACAAGTTTGTAAATCTTGTTTTTTTTTTTTTTTTTTCCTACAATTTTTCTGTAGTGTGTAGATTTTGAATTTTTTTGTTATTAGTTTTGTGGTTTAGCTAGCTTGAAATTAATTTTTTTTTAAAAGCTCACTACCCACTAATGTGTAAATAATCTCAACTAAATGCTCTTTATATGTGTGTGTGTGTATATATATATATATATATTGTTACTAAATTTTCATGCACCATGACTCATTAACATTGGACATTTGATATTGTGGAATAATGATGATAGGTCTATTTGATCTATTACAAGCTTATTGCAAGCATATGTTAGTTATTGTTGAATTTTCAATAGATTTATATAGCATTTTTAATATTTTAAAAGAAAAATAATGAGTAGGTTTTACGACGTTTTAAAAACGTCATTAAAAAGCAAAAGGACAAATGCTTTTGCAACGTTTTTGAAACGTTGCTATTGGTGTGATTATTTGCGGCGTTTTATAAACGTCGCTATATGTATTTTCCTACATCATGTACGAAAATGTTATATTATTTAAAACGTCACTAAAAGTTTCTGAACGTCACTAAAGAGTAACATATAGTGACGTTTTTCAAAACGTCGCAATAGACCTATAACGACCGCTCTATTACGACGTTTTTGAACATCACAAAAAAAAAAAAGGTCGCTATAGACCATCTGTGTCTATAGCGACGTTTTTTGGGTTTTTAGTGACGTTTTAAAAACGTCGCCTAAACCCAAATTTCTTGTATTGAATTTACCACGGTACGGAACGGGTGTGGCGTATGGATTTATTCTTTTTTTATTCCTCTTTCTCTCTCATATCTCATTCATCTTCTCTTTCAGCTATTCACTGCCTCCATCTCTACTCTCTCATACTCTTTCTTCTTCCCTTTCCCTTTTTGTTCACTCTCTCCTTTCTGTTCTATCTCTGACGCTGCAGATTCGTTGTTCTCTTTTTCTTTGAGTCGCCGATTTAAGAATCTCAGAGTCGCCGATTTCCTCTTTGTTCTATCTCAGAGTCGCCTATCGGCGTGGGTCTGTGATTTCCGATTGTGATCGGTGTGGGTGTAGGTCTCTAGGTTGTGGGTTTGTGACTTCGAATTGTGATCGACGTGGGTCTCTGGGTTGTGGTGGGTTTGTGTGTTTTGCTTGTCGACGTGATGGGTTATGGGTTTGTGACTTCAGATTGTGATCGACGTGGGTCTCTGGGTTGTGGTGGGTTTGTGTGTGTGTGTGTTTTGTTTGGTGTTTTGCTCGCCGGCGTGATGGGTTTGCCTCTCTGTCTTTCTTCTTTCTTCTCATCGATCTGGGTTTTGTGATTGTGATGGTGGTTGTTTTGTGATTTGGAAGAGGAAGGTAGTGGCTGGGCCTTTTTTTTTTTTTTTTTTTTTTTTTTTTTTTTCGTGTGGTGGATTTTGGTTGCCATAGTGGAGGTTGATGCTAGTAGTGTTGTGGCGGAGGTGGCTGTGACTATTGCTGTTGGATTTTGTGGAGGTTGTTTTTATATTATTTTAAAGTATTGTATATATTATTTTAAATGAAGTGGTAAAAATATAGAGCATCTGATCAATGGGATATTGTAAAATGATGTGGTAAAATAATAAAGTAGGCTTTTGGTGTGACAAAATGACATAATTTTTGCAACAGCTGCTACGGATGCTCTAAGGCTATAAATCAACTATTCTAAGTCCAGTAGTAAAAATTCACAATTTCTATTTTATTTTATTTTATTTGAACATGAGCTAAGCTTGAGCTAACACCAAACTAGATTACATGCCCAAGTTTGGTTCATTTTCTTGTCAAAGAAGCTTAAGTTTGATCATGAGCTATTTAATTAATTTATTCATTTTCATATATGCTAAATTTATTTGATTCTTCACAAATCTATGCTAATATTTAATAATTAAATTATAGTTGAAATTATATTATTTAAGTTACTTAAATAGACTGATTTTTTTATGAACTTATAAAAATTATATAGAATTTTTAATATAAAAGTACTATTTATTTTAATATTATCAAATAATATTTTGATATCTTATAATTATTTTCAAATTTACACAATCCAATTTCAAGTATAAGTACATATGTATTTGTATAGATATTTAGTATATAAATATATAAAATTATATATAATTAAATTAAGTCTCATACTCATGTATTTGTTCACTAACACATTATTATGCTCATTCTAAAAAAAAAAAAAAACACACACACACACACACATTATTATGCATGAGCTTACTTGTTTATTAATTAAACATAAACTTAGGCTTTGGCTTGATTCATCTGAGGTCTGTTTGGATGGAGGGGGGAAGGAGGGGGAGTGGAGGGGAGTAAAGTAGAGTTGGCAAAATCTAGGCTAATTTTTGGTTAAATCTATTCTATTTCCCCTCCCTCTCCCTTAATCCAAACGGACCATTAATAACGAACATAAAGAAGTTATTTCCTAAACCAAGATACGCACCATATTTATAAAGTTAAAAAAAAAACCACTTTTTATTTTTATTTATTTGCATCTTCTACATATTCTATTAAAAAGAAAAGGAAAGTTAAGATAATCTTCCATCATTGTGTATAAAGAAAAGGAAAAAGAGATGGAGGCCCTTGCTCTTTTTAGTGCCTTGCTTTAGGAAAGTTTCCTTTCTCTGTTTCTAAAGTGTTCAGGCAAACATTGCTCTAATTGGTCTCTCAAAAGAGATGCAGAGGAGGACTCACTCTCTCCCTTGGTTTGAAAAGTGCTGTCCAATTCTCTTTCCTATTGTTCACTCTGATTTTTGTTACTCAAAATTCGATTGATTGTGTCCTCTATTAGAAACGAAGAGTATATTTACTAATCTCATAATGAGAGAACAAATACTTTTAAAGGAATAAAGAGAGAAATTATAGTGATTCCAAAATATGTCCAAGGGTCAACTTATGTATCTTGTAGAAGTCACTACCTATCATCCTTTGCATGACCCAAAAAAACACACTTAGCAAAGAATAAAAAGACTTTGCAAATTAAAAAAATAAAATTAAAACAACCTAGGGGATGGAACTTTTTCTGCTGATCTCATGAACTCACCATCAATGGCCCTCCTTGTGTCCCAAAATTCCCACCCATCCTCCCCATAAATCTTATGTCATTCCTGCTACTTTTAGGGGCACCTTTTGTTGCCTCCTAATAAGTCCCAAGAGTCCTCTCTACTCTAGTTAGATATAAAAATAATAATACAAAGGTAGTCATCACAAAAGAACATAATAATATATAGAAATAGAATAACTATTTCTCTCTCCCAAGGAAAAAAAAAAGAGTTTCTTAAGAGTCCTCCAGTCTGTCTAGTTGCTTAGATATCACAAACAATAAAGACAATGGTAATAGTCTAATAGTATAACCATTTCTCTCCCAAGGAAAAAAAATCCCAAGAGTCTTCTAGTCTAGTTGATATTTAAAAACAATACTCTTTCAAAAAAAAAAAAACAATAAAGACAATAAGTATATAATATAAGAAGTATTCATCACCAAAAAAAATAATACAGTAATACATAGTTCCCATACAAAAAATAAAATAATACATAGTATAAAACTATATCTCTTTCTACCAAAAAAAACTATTTCTCTCTCCCTTAGAAAACAAAATAAAATAAAATTTTAGGTTGGGTTCCAATTTGCACACTGGCCACTAGCACACCACAAAACACATGCGGGCATGGGCATTGAATTTAGAATCTGGCTAAAGCTATAAGCCGATGGCTAAGCCCAATGGGGGGTGAGACTTGAGAGGGTATCACTCATCACTCACTCACTCCAATCACTGTGTTCCACTCACAGCCAGTTCGCTGCGTCCATCCGATGTGTTATTCGCGAGAATCTAACAAAAGGGAGAGGTGGCACTTTTTTACAGGCTAGTGGGCTAATAATTGTAAGGGAGAGGTGGGGCCATGGATTCTCGAAATTGAAAAGTACATGAAAACTCTCTCTCACACTAATAGCAACTGCCCAATAAACCCTTTTTAGATCCGTGCAGCCAGCAGCGTTGTGCCGTATGAGCGTGTGGTGTGTGCACCTATAATTTGAGCCTAAAACAAAAGAAAATGCTAAATGATTATTTGACATGATTAATTTTGTTAGTTTATTTTTATTATTATTTATGAGTTTTATTGTATTTTTTCGTACTATTTATGGGCCCCACTGTATTATTTCAATTAACTTTTACCTTTATCTATAGTATTTTCAGTAAAAAGTTTTCAGTTTCAGCAAAATAAGCGAATTTCAAACAGACCCTAAGTATCCGTTTGGCAAAAATTAATTTTGCTAACTTATTTTATGATTCAGCTTATTTTTGCTATTATTCATAGGCCCCACTGCACTTTTTGGTACTATTCATGGGTCCTACTGTACTATTTCAGCTAATTTTTACTTTTATTAACAGTAATTTTAGCAAAAAATTTTCAATTTCAGCAAAATAAACAAATCTCAAACAGACCTTAAGTGTGGATTTTGCATGATTAATTTTGCTAATTTATTTTATTATTTAGTTTTTTTTTTTACTATTTATGAGTTTTACTGTATTTTTTGATAGGGTTGGGTTCAAGTTACACCTAATGTAACTCTAAGTAATGTTACACCACCCAATAACTTGTTATTGAATTAATATTTTGAAAATCCAACCGTTGAATTACATGTTCTATATATTCTTAACATGCATGCCAATTTTCATATCAATCGGATGCTATTTATCATTTGATCTATAAACTTATCTTTTATGCATTATTTTAAACTACAAAAATTTGAATTTTAACAATTGATTGATGACATGACTATTAATATTTGATCACCTCGAAATTTTGTAAACATTAAGAATATACGAAAATAATGTAATCTAACAGTGGATTTGTCAATATTCGCATCCAATTAAAAAAATATTAAGTGGGATAATATAGCTTAGAGTTACACTAGGTGTAACTTGAATCCAACTCTTTTTTATATTATTTATAAGTCTCATTTACTATTTCAGCTAATTTTTATTTTTATTTAAAGTACTCTTTATAAAAAAATTTCAATTTTAATAAAATAAACGGATACCTAAGAAATTCTAACTCTCTTTTTTCTGCTGTTCTCAAAATGTGAATGCAAACAAAGTTTGGAAAAGTGGAGAGAGAGAGAGAGAGAGAAAGTCGGTGAGGTGAGGCCCAAAATGCCAAATTAATGTTACGTGGAAGAGATTGACTTACAGACGCAACTGGTTATTATTGGACATTGGACAAACCAACTCTCCACAGGCCCCACGCCCTGTGACTGAGCGTGACACTCCAACAACGTCGCCAACTATGCAATTTGAGATTGATCCTACGAAATAAAACAAAAAATAATCTAGTAAAACAAGAAAGTGTAATTTTGCAGATTCTCAAAAAAAAAAAAAAAAAAGTATAATTTTGCTCATAACTTTCTACGTGAGTAACCGTAAATTGGTAGAGAAAAAAAATTGTATATTCGTGTGACATTTAAGAGAATTGTTATAAATAGAGTGAATTTGTTTGTGATAATCTTAAAAAAAAAAAAAAAGGAAAAAAAAAAAAGATTTACTTAAATCTGAATCTTGTTTACACCTTTCAATAGAAATTGACATGTCATGTTTGGAAAAATCTCTCATACGCTAGGTGCATGAGACTTGCCTCTCATATGCAGGTGAACCCCACACGTACGGGGCCCACTTACTTGTGAGAGGCAGGTCTCATGCGCCTAGCGCATGAGATGCCAACTCGTCATATTTTTATACAGAAAAATTGAGCATGACACACATAATCATACCCCATAAATACCCAAAATAATTTAAAAACTTAAAAACAAGAGAAATGTTGTCTCCACAATATTTTTAACACAAATTTTAAATGATAGGTTGTTACAAGTTGTCATTGGTAGGACAAAAATGTAATTTTAGTGGTAAGTTCAAATTAGAACTAATAACAACTAACTACCTATGATTTGTTCTAAAAATATTGTGAATGTAGCACTCCTCCCTCAATCCAAACGGACTCTTACGCTTTTTAGATTGAGAACTTCTTTTGGGATTTCTTGTTAGGAATCGAGTTTGGGATTTGTTTTGAGTATTACCCCTGACATGTCAATTTGTTTTGTAATTGTTTAATAAAAAATATCACATTATTTAAAAAGCCTAGGTATTGGCAATAATTGTAATTAACCAAATAACTAATAGTGCTCATTTTTTTATTTTAAAAAATCAATTATGTTCACTAAGCAAGCTTCAATGACCAATAGTGTATTTTAGCCTTGTTAGGAATATCTAGGCTTAAAATTTCAGACCAAACGATATAAAGTTAGTGATTAGAATGATAATAATTTATGTTATTTTCGGTAATATGGGATATGTTCTCAATTAGAATGCTTAAATTGTAAGTTGGCTGTCGGTATAAAATTTGTTTGGATAGGATCCAGAGATACTTAACGTCACTTTTGTTAATGTTATAGCAATTAATAACTTTGTACTTTTCTATGTGTGGATTTATGATCAAGTTGTAGTTAACGTCACTTTCGTAAGTTTGTACAGTGTTATAATAATTAATAACTTTTCTAAATTACAAACTGTACCTTCTATATTATAAACTGTACCTTCCAACTTCACCTAAAATTCAATCTATTCTCTAAGTTCATTTTTGTTCAATCCAGTTTTTTGACTGTTAGTTTTATTCAATTTAGTCATTCCATTAGTCTTTGTCATAATTGCGTTGTTCAAAACAAAATACTTTTTTTTGGAGTTTTTAACGGCTCAGTTTTAATGGAGACTAAAAAAAATGACTGAATTAAATAAAGTTAAAATTGAAGTGAAAGAGTGTAATTTATAATTTAGCATAACAACTTTGTACTTTTACTTAAGGTTTTAATTTTAAACAATCTACCAGTGGATTAGATTATCTTTTTATAACTTTCATTCTTAAAAAGATGTCAAAATAATTCATAATCAATATCAATATCATCTATAAAGTATTTATTTATTTTTAATTTTAAAATTATTTATAAAAGATGATTTTATGGATTAAATAGTAATTAATATAATGTAATTTAATGGTGAAAATTTTAAAATATTAAAAAAAATATTAAATGACGTACATTAATACAAAATTTCACAAATGAGATGGGTTTAAGTTACATCTGGTGTAACTCTAAAAAATTACATATTTTCTAAACCATTGGATTTAAGTAGATTAAATGGTAAAAAAAGACACTCATTAATGCTAATATTCTAATTAACATCTCATTAATTACCCCTTATTTATTACATTCCATACTTATCTCTAAACCTAAAAAAAAGTATGGATTTCTCTCTCTCTTCTCCACTGCTCTTCCGCTCTTCCACCTCCACGGCTACTTCGCTAGCAAAAAAAAAAAAAAAAAAAAAAAAAGCCACAGCCATTGGTTGCACAACTAGAATTTCTGATACTAGGGACTATCACATGTTAATGCGCTATTTATTTTATCACCTTGCTTTGCTTGGTCCTTAGGTTTATTTAAAAGGAACTAAGAATTTCACATATTTTGTAGCCTATAGGAATAGGGCCCATACACCATTACACGACTAAACTAGGGCTCCATATATGATTATTGGAATGTAAACTCATCCACCACAAAATTTTGAAGATGATCAGTACTCTTGCCAATACCGCAATACCAATTTACTAACTAAAGCGACAAACAAATTGGTCCATAAAATTTTTCTCCTGCTTGTGCTATGTTCCTTTTGTAATTAAGCAAAATTGAAAAGAATATCTAGAGTATATACCAGCAGTTTTTGCTTGTTGCTTGTTAGGTGACAGATCCACCAAATCCTCTTCAGTGTAACACTAAATTAAGTCTTTTTTTTTTTTTTGTCGGCAGCCTGGCCATGGAGGTGGAAGAGTGGTAGAGGAGAGAGAGAGAGAAATGTGCAGTGGAGGAGAAAGAGAGAGAGAGACGTATAATTTTTTTTTTTTTTAGGTTTAGAGATAGGTATGAAATGTAATAAATAAGGGAAAATTAATGAGAATCTAATTAGAATATTAGTATTAATGAGTGTCTTTTTTTACTGCTAAATCTACTTAAATCCAATGGTTTAGAAAATGTGTAACTTGAACTCATTTCTTCACAAATTATATAATGATATAAAAATCATGCATATTGTTGGCTGACGAGGAGGGGAAGAGAGAGAAAATTTCTTTTAGAGAGAGAGAGAGAGAGAGAGAGAGAGATCAGCTACCAAAACATGTTTTTTAGAATCTTGGCCCATGGATGAGAGAAGGGACATGCTGGGCAGTAGGCCACAGCAGCTGGTTATGCATCATGACATATATGAATATCTAAAATATTGTAAAAGTTACTCAAAATCAGCATGATGATATAATCTCGACTTAATTTAAAATTTATTATACATTTTACTTCAATTCTTATTTTTAAAATAATCTTATTTTAATTTGGGGTAAAGAAAAATAGAACAATTTAGATGTGTCGTGTATTTATGTTTGGATTGGGCCCATTGGGGTTACACTCCTACCATGTTTCTTTAAGGTGTGAAAGAAAAATGTTTGAGAATTGAGAGGATTTCGAGTGATTTTTATCCCTCAAAGTCGCAGATGTCTTTCTTTTTAATTTTTCAAATTGAGAAAATTTTGAAGGAGATGATACTTTGTTTATGAGCTTTTATGTACTTTTAATTTAAACATACTGGAATATTATTGATAGAATTTTACTTAAAAGTATAGAAATTTTAATTTGCTTACATATAGTGCGGTGAGGATTTTTTTTAATGTGCTATTCATGTAGTATGTATATAAAAAAAAAAGACATCCACGCATTAATTGGGCATAAAATTACAATATATAGAACACAAATTTTTCTTGAGTTGTAGATGATATGATTTCTTAAAATTGTGACCAATCCATGTAGTTGATAGTTAAGGTCGTGTAATTAATATCTGGGCTGATTTTATTAACTATGCTAACCTTGATATGAAAATTATGCATGAACGTAATGCTCATATTTTCCCTCTAAACTTAGCTTCTGTCGAAGCTACATCTACAAATGGATATATAAGTTATTGAAAATAAATATGAAAGGAGCAATAATCAACTTATGTTTTATCAAGAGGGTTGACATTGACAATATATATACAAATGGATATATAAGTTATTGAAAATAAATAAGAATGGATCAATAATCAACTTCTTGTTTTATCAGGAGGGTTGACATTGACAATATATGTGTGTGTGTGTGTGTGGGTGCCCGAGGACCGAGGATGGATCTGAAGAGTTGCAGTATGACTGTGGGAATGTCACAGTCCACGGGCTCGAGGAGGAAAGATGCCCGAGGAAAGAAGGAGATGAGTCAAAGTACTCTAAGGGATTCCAAGTGGGAGCAAGAGTCCGAAGAGAGAGAGAGAGTCAGTGGTTATAGGGGAAGTTTCTGGCTTGGAGTAGCCTGTCGCCTCCGCATTAAATGGTGGGCAACAGCTTTAGCAGCTGCATTGATAAGAAAGTGACATGAACAGTGCAAGTCACAGCTAAGCAAGCTCCTTCCACCATCTTCTTCAGATGTAGAAAAAGACAATTGTCATGAGAGGAAGCTAGTTAGGTAGGGATGGATGGTTGAGATATAAAGAAAGGAGAAGTATATAAGAAAATGGGGGGTTTACTGAAAAAGGG